>JAFBMS010000137.1:0-510338 GCA_019788955.1 Albula glossodonta | reverse complement strand
AGAACATCCAATTCAGAACATTGCTGAAATCTCCATGATCACGCACAAGACCTTATATCAATCCCACGCCGATATTTTGCAAGTGAATGCATATCACCGCATATTCTTTTATGTATAGTGCAAGCGCTTTTCTTTTTTTTTTTGACCCGACATAGCCGACCACTCAGAACGCAACCCCTTCCTCCGCATTCCGTACGGACGCAGAACGGTCATCAATGATAGTGAACGTTTGATTTGAAGTCAATATTCTCTTTCCGCTTCGCGCTCAGAAGGGGGTGCACTATCTCTTCATCGTGGGTAGCGAGACCAAACACTTTCGAAACGCATTTCTCAGTTGCAAACTATAGAAATGATCCCTGAAAGTATAGTCTTAACTTTCATCAGATCCCCACCAGGGGCCTATTCGACAACCAACTTGTTTCAGCTACGGTTCACTCGCAACCCATGCTTCGGTGCCATCGATTTTTGTGACACAAAAAAAAAATCAAAACAAGCGGCTTGTGAGGAGATGCTGCGTCGTGCGCTACCCGTATGTAAGAGTGATACCTGGCCTGCCAAAGTTGTATTTATCTTGTGTTTTCATGTGTTCAACTTGATTAACCAAGGGTTTCACAAAAGCCAGCATACACAAGCCACATGCATTTGCAGACCGCCTTGGAGAAAAACGGCCAAACCCAAGTCCTTTCATAGGCGCATTAGCTTATACAACAGTAGGCTTAGCTCTGATATGGTTGACTATTGAAATCTGCGGCAATTTTTTCAAATAACATTGAATTGCGTGCAACCTACTCGCTAGTTATTTGTATAATTTCAGGTTTAGAGTCCAGTCTAAACTGAATGACAACGCACTAAAGCATAGCTGAATTGCAGTTGTGTCGGAATGAGGATTTTTGCTTTTTCCTCCAGGAAATAGGATAGCGTTGCATTAAAATTCTACTCAGTTTCAAGCATTTGTACAACATGCATTCACTGATTTGAGCTACGGTATGTAGGCCACATGTCTTCTGATACAAAACGATATATACGAAAAGAACACCATTTACACGCCACTGCTTTTCTTCTGCGAATGAAAGTGTTTCGGAACATCAAATTTGCCTCCAAATATATGTCTCAAACCACTGAGGTATATCAAAAGTAATAGCATGTGTATCATGATTTGTTTAAAACGTCATTGCTTTTGATCCAAAAAAAGAGATATAGAATCGGAATGCATTTCGCTAGACACAGAGGGAATAAGTACGCTAGATCAGGCAGTTTATGTCATTCTAAGGCGATCAGAACATCCAATTCAGAACATTGCTGAAATCTCCATGATCACGCACAAGACCTTATATCAATCCCACGCCGATATTTTGCAAGTGAATGCATATAACCGCATATTCTTTTATGTATAGTGCAAGCGCTTTTCTTTTTTTTGACCCGACATAGCCGACCACTCAGAACGCAACCCCTTCCTCCACATTCCGTACGGACGCAGAACGGTCATCAATGATAGTGAACGTTTGATTTGAAGTCAATATTCTCTTTCCGCTTCGCGCTCAGAAGGGGGTGCACTACCTCTTCATCGTGGGTAGCGAGACCAAACACTTTCGAAACGCATTTCTCAGTTGCAAACTATAGAAATGATCCCTGAAAGTATAGTCTTAACTTTCATCAGATCCCCACCAGGGGCCTATTCGACAACCAACTTGTTTCAGCTACGGTTCACTCGCAACCCATGCTTCGGTGCCATCGATTTTTGTGACACAAAAAAAAAAATCAAAACAAGCGGCGTGTGAGGAGATGCTGCGTGGTGCGCTACCCGTATGTAAGAGTGATACCTGGCCTGCCAAAGTTGTATTTATCTTGTGTTTTCATGTGTTCAACTTGATTAACCAAGGGTTTCACAAAATCCTGCATACACAAGCCACATGCATTTGCAGACCGCCTTGGAGAAAAACGGCCAAACCCAAGTCCTTTCATAGGCGCATTAGCTTATACAACAGTAGGCTTAGCTCTGATATGGTTGAATATTGAAATCTGCGGCAATTTTTTCAAATAACATTGAATTGCGTGCAACCTACTCGCTAGTTATTTGTATAATTTCAGGTTTAGAGTCCAGTCTAAACTGAATGACAACGCACTAAAGCATAGCTGAATTGCAGTTGTGTCGGAATGAGGATTTTTGCTTTTTCCTCCAGGAAATAGGATAGCGTTGCATTAAAATTCTACTCAGTTTCAAGCATTTGTACAACATGCATTCACTGATTTGAGGTACGGTATGTAGGCCACATGTCTTCTGATACAAAACGATATATACGAAAAGAACACCATTTACACGCCACTGCTTTTCTTCTGCGAATGAAAGTGTTTCGGAACATCAAATTTGCGTCCAAATATATGTCTCAAACCACTGAGGTATATCAAAAGTAATAGCATGTGTATCATGATTTGTTTAAAACGTCATTGCTTTTGATCCAAAAAAAGAGATATAGAATCGGAATGCATTTCGCTAGACACAGAGGGAATAAGTACGCTAGATCAGGCAGTTTATGTCATTCTAAGGCGATCAGAACATCCAATTCAGAACATTGCTGAAATCTCCATGATCACGCACAAAACCTTGTATCAATCCCACGCCGATATTTTGCAAGTGAATGCATATAACCGCATATTCTTTTATGTATAGTACACGCGCTTTTCTTTTCTTTGTTGACCCCACATAGCCGACCACTCAGAACGCAACCCCTTCCTCCGCATTCCGTACGGACGCAGAACGGTCATCAATGATAGTGAACGTTTGATTTGAAGTCAATATTCTCTTTCCGCTTCGCGCTCAGAAGGGGGTGCACTATCTCTTCATCGTGGGTAGCGAGACCAAACACTTTCGAAACGCATTTCTCAGTTGCAAACTATAGAAATGATCCCTGAAAGTATAGTCTTAACTTTCATCAGATCCCCACCAGGGGCCTATTCGACAACCAACTTGTTTCAGCTACGGTTCACTCGCAACCCATGCTTCGGTGCCATCGATTTTTGTGACACAAAAAAAAAATCAAAACAAGCGGCTTGTGAGGAGATGCTGCGTGGTGCGCTACCCGTATGTAAGAGTGATACCTGGCCTGCCAAAGTTGTATTTATCTTGTGTTTTCATGTGTTCAACTTGATTAACCAAGGGTTTCACAAAAGCCAGCATACACAAGCCACATGCATTTGCAGACCGCCTTGGAGAAAAACGGCCAAACCCAAGTCCTTTCATAGGCGCATTAACTTATACAACAGTAGGCTTAGCTCTGATATGGTTGAATATTGAAATCTGCGGTAATTTTTTCAAATAACATTGAATTGCGTGCAACCTACTCGCTAGTTATTTGTATAATTTCAGGTTTAGAGTCCAGTCTAAACTGAATGACGACGCACTAAAGCATAGCTGAATTGCAGTTGTGTCGGAATGAGGATTTTTGCTTTTTCCTCCAGGAAATAGGATAGCGTTGCATTAAAATTCTACTCAGTTTCAAGCATTTGTACAACATGCATTCACTGATTTGAGGTACGGTATGTAGGCCACATGTCTTCTGATACAAAACGATATATACGAAAAGAACACCATTTACACGCCACTGCTTTTCTTCTGCGAATGAAAGTGTTTCGGAACATCAAATTTGCGTCCAAATATATGTCTCAAACCACTGAGGTATATCAAAAGTAATAGCATGTGTATCATGATTTGTTTAAACCGTCATTGCTTTTGATCCAAAAAAAGAGATATAGAATCGGAATGCATTTCGCTAGACACAGAGGGAATAAGTACGCTAGATCAGGCAGTTTATGTCATTCTAAGGCGATCAGAACATCAAATTCAGAACATTGCTGAAATCTCCATGATCACGCACAAGACCTTATATCAATCCCACGCCGATATTTTGCAAGTGAATGCATATAACCGCATATTCTTTTATGTATAGTGCAAGCGCTTTTCTTTTTTTTTTTGACCCGACATAGCCGACCACTCAGAACGCAACCCCTTCCTCCGCATTCCGTACGGACGCAGCACGGTCATCAATGATAGTGAACGTTTGATTTGAAGTCAATATCCTCTTTCCGCTTCGCGCTCAGAAGGGGGTGCACTACCTCTTCATCGTGGGTAGCGAGACCAAACACTTTCGAAACGCATTTCTCAGTTGCAAACTATAGAAATGATCCCTGAAAGTATAGTCTTAACTTTCATCAGATCCCCACCAGGGGCCTATTCGACAACCAACTTGTTTCAGCTACGGTTCACTCGCAACCCATGCTTCGGTGCCATCGATTTTTGTGACACAAAAAAAAAATCAAAACAAGCGGCTTGTGAGGAGATGCTGCGTCGTGCGCTACCCGTATGTAAGAGTGATACCTGGCCTGCCAAAGTTGTATTTATCTTGTGTTTTCATGTGTTCAACTTGATTAACCAAGGGTTTCACAAAAGCCAGCATACACAAGCCACATGCATTTGCAGACCGCCTTGGAGAAAAACGGCCAAACCCAAGTCCTTTCATAGGCGCATTAACTTATACAACAGAAGGCTTAGCTCTGATATGGTTGAATATTGAAATCTGCGGCAATTTTTTCAAATAACATTGAATTGCGTGCAACCTACTCGCTAGTTATTTGTATAATTTCAGGTTTAGAGTCCAGTCTAAACTGAATGACAACGCACTAAAGCATAGCTGAATTGCAGTTGTGTCGGAATGAGGATTTTTGCTTTTTCCTCCAGGAAATAGGATAGCGTTGCATTAAAATTCTACTCAGTTTCAAGCATTTGTACAACATGCATTCACTGATTTGAGGTACGGTATGTAGGCCACATGTCTTCTGATACAAAACGATATATACGAAAAGAACACCATTTACACGCCACTGCTTTTCTTCTGCGAATGAAAGTGTTTCGGAACATCAAATTTGCGTCCAAATATATGTCTCAAACCACTGAGGTATATCAAAAGTAATAGCATGTGTATCATGATTTGTTTAAAACGTCATTGCTTTTGATCCAAAAAAGAGATATAGAATCGGAATGCATTTCGCTAGACACAGAGGGAATAAGTACGCTAGATCAGGCAGTTTATGTCATTCTAAGGCGATCAGAACATCCAATTCAGAACATTGCTGAAATCTCCATGATCACGCACAAGACCTTATATCAATCCCACGCCGATATTTTGCAAGGGAATGCATATAACCGCATATTCTTTTATGTATAGTGCAAGCGCTTTTCTTTTTTTTTTTGACCCGACATAGCCGACCACTCAGAACGCAACCCCTTCCTCCGCATTCCGTACGGACGCAGAACGGTCATCAATGATAGTGAACGTTTGATTTGAAGTCAATATTCTCTTTCCGCTTCGCGCTCAGAAGGGGGTGCACTACCTCTTCATCGTGGGTAGCGAGACCAAACACTTTCGAAACGCATTTCTCAGTTGCAAACTATAGAAATGATCCCTGAAAGTATATTCTTAACTTTCATCAGATCCCCACCAGGGGCCTATTCGACAACCAACTTGTTTCAGCTATGGTTCACTCGCAACCCATGCTTCGGTGCCATCGATTTTTGTGACACAAAAAAAAAATCAAAACAAGCGGCTTGTGAGGAGATGCTGCGTCGTGCGCTACCCGTATGTAAGAGTGATACCTGGCCTGCCAAAGTTGTATTTATCTTGTGTTTTCATGTGTTCAACTTGATTAACCAAGGGTTTCACAAAAGCCAGCATACACAAGCCACATGCATTTGCAGACCGCCTTGGAGAAAAACGGCCAAACCCAAGTCCTTTCATAGGCGCATTAGCTTATACAACAGTAGGCTTAGCTCTGATATGGTTGAATATTGAAATCTGCGGCAATTTTTTCAAATAACATTGAATTGCGTGCAACCTACTCGCTAGTTATTTGTATAATTTCAGGTTTAGAGTCCAGTCTAAACTGAATGACGACGCACTAAAGCATAGCTGAATTGCAGTTGTGTCGGAATGAGGATTTTTGCTTTTTCCTCCAGGAAATAGGATAGCGTTGCATTAAAATTCTACTCAGTTTCAAGCATTTGTACAACATGCATTCACTGATTTGAGGTACGGTATGTAGGCCACATGTCTTCTGATACAAAACGATATATACGAAAAGAACACCATTTACACGCCACTGCTTTTCTTCTGCGAATGAAAGTGTTTCGGAGCATCAAATTTGCGTCCAAATATATGTCTCAAACCACTGAGGTATATCAAAAGTAATAGCATGTGTATCATGATTTGTTTAAAACGTCATTGCTTTTGATCCAAAAAAAGAGATATAGAATCGGAATGCATTTCGCTAGACACAGAGGGAATAAGTACGCTAGATCAGGCAGTTTATGTCATTCTAAGGCGATCAGAACATCCAATTCAGAACATTGCTGAAATCTCCATGATCACGCACAAGACCTTATATCAATCCCACGCCGATATTTTGCAAGTGAATGCATATAACCGCATATTCTTTTATGTATAGTGCAAGCGCTTTCCTTTTTTTTTTGACCCGACATAGCCGACCACTCAGAACGCAACCCCTTCCTCCGCATTCCGTACGGACGCAGAACGGTCATCAATGATAGTGAACGTTTGATTTGAAGTCAATATTCTCTTTCCGCTTCGCGCTCAGAAGGGGGTGCACTATCTCTTCATCGTGGGTAGCGAGACCAAACACTTTCGAAACGCATTTCTCAGTTGCAAACTATAGAAATGATCCCTGAAAGTATAGTCTTAACTTTCATCAGATCCCCACCAGGGGCCTATTCGACAACCAACTTGTTTCAGCTACGGTTCACTCGCAACCCATGCTTCGGTGCCATCGATTTTTGTGACACAAAAAAAAAATCAAAACAAGCGGCGTGTGAGGAGATGCTGCGTGGTGCGCTACCCGTATGTAAGAGTGATACCTGGCCTGCCAAAGTTGTATTTATCTTGTGTTTTCATGTGTTCAACTTGATTAACCAAGGGTTTCACAAAAGCCAGCATACACAAGCCACATGCATTTGCAGACCGCCTTGGAGAAAAACGGCCAAACCCAAGTCCTTTCATAGGCGCATTAGCTTATACAACAGTAGGCTTAGCTCTGATATGGTTGAATATTGAAATCTGCGGCAATTTTTTCAAATAACATTGAATTGCGTGCAACCTACTCGCTAGTTATTTGTATAATTTCAGGTTTAGAGTCCAGTCTACACTGAATGACGACGCACTAAAGCATAGCTGAATTGCAGTTGTGTCGGAATGAGGATTTTTGCTTTTTCCTCCAGGAAATAGGATAGCGTTGCATTAAAATTCTACTCAGTTTCAAGCATTTGTACAACATGCATTCACTGATTTGAGGTACGGTATGTAGGCCACATGTCTTCTGATACAAAACGATATATACGAAAAGAACACCATTTACACGCCACTGCTTTTCTTCTGCGAATGAAAGTGTTTCGGAACATCAAATTTGCGTCCAAATATATGTCTCAAACCACTGAGGTATATCAAAAGTAATAGCATGTGTATCATGATTTGTTTAAAACGTCATTGCTTTTGATCCAAAAAAAGAGATATAGAATCGGAATGCATTTCGCTAGACACAGAGGGAATAAGTACGCTAGATCAGGCAGTTTATGTCATTCTAAGGCGATCAGAACATCCAATTCAGAACATTGCTGAAATCTCCATGATCACGCACAAGACCTTATATCAATCCCACGCCGATATTTTGCAAGTGAATGCATATAACCGCATATTCTTTTATGTATAGTACAAGCGCTTTTCTTTTTTTTTGACCCGACATAGCCGACCACTCAGAACGCAACCCCTTCCTCCGCATTCCGTACGGACGCAGAACGGTCATCAATGATAGTGAACGTTTGACTTGAAGTCAATATTCTCTTTCCGCTTCGCGCTCAGAAGGGGGTGCACTACCTCTTCATCGTGGGTAGCGAGACCAAACACTTTCGAAACGCATTTCTCAGTTGCAAACTATAGAAATGATCCCTGAAAGTATAGTCTTAACTTTCATCAGATCCCCACCAGGGGCCTATTCGACAACCAACTTGTTTCAGCTACGGTTCACTCGCAACCCATGCTTCGGTGCCATCGATTTTTGTGACACAAAAAAAAAATCAAAACAAGCGGCTTGTGAGGAGATGCTGCGTCGTGCGCTACCCGTATGTAAGAGTGATACCTGGCCTGCCAAAGTTGTATTTATCTTGTGTTTTCATGTGTTCAACTTGATTAACCAAGGGTTTCACAAAAGCCAGCATACACAAGCCACATGCATTTGCAGACCGCCTTGGAGAAAAACGGCCAAACCCAAGTCCTTTCATAGGCGCATTAACTTATACAACAGTAGGCTTAGCTCTGATATGGTTGAATATTGAAATCTGCGGCAATTTTTTCAAATAACATTGAATTGCGTGCAACCTACTCGCTAGTTATTTGTATAATTTCAGGTTTAGAGTCCAGTCTAAACTGAATGACGACGCACTAAAGCATAGCTGAATTGCAGTTGTGTCGGAATGAGGATTTTTGCTTTTTCCTCCAGGAAATAGGATAGCGTTGCATTAAAATTCTACTCAGTTTCAAGCATTTGTACAACATGCATTCACTGATTTGAGGTACGGTATGTAGGCCACATGTCTTCTGATACAAAACGATATATACGAAAAGAACACCATTTACACGCCACTGCTTTTCTTCTGCGAATGAAAGTGTTTCGGAACATCAAATTTGCGTCCAAATATATGTCTCA
This sequence comes from Albula glossodonta, assembly GCA_019788955.1. NCBI lineage: Eukaryota > Metazoa > Chordata > Actinopteri > Albuliformes > Albulidae > Albula > Albula glossodonta. The sequence continues at coordinate 501,575 of JAFBMS010000137.1, read as the reverse complement.
AACCACTGAGGTATATCAAAAGTAATAGCATGTGTATCATGATTTGTTTAAAACGTCATTGCTTTTGATCCAAAAAAAGAGATATAGAATCGGAATGCATTTCGCTAGACACAGAGGGAATAAGTACGCTAGATCAGGCAGTTTATGTCATTCTAAGGCGATCAGAACATCCAATTCAGAACATTGCTGAAATCTCCGTGATCACGCACAAGACCTTATATCAATCCCACGCCGATATTTTGCAAGTGAATGCATATAACCGCATATTCTTTTATGTATAGTACAAGCGCTTTTTTTTTGTTTTGGTTGACCCGACCACTCAGAACGCAACCCCTTCCTCCGCATTCCGTATGGACGCAGAACGGTCATCAATGATAGTGAACGTTTGACTTGAAGTCAATATTCTCTTTCCGCTTCGCGCTCAGAAGGGGGTGCACTACCTCTTCATCGTGGGTAGCGAGACCAAACACTTTCGAAACGCATTTCTCAGTTGCAAACTATAGAAATGATCCCTGAAAGTATAGTCTTAACTTTCATCAGATCCCCACCAGGGGCCTATTCGACAACCAACTTGTTTCAGCTACGGTTCACTCGCAACCCATGCTTCGGTGCCATCGATTTTTGTGACACAAAAAAAAAATCAAAACAAGCGGCTTGTGAGGAGATGCTGCGTCGTGCGCTACCCGTATGTAAGAGTGATACCTGGCCTGCCAAAGTTGTATTTATCTTGTGTTTTCATGTGTTCAACTTGATTAACCAAGGGTTTCACAAAAGCCAGCATACACAAGCCACATGCATTTGCAGACCGCCTTGGAGAAAAACGGCCAAACCCAAGTCCTTTCATAGGCGCATTAACTTATACAACAGTAGGCTTAGCTCTGATATGGTTGAATATTGAAATCTGCGGCAATTTTTTCAAATAACATTGAATTGCGTGCAACCTACTCGCTAGTTATTTGTATAATTTCAGGTTTAGAGTCCAGTCTAAACTGAATGACGACGCACTAAAGCATAGCTGAATTGCAGTTGTGTCGGAATGAGGATTTTTGCTTTTTCCTCCAGGAAATAGGATAGCGTTGCATTAAAATTCTACTCAGTTTCAAGCATTTGTACAACATGCATTCACTGATTTGAGGTACGGTATGTAGGCCACATGTCTTCTGATACAAAACGATATATACGAAAAGAACACCATTTACACGCCACTGCTTTTCTTCTGCGAATGAAAGTGTTTCGGAACATCAAATTTGCGTCCAAATATATGTCTCAAACCACTGAGGTATATCAAAAGTAATAGCATGTGTATCATGATTTGTTTAAAACGTCATTGCTTTTGATCCAAAAAAAGAGATATAGAATCGGAATGCATTTCGCTAGACACAGAGGGAATAAGTACGCTAGATCAGGCAGTTTATGTCATTCTAAGGCGATCAGAACATCCAATTCAGAACATTGCTGAAATCTCCATGATCACGCACAAGACCTTATATCAATCCCACGCCGATATTTTGCAAGTGAATGCATATAACCGCATATTCTTTTATGTATAGTACAAGCGCTTTTTTTTTGTTTTGGTTGACCCGACCACTCAGAACGCAACCCCTTCCTCCGCATTCCGTATGGACGCAGAACGGTCATCAATGATAGTGAACGTTTGACTTGAAGTCAATATTCTCTTTCCGCTTCGCGCTCAGAAGGGGGTGCACTACCTCTTCATCGTGGGTAGCGAGACCAAACACTTTCGAAACGCATTTCTCAGTTGCAAACTATAGAAATGATCCCTGAAAGTATAGTCTTAACTTTCATCAGATCCCCACCAGGGGCCTATTCGACAACCAACTTGTTTCAGCTACGGTTCACTCGCAACCCATGCTTCGGTGCCATCGATTTTTGTGACACAAAAAAAAAATCAAAACAAGCGGCTTGTGAGGAGATGCTGCGTCGTGCGCTACCCGTATGTAAGAGTGATACCTGGCCTGCCAAAGTTGTATTTATCTTGTGTTTTCATGTGTTCAACTTGATTAACCAAGGGTTTCACAAAATCCAGCATACACAAGCCACATGCATTTGCAGACCGCCTTGGAGAAAAACGGCCAAACCCAAGTCCTTTCATAGGCGCATTAACTTATACAACAGTAGGCTTAGCTCTGATATGGTTGAATATTGATTTCTGCGGCAATTTTTTCAAATAACATTGAATTGCGTGCAACCTACTCGCTAGTTATTTGTATAATTTCAGGTTTAGAGTCCAGTCTAAACTGAATGACGACGCACTAAAGCATAGCTGAATTGCAGTTGTGTCGGAATGAGGATTTTTGCTTTTTCCTCCAGGAAATAGGATAGCGTTGCATTAAAATTCTACTCAGTTTCAAGCATTTGTACAACATGCATTCACTGATTTGAGGTACGGTATGTAGGCCACATGTCTTCTGATACAAAACGATATATACGAAAAGAACACCATTTACACGCCACTGCTTTTCTTCTGCGAATGAAAGTGTTTCGGAACATCAAATTTGCGTCCAAATATATGTCTCAAACCACTGAGGTATATCAAAAGTAATAGCATGTGTATCATGATTTGTTTAAAACGTCATTGCTTTTGATCCAAAAAAAGAGATATAGAATCGGAATGCATTTCGCTAGACACAGAGGGAATAAGTACGCTAGATCAGGCAGTTTATGTCATTCTAAGGCGATCAGAACATCCAATTCAGAACATTGCTGAAATCTCCATGATCACGCACAAGACCTTATATCAATCCCACGCCGATATTTTGCAAGTGAATGCATATAACCGCATATTCTTTTATGTATAGTGCAAGCGCTTTTCTTTTTTTGACCCGACATAGTCGACCACTCAGAACGCAACCCCTTCCTCCGCATTCCGTACGGACGCAGAACGGTCATCAATGATAGTGAACGTTTGACTAGAAGTCAATATTCTCTTTCCGCTTCGCGCTCAGAAGGGGGTGCATTACCTCTTCATCGTGGGTAGCGAGACCAAACACTTTCGAAACGCATTTCTCAGTTGCAAACTATAGAAATGATCCCTGAAAGTATAGTCTTAACTTTCATCAGATCCCCACCAGGGGCCTATTCGACAACCAACTTGTTTCAGCTACGGTTCACTCGCAACCCATGCTTCGGTGCCATCGATTTTTGTGACACAAAAAAAAAATCAAAACAAGCGGCTTGTGAGGAGATGCTGCGTCGTGCGCTACCCGTATGTAAGAGTGATACCTGGCCTGCCAAAGTTGTATTTATCTTGTGTTTTCATGTGTTCAACTTGATTAACCAAGGGTTTCACAAAAGCCAGCATACACAAGCCACATGCATTTGCAGACCGCCTTGGAGAAAAACGGCCAAACCCAAGTCCTTTCATAGGCGCATTAACTTATACAACAGTAGGCTTAGCTCTGATATGGTTGAATATTGAAATCTGCGGCAATTTTTTCAAATAACATTGAATTGCGTGCAACCTACTCGCTAGTTATTTGTATAATTTCAGGTTTAGAGTCCAGTCTAAACTGAATGACGACGCACTAAAGCATAGCTGAATTGCAGTTGTGTCGGAATGAGGATTTTTGCTTTTTCCTCCAGGAAATAGGATAGCGTTGCATTAAAATTCTACTCAGTTTCAAGCATTTGTACAACATGCATTCACTGATTTGAGGTACGGTATGTAGGCCACATGTCTTCTGATACAAAACGATATATACGAAAAGAACACCATTTACACGCCACTGCTTTTCTTCTGCGAATGAAAGTGTTTCGGAACATCAAATTTGCGTCCAAATATATGTCTCAAACCACTGAGGTATATCAAAAGTAATAGCATGTGTATCATGATTTGTTTAAAACGTCATTGCTTTTGATCCAAAAAAAGAGATATAGAATCGGAATGCATTTCGCTAGACACAGAGGGAATAAGTACGCTAGATCAGGCAGTTTATGTCATTCTAAGGCGATCAGAACATCCAATTCAGAACATTGCTGAAATCTCCATGATCACGCACAAGACCTTATATCAATCCCACGCCGATATTTTGCAAGTGAATGCATATAACCGCATATTCTTTTATGTATAGTACAAGCGCTTTTTTTTTTTTTTTGGTTGACCCGACCACTCAGAACGCAACCCCTTCCTCCGCATTCCGTATGGACGCAGAACGGTCATCAATGATAGTGAACGTTTGACTTGAAGTCAATATTCTCTTTCCGCTTCGCGCTCAGAAGGGGGTGCACTACCTCTTCATCGTGGGTAGCGAGACCAAACACTTTCGAAACGCATTTCTCAGTTGCAAACTATAGAAATGATCCCTGAAAGTATAGTCTTAACTTTCATCAGATCCCCACCAGGGGCCTATTCGACAACCAACTTGTTTCAGCTACGGTTCACTCGCAACCCATGCTTCGGTGCCATCGATTTTTGTGACACAAAAAAAAAATCAAAACAAGCGGCTTGTGAGGAGATGCTGCGTCGTGCGCTACCCGTATGTAAGAGTGATACCTGGCCTGCCAAAGTTGTATTTATCTTGTGTTTTCATGTGTTCAACTTGATTAACCAAGGGTTTCACAAAAGCCAGCATACACAAGCCACATGCATTTGCAGACCGCCTTGGAGAAAAACGGCCAAACCCAAGTCCTTTCATAGGCGCATTAACTTATACAACAGTAGGCTTAGCTCTGATATGGTTGAATATTGAAATCTGCGGCAATTTTTTCAAATAACATTGAATTGCGTGCAACCTACTCGCTAGTTATTTGTATAATTTCAGGTTTAGAGTCCAGTCTAAACTGAATGACGACGCACTAAAGCATAGCTGAATTGCAGTTGTGTCGGAATGAGGATTTTTGCTTTTTCCTCCAGGAAATAGGATAGCGTTGCATTAAAATTCTACTCAGTTTCAAGCATTTGTACAACATGCATTCACTGATTTGAGGTACGGTATGTAGGCCACATGTCTTCTGATACAAAACGATATATACGAAAAGAACACCATTTACACGCCACTGCTTTTCTTCTGCGAATGAAAGTGTTTCGGAACATCAAATTTGCGTCCAAATATATGTCTCAAACCACTGAGGTATATCAAAAGTAATAGCATGTGTATCATGATTTGTTTAAAACGTCATTGCTTTTGATCCAAAAAAAGAGATATAGAATCGGAATGCATTTCGCTAGACACAGAGGGAATAAGTACGCTAGATCAGGCAGTTTATGTCATTCTAAGGCGATCAGAACATCCAATTCAGAACATTGCTGAAATCTCCATGATCACGCACAAGACCTTATATCAATCCCACGCCGATATTTTGCAAGTGAATGCATATAACCGCATATTCTTTTATGTATAGTGCAAGCGCTTTTCTTTTTTGACCCGACATAGCCGACCACTCAGAACGCAACCCCTTCCTCCGCATTCCGTACGGACGCAGAACGGTCATCAATGATAGTGAACGTTTGATTTGAAGTCAATATTCTCTTTCCGCTTCGCGCTCAGAAGGGGGTGCACTACCTCTTCATCGTGGGTAGCGAGACCAAACACTTTCGAAACGCATTTCTCAGTTGCAAACTATAGAAATGATCCCTGAAAGTATAGTCTTAACTTTCATCAGATCCCCACCAGGGGCCTATTCGACAACCAACTTGTTTCAGCTACGGTTCACTCGCAACCCATGCTTCGGTGCCATCGATTTTTGTGACACAAAAAAAAAATCAAAACAAGCGGCTTGTGAGGAGATGCTGCGTCGTGCGCTACCCGTATGTAAGAGTGATACCTGGCCTGCCAAAGTTGTATTTATCTTGTGTTTTCATGTGTTCAACTTGATTAACCAAGGGTTTCACAAAAGCCAGCATACACAAGCCACATGCATTTGCAGACCGCCTTGGAGAAAAACGGCCAAACCCAAGTCCTTTCATAGGCGCATTAACTTATACAACAGTAGGCTTAGCTCTGATATGGTTGAATATTGAAATCTGCGGCAATTTTTTCAAATAACATTGAATTGCGTGCAACCTACTCGCTAGTTATTTGTATAATTTCAGGTTTAGAGTCCAGTCTAAACTGAATGACGACGCACTAAAGCATAGCTGAATTGCAGTTGTGTCGGAATGAGGATTTTTGCTTTTTCCTCCAGGAAATAGGATAGCGTTGCATTAAAATTCTACTCAGTTTCAAGCATTTGTACAACATGCATTCACTGATTTGAGGTACGGTATGTAGGCCACATGTCTTCTGATACAAAACGATATATACGAAAAGAACACCATTTACACGCCACTGCTTTTCTTCTGCGAATGAAAGTGTTTCGGAACATCAAATTTGCGTCCAAATATATGTCTCAAACCACTGAGGTATATCAAAAGTAATAGCATGTGTATCATGATTTGTTTAAAACGTCATTGCTTTTGATCCAAAAAAAGAGATATAGAATCGGAATGCATTTCGCTAGACACAGAGGGAATAAGTACGCTAGATCAGGCAGTTTATGTCATTCTAAGGCGATCAGAACATCCAATTCAGAACATTGCTGAAATCTCCATGATCACGCACAAGACCTTATATCAATCCCACGCCGATATTTTGCAAGTGAATGCATATAACCGCATATTCTTTTATGTATAGTACAAGCGCTTTTCTTTTTTTTGGTTGACATAGCCGACCACTCAGAACGCAACCCCTTCCTCCGCATTCCGTACGGACGCAGAACGGTCATCAATGATAGTGAACGTTTGACTTGAAGTCAATATTCTCTTTCCGCTTCGCGCTCAGAAGGGGGTGCACTACCTCTTCATCGTGGGTAGCGAGACCAAACACTTTCGAAACGCATTTCTCAGTTGCAAACTATAGAAATGATCCCTGAAAGTATAGTCTTAACTTTCATCAGATCCCCACCAGGGGCCTATTCGACAACCAACTTGTTTCAGCTACGGTTCACTCGCAACCCATGCTTCGGTGCCATCGATTTTTGTGACACAAAAAAAAAATCAAAACAAGCGGCTTGTGAGGAGATGCTGCGTCGTGCGCTACCCGTATGTAAGAGTGATACCTGGCCTGCCAAAGTTGTATTTATCTTGTGTTTTCATGTGTTCAACTTGATTAACCAAGGGTTTCACAAAAGCCAGCATACACAAGCCACATGCATTTGCAGACCGCCTTGGAGAAAAACGGCCAAACCCAAGTCCTTTCATAGGCGCATTAACTTATACAACAGTAGGCTTAGCTCTGATATGGTTGAATATTGAAATCTGCGGCAATTTTTTCAAATAACATTGAATTGCGTGCAACCTACTCGCTAGTTATTTGTATAATTTCAGGTTTAGAGTCCAGTCTAAACTGAATGACGACGCACTAAAGCATAGCTGAATTGCAGTTGTGTCGGAATGAGGATTTTTGCTTTTTCCTCCAGGAAATAGGATAGCGTTGCATTAAAATTCTACTCAGTTTCAAGCATTTGTACAACATGCATTCACTGATTTGAGGTACGGTATGTAGGCCACATGTCTTCTGATACAAAACGATATATACGAAAAGAACACCATTTACACGCCACTGCTTTTCTTCTGCGAATGAAAGTGTTTCGGAACATCAAATTTGCGTCCAAATATATGTCTCAAACCACTGAGGTATATCAAAAGTAATAGCATGTGTATCATGATTTGTTTAAAACGTCATTGCTTTTGATCCAAAAAAAGAGATATAGAATCGGAATGCATTTCGCTAGACACAGAGGGAATAAGTACGCTAGATCAGGCAGTTTATGTCATTCTAAGGCGATCAGAACATCCAATTCAGAACATTGCTGAAATCTCCATGATCACGCACAAGACCTTATATCAATCCCACGCCGATATTTTGCAAGTGAATGCATATAACCGCATATTCTTTTATGTATAGTGCAAGCGCTTTTCTTTTTTTTTTTGACCCGACATAGCCGACCACTCAGAACGCAACCCCTTCCTCCGCATTCCGTACGGACGCAGAACGGTCATCAATGATAGTGAACGTTTGATTTGAAGTCAATATTCTCTTTCCGCTTCGCGCTCAGAAGGGGGTGCACTACCTCTTCATCGTGGGTAGCGAGACCAAACACTTTCGAAACGCATTTCTCAGTTGCAAACTATAGAAATGATCCCTGAAAGTATAGTCTTAACTTTCATCAGATCCCCACCAGGGGCCTATTCGACAACCAACTTGTTTCAGCTACGGTTCACTCGCAACCCATGCTTCGGTGCCATCGATTTTTGTGACACAAAAAAAAAATCAAAACAAGCGGCTTGTGAGGAGATGCTGCGTCGTGCGCTACCCGTATGTAAGAGTGATACCTGGCCTGCCAAAGTTGTATTTATCTTGTGTTTTCATGTGTTCAACTTGATTAACCAAGGGTTTCACAAAAGCCAGCATACACAAGCCACATGCATTTGCAGACCGCCTTGGAGAAAAACGGCCAAACCCAAGTCCTTTCATAGGCGCATTAACTTATACAACAGTAGGCTTAGCTCTGATATGGTTGAATATTGAAATCTGCGGCAATTTTTTCAAATAACATTGAATTGCGTGCAACCTACTCGCTAGTTATTTGTATAATTTCAGGTTTAGAGTCCAGTCTAAACTGAATGACGACGCACTAAAGCATAGCTGAATTGCAGTTGTGTCGGAATGAGGATTTTTGCTTTTTCCTCCAGGAAATAGGATAGCGTTGCATTAAAATTCTACTCAGTTTCAAGCATTTGTACAACATGCATTCACTGATTTGAGGTACGGTATGTAGGCCACATGTCTTCTGATACAAAACGATATATACGAAAAGAACACCATTTACACGCCACTGCTTTTCTTCTGCGAATGAAAGTGTTTCGGAACATCAAATTTGCGTCCAAATATATGTCTCAAACCACTGAGGTATATCAAAAGTAATAGCATGTGTATCATGATTTGTTTAAAACGTCATTGCTTTTGATCCAAAAAAAGAGATATAGAATCGGAATGCATTTCGCTAGACACAGAGGGAATAAGTACGCTAGATCAGGCAGTTTATGTCATTCTAAGGCGATCAGAACATCCAATTCAGAACATTGCTGAAATCTCCATGATCACGCACAAGACCTTATATCAATCCCACGCCGATATTTTGCAAGTGAATGCATATAACCGCATATTCTTTTATGTATAGTGCAAGCGCTTTTCTTTTTTTTTTTGACCCGACATAGCCGACCACTCAGAACGCAACCCCTTCCTCCGCATTCCGTACGGACGCAGAACGGTCATCAATGATAGTGAACGTTTGATTTGAAGTCAATATTCTCTTTCCGCTTCGCGCTCAGAAGGGGGTGCACTATCTCTTCATCGTGGGTAGCGAGACCAAACACTTTCGAAACGCATTTCTCAGTTGCAAACTATAGAAATGATCCCTGAAAGTATAGTCTTAACTTTCATCAGATCCCCACCAGGGGCCTATTCGACAACCAACTTGTTTCAGCTACGGTTCACTCGCAACCCATGCTTCGGTGCCATCGATTTTTGTGACACAAAAAAAAAATCAAAACAAGCGGCTTGTGAGGAGATGCTGCGTCGTGCGCTACCCGTATGTAAGAGTGATACCTGGCCTGCCAAAGTTGTATTTATCTTGTGTTTTCATGTGTTCAACTTGATTAACCAAGGGTTTCACAAAAGCCAGCATACACAAGCCACATGCATTTGCAGACCGCCTTGGAGAAAAACGGCCAAACCCAAGTCCTTTCATAGGCGCATTAGCTTATACAACAGTAGGCTTAGCTCTGATATGGTTGAATATTGAAATCTGCGGCAATTTTTTCAAATAACATTGAATTGCGTGCAACCTACTCGCTAGTTATTTGTATAATTTCAGGTTTAGAGTCCAGTCTAAACTGAATGACGACGCACTAAAGCATAGCTGAATTGCAGTTGTGTCGGAATGAGGATTTTTGCTTTTTCCTCCAGGAAATAGGATAGCGTTGCATTAAAATTCTACTCAGTTTCAAGCATTTGTACAACATGCATTCACTGATTTGAGGTACGGTATGTAGGCCACATGTCTTCTGATACAAAACGATATATACGAAAAGAACACCATTTACACGCCACTGCTTTTCTTCTGCGAATGAAAGTGTTTCGGAACATCAAATTTGCGTCCAAATATATGTCTCAAACCACTGAGGTATATCAAAAGTAATAGCATGTGTATCATGATTTGTTTAAAACGTCATTGCTTTTGATCCAAAAAAAGAGATATAGAATCGGAATGCATTTCGCTAGACACAGAGGGAATAAGTACGCTAGATCAGGCAGTTTATGTCATTCTAAGGCGATCAGAACATCCAATTCAGAACATTGCTGAAATCTCCATGATCACGCACAAGACCTTATATCAATCCCACGCCGATATTTTGCAAGTGAATGCATATAACCGCATATTCTTTTATGTATAGTGCAAGCGCTTTTCTTTTTTTTTTTGACCCGACATAGCCGACCACTCAGAACGCAACCCCTTCCTCCGCATTCCGTACGGACGCAGAACGGTCATCAATGATAGTGAACGTTTGATTTGAAGTCAATATTCTCTTTCCGCTTCGCGCTCAGAAGGGGGTGCACTACCTCTTCATCGTGGGTAGCGAGACCAAACACTTTCGAAACGCATTTCTCAGTTGCAAACTATAGAAATGATCCCTGAAAGTATAGTCTTAACTTTCATCAGATCCCCACCAGGGGCCTATTCGACAACCAACTTGTTTCAGCTACGGTTCACTCGCAACCCATGCTTCGGTGCCATCGATTTTTGTGACACAAAAAAAAAATCAAAACAAGCGGCTTGTGAGGAGATGCTGCGTCGTGCGCTACCCGTATGTAAGAGTGATACCTGGCCTGCCAAAGTTGTATTTATCTTGTGTTTTCATGTGTTCAACTTGATTAACCAAGGGTTTCACAAAAGCCAGCATACACAAGCCACATGCATTTGCAGACCGCCTTGGAGAAAAACGGCCAAACCCAAGTCCTTTCATAGGCGCATTAACTTATACAACAGTAGGCTTAGCTCTGATATGGTTGAATATTGAAATCTGCGGCAATTTTTTCAAATAACATTGAATTGCGTGCAACCTACTCGCTAGTTATTTGTATAATTTCAGGTTTAGAGTCCAGTCTAAACTGAATGACGACGCACTAAAGCATAGCTGAATTGCAGTTGTGTCGGAATGAGGATTTTTGCTTTTTCCTCCAGGAAATAGGATAGCGTTGCATTAAAATTCTACTCAGTTTCAAGCATTTGTACAACATGCATTCACTGATTTGAGGTACGGTATGTAGGCCACATGTCTTCTGATACAAAACGATATATACGAAAAGAACACCATTTACACGCCACTGCTTTTCTTCTGCGAATGAAAGTGTTTCGGAACATCAAATTTGCGTCCAAATATATGTCTCAAACCACTGAGGTATATCAAAAGTAATAGCATGTGTATCATGATTTGTTTAAAACGTCATTGCTTTTGATCCAAAAAAAGAGATATAGAATCGGAATGCATTTCGCTAGACACAGAGGGAATAAGTACGCTAGATCAGGCAGTTTATGTCATTCTAAGGCGATCAGAACATCCAATTCAGAACATTGCTGAAATCTCCATGATCACGCACAAGACCTTATATCAATCCCACGCCGATATTTTGCAAGTGAATGCATATAACCGCATATTCTTTTATGTATAGTACAAGCGCTTTTTTTTTGTTTTGGTTGACCCGACCACTCAGAACGCAACCCCTTCCTCCGCATTCCGTATGGACGCAGAACGGTCATCAATGATAGTGAACGTTTGACTTGAAGTCAATATTCTCTTTCCGCTTCGCGCTCAGAAGGGGGTGCACTACCTCTTCATCGTGGGTAGCGAGACCAAACACTTTCGAAACGCATTTCTCAGTTGCAAACTATAGAAATGATCCCTGAAAGTATAGTCTTAACTTTCATCAGATCCCCACCAGGGGCCTATTCGACAACCAACTTGTTTCAGCTACGGTTCACTCGCAACCCATGCTTCGGTGCCATCGATTTTTGTGACACAAAAAAAAAATCAAAACAAGCGGCTTGTGAGGAGATGCTGCGTCGTGCGCTACCCGTATGTAAGAGTGATACCTGGCCTGCCAAAGTTGTATTTATCTTGTGTTTTCATGTGTTCAACTTGATTAACCAAGGGTTTCACAAAAGCCAGCATACACAAGCCACATGCATTTGCAGACCGCCTTGGAGAAAAACGGCCAAACCCAAGTCCTTTCATAGGCGCATTAACTTATACAACAGTAGGCTTAGCTCTGATATGGTTGAATATTGAAATCTGCGGCAATTTTTTCAAATAACATTGAATTGCGTGCAACCTACTCGCTAGTTATTTGTATAATTTCAGGTTTAGAGTCCAGTCTAAACTGAATGACGACGCACTAAAGCATAGCTGAATTGCAGTTGTGTCGGAATGAGGATTTTTGCTTTTTCCTCCAGGAAATAGGATAGCGTTGCATTAAAATTCTACTCAGTTTCAAGCATTTGTACAACATGCATTCACTGATTTGAGGTACGGTATGTAGGCCACATGTCTTCTGATACAAAACGATATATACGAAAAGAACACCATTTACACGCCACTGCTTTTCTTCTGCGAATGAAAGTGTTTCGGAACATCAAATTTGCGTCCAAATATATGTCTCAAACCACTGAGGTATATCAAAAGTAATAGCATGTGTATCATGATTTGTTTAAAACGTCATTGCTTTTGATCCAAAAAAAGAGATATAGAATCGGAATGCATTTCGCTAGACACAGAGGGAATAAGTACGCTAGATCAGGCAGTTTATGTCATTCTAAGGCGATCAGAACATCCAATTCAGAACATTGCTGAAATCTCCATGATCACGCACAAGACCTTATATCAATCCCACGCCGATATTTTGCAAGTGAATGCATATAACCGCATATTCTTTTATGTATAGTACAAGCGCTTTTTCTTTGTTTTGGTTGACCCGACCACTCAGAACGCAACCCCTTCCTCCGCATTCCGTATGGACGCAGAACGGTCATCAATGATAGTGAACGTTTGACTTGAAGTCAATATTCTCTTTCCGCTTCGCGCTCAGAAGGGGGTGCACTACCTCTTCATCGTGGGTAGCGAGACCAAACACTTTCGAAACGCATTTCTCAGTTGCAAACTATAGAAATGATCCCTGAAAGTATAGTCTTAACTTTCATCAGATCCCCACCAGGGGCCTATTCGACAACCAACTTGTTTCAGCTACGGTTCACTCGCAACCCATGCTTCGGTGCCATCGATTTTTGTGACACAAAAAAAAAATCAAAACAAGCGGCTTGTGAGGAGATGCTGCGTCGTGCGCTACCCGTATGTAAGAGTGATACCTGGCCTGCCAAAGTTGTATTTATCTTGTGTTTTCATGTGTTCAACTTGATTAACCAAGGGTTTCACAAAAGCCAGCATACACAAGCCACATGCATTTGCAGACCGCCTTGGAGAAAAACGGCCAAACCCAAGTCCTTTCATAGGCGCATTAACTTATACAACAGTAGGCTTAGCTCTGATATGGTTGAATATTGATTTCTGCGGCAATTTTTTCAAATAACATTGAATTGCGTGCAACCTACTCGCTAGTTATTTGTATAATTTCAGGTTTAGAGTCCAGTCTAAACTGAATGACGACGCACTAAAGCATAGCTGAATTGCAGTTGTGTCGGAATGAGGATTTTTGCTTTTTCCTCCAGGAAATAGGATAGCGTTGCATTAAAATTGTACTCAGTTTCAAGCATTTGTACAACATGCATTCACTGATTTGAGGTACGGTATGTAGGCCACATGTCTTCTGATACAAAACGATATATACGAAAAGAACACCATTTACACGCCACTGCTTTTCTTCTGCGAATGAAAGTGTTTCGGAACATCAAATTTGCGTCCAAATATATGTCTCAAACCACTGAGGTATATCAAAAGTAATAGCATGTGTATCATGATTTGTTTAAAACGTCATTGCTTTTGATCCAAAAAAAGAGATATAGAATCGGAATGCATTTCGCTAGACACAGAGGGAATAAGTACGCTAGATCAGGCAGTTTATGTCATTCTAAGGCGATCAGAACATCCAATTCAGAACATTGCTGAAATCTCCATGATCACGCACAAGACCTTATATCAATCCCACGCCGATATTTTGCAAGTGAATGCATATAACCGCATATTCTTTTATGTATAGTGCAAGCGCTTTTCTTTTTTTTTTTTGACCCGACATAGCCGACCACTCAGAACGCAACCCCTTCCTCCGCATTCCGTACGGACGCAGAACGGTCATCAATGATAGTAAACGTTTGATTTGAAGTCAATATTCTCTTTCCGCTTCGCGCTCAGAAGGGGGTGCACTACCTCTTCATCGTGGGTAGCGAGACCAAACACTTTCGAAACGCATTTCTCAGTTGCAAACTATAGAAATGATCCCTGAAAGTATAGTCTTAACTTTCATCAGATCCCCACCAGGGGCCTATTCGACAACCAACTTGTTTCAGCTACGGTTCACTCGCAACCCATGCTTCGGTGCCATCGATTTTTGTGACACAAAAAAAAAATCAAAACAAGCGGCTTGTGAGGAGATGCTGCGTCGTGCGCTACCCGTATGTAAGAGTGATACCTGGCCTGCCAAAGTTGTATTTATCTTGTGTTTTCATGTGTTCAACTTGATTAACCAAGGGTTTCACAAAAGCCAGCATACACAAGCCACATGCATTTGCAGACCGCCTTGGAGAAAAACGGCCAAACCCAAGTCCTTTCATAGGCGCATTAACTTATACAACAGTAGGCTTAGCTCTGATATGGTTGAATATTGAAATCTGCGGCAATTTTTTCAAATAACATTGAATTGCGTGCAACCTACTCGCTAGTTATTTGTATAATTTCAGGTTTAGAGTCCAGTCTAAACTGAATGACGACGCACTAAAGCATAGCTGAATTGCAGTTGTGTCGGAATGAGGATTTTTGCTTTTTCCTCCAGGAAATAGGATAGCGTTGCATTAAAATTCTACTCAGTTTCAAGCATTTGTACAACATGCATTCACTGATTTGAGGTACGGTATGTAGGCCACATGTCTTCTGATACAAAACGATATATACGAAAAGAACACCATTTACACGCCACTGCTTTTCTTCTGCGAATGAAAGTGTTTCGGAACATCAAATTTGCGTCCAAATATATGTCTCAAACCACTGAGGTATATCAAAAGTAATAGCATGTGTATCATGATTTGTTTAAAACGTCATTGCTTTTGATCCAAAAAAAGAGATATAGAATCGGAATGCATTTCGCTAGACACAGAGGGAATAAGTACGCTAGATCAGGCAGTTTATGTCATTCTAAGGCGATCAGAACATCCAATTCAGAACATTGCTGAAATCTCCATGATCACGCACAAGACCTTATATCAATCCCACGCCGATATTTTGCAAGTGAATGCATATAACCGCATATTCTTTTATGTATAGTGCAAGCGCTTTTCTTTTTTTTGACCCGACATAGCCGACCACTCAGAACGCAACCCCTTCCTCCGCATTCCGTACGGACGCAGAACGGTCATCAATGATAGTGAACGTTTGATTTGAAGTCAATATTCTCTTTCCGCTTCGCGCTCAGAAGGGGGTGCACTACCTCTTCATCGTGGGTAGCGAGACCAAACACTTTCGAAACGCATTTCTCAGTTGCAAACTATAGAAATGATCCCTGAAAGTATAGTCTTAACTTTCATCAGATCCCCACCAGGGGCCTATTCGACAACCAACTTGTTTCAGCTACGGTTCACTCGCAACCCATGCTTCGGTGCCATCGATTTTTGTGACACAAAAAAAAAATCAAAACAAGCGGCTTGTGAGGAGATGCTGCGTCGTGCGCTACCCGTATGTAAGAGTGATACCTGGCCTGCCAAAGTTGTATTTATCTTGTGTTTTCATGTGTTCAACTTGATTAACCAAGGGTTTCACAAAAGCCAGCATACACAAGCCACATGCATTTGCAGACCGCCTTGGAGAAAAACGGCCAAACCCAAGTCCTTTCATAGGCGCATTAACTTATACAACAGTAGGCTTAGCTCTGATATGGTTGAATATTGAAATCTGCGGCAATTTTTTCAAATAACATTGAATTGCGTGCAACCTACTCGCTAGTTATTTGTATAATTTCAGGTTTAGAGTCCAGTCTAAACTGAATGACGACGCACTAAAGCATAGCTGAATTGCAGTTGTGTCGGAATGAGGATTTTTGCTTTTTCCTCCAGGAAATAGGATAGCGTTGCATTAAAATTCTACTCAGTTTCAAGCATTTGTACAACATGCATTCACTGATTTGAGGTACGGTATGTAGGCCACATGTCTTCTGATACAAAACGATATATACGAAAAGAACACCATTTACACGCCACTGCTTTTCTTCTGCGAATGAAAGTGTTTCGGAACATCAAATTTGCGTCCAAATATATGTCTCAAACCACTGAGGTATATCAAAAGTAATAGCATGTGTATCATGATTTGTTTAAAACGTCATTGCTTTTGATCCAAAAAAAGAGATATAGAATCGGAATGCATTTCGCTAGACACAGAGGGAATAAGTACGCTAGATCAGGCAGTTTATGTCATTCTAAGGCGATCAGAACATCCAATTCAGAACATTGCTGAAATCTCCATGATCACGCACAAGACCTTATATCAATCCCACGCCGATATTTTGCAAGTGAATGCATATAACCGCATATTCTTTTATGTATAGTGCAAGCGCTTTTCTTTTTTTTTTTGACCCGACATAGCCGACCACTCAGAACGCAACCCCTTCCTCCGCATTCCGTACGGACGCAGAACGGTCATCAATGATAGTGAACGTTTGATTTGAAGTCAATATTCTCTTTCCGCTTCGCGCTCAGAAGGGGGTGCACTACCTCTTCATCGTGGGTAGCGAGACCAAACACTTTCGAAACGCATTTCTCAGTTGCAAACTATAGAAATGATCCCTGAAAGTATAGTCTTAACTTTCATCAGATCCCCACCAGGGGCCTATTCGACAACCAACTTGTTTCAGCTACGGTTCACTCGCAACCCATGCTTCGGTGCCATCGATTTTTGTGACACAAAAAAAAAATCAAAACAAGCGGCGTGTGAGGAGATGCTGCGTGGTGCGCTACCCGTATGTAAGAGTGATACCTGGCCTGCCAAAGTTGTATTTATCTTGTGTTTTCATGTGTTCAACTTGATTAACCAAGGGTTTCACAAAAGCCAGCATACACAAGCCACATGCATTTGCAGACCGCCTTGGAGAAAAACGGCCAAACCCAAGTCCTTTCATAGGCGCATTAGCTTATACAACAGTAGGCTTAGCTCTGATATGGTTGAATATTGAAATCTGCGGCAATTTTTTCAAATAACATTGAATTGCGTGCAACCTACTCGCTAGTTATTTGTATAATTTCAGGTTTAGAGTCCAGTCTAAACTGAATGACAACGCACTAAAGCATAGCTGAATTGCAGTTGTGTCGGAATGAGGATTTTTGCTTTTTCCTCCAGGAAATAGGATAGCGTTGCATTAAAATTCTACTCAGTTTCAAGCATTTGTACAACATGCATTCACTGATTTGAGGTACGGTATGTAGGCCACATGTCTTCTGATACAAAACGATATATACGAAAAGAACACCATTTACACGCCACTGCTTTTCTTCTGCGAATGAAAGTGTTTCGGAACATCAAATTTGCGTCCAAATATATGTCTCAAACCACTGAGGTATATCAAAAGTAATAGCATGTGTATCATGATTTGTTTAAAACGTCATTGCTTTTGATCCAAAAAAAGAGATATAGAATCGGAATGCATTTCGCTAGACACAGAGGGAATAAGTACGCTAGATCAGGCAGTTTATGTCATTCTAAGGCGATCAGAACATCCAATTCAGAACATTGCTGAAATCTCCATGATCACGCACAAGACCTTGTATCAATCCCACGCCGATATTTTGCAAGTGAATGTATATAACCGCATATTCTTTTATGTATAGTGCAAGCGCTTTTCTTTTTTTTGACCCGACATAGCCGACCACTCAGAACGCAACCCCTTCCTCCGCATTCCGTACGGACGCAGAACGGTCATCAATGACAGTGAACGTTTGACTTGAAGTCAATATTCTCTTTCCGCTTCGCGCTCAGAAGGGGGTGCACTACCTCTTCATCGTGGGTAGCGAAACCAAACACTTTCGAAACGCATTTCTCAGTTGCAAACTATAGAAATGATCCCTGAAAGTATAGTCTTAACTTTCATCAGATCCCCACCAGGGGCCTATTCGACAACCAACTTGTTTCAGCTACGGTTCACTCGCAACCCATGCTTCGGTGCCATCGATTTTTGTGACAAAAAAAAAATCAAAACAAGCGGCTTGTGAGGACATGCTGCGTGGTGCGCTACCCGTATGTAAGAGTGATACCTGGCCTGCCAAAGTTGTATTTATCTTGTGTTTTCATGTGTTCAACTTGATTAACCAAGGGTTTCACAAAATCCAGCATACACAAGCCACATGCATTTGCAGACCGCCTTGGAGAAAAACGGCCAAACCCTAGTCCTTTCATAGGCGCATTAGCTTATACAACAGTAGGCTTAGCTCTGATATGGTTGAATATTGAAATGTGCGGCAATTTTTTCAAATAACATTGAATTGCATGCAACCTACTCGCTAGTTATTTATATAATTTCAGGTTTAGAGTCCAGTCTTAACTGAATGACAACGCACGCACTAAAGCATAGCTGAATTGCAGTTGTGTCGGAATGAGGATTTTTGCTTTTTCCTCCAGGAAATAGGATAGCGTTGCATTAAAATTCTACTCAGTTTCAAGCATTTGTACAACATGCATTCACTGATTTGAGGTACGGTATGTAGGCCACATGTCTTCTGATACAAAACGATATATACGAAAAGAACACCATTTACACGCCACTGCTTTTCTTCTGCGAATGAAATTGTTTCGGAACATCAAATCTGCATCCCAATATATGTCTCAAACCACTGAGGTATACAAAAGTAATAGCATGTGTATCATGATTTGTTTAAAACGTCATTGCTTTTGATCAAAAAAAAAAAGAGATATAGAATCGGAATGCATTTCGCTAGACAGAGAGAGAATAAGTACGCTAGATAAGGCAGTTTATGTCATTCTAAGGCGATCAGAACATCCAATTCAGAACATTGCTGAAATCTCCATGGTCACCGTGCGTGTACGTACTTTCCCTCCCTGTATGTTATTCCCCCTGAGTTGGCCGAGAGGGGGCTGTCCTGTGCCGTGTGGATAGTCCCGGGAGAGTCTGAAATTGACACTGTGTGGATTGAGAGTGGGGCACGGGATATTGTTGGCGAGTCCACTTGCGGTGTTGGTTAGGGGGAAGTCTCTCTCCCGTGAGTTCTCCCACAGGACACAGGGCTGGCCGGTCGTGGGGCTGACAGTGAGAGGGGGATGTCAAAGTGGGTGGCTGCTCGATCATGAGTTTTACTGCCTAAAAAAAAGTCTCTGTTAACCTGATTCCCTGTGTTTTGGTTGTTCATGTGGGTGGGTCCTTGTACCTGTGTTGGGAGGGTTATCAGGGGGCGCTAGTGTGACTCCTGACACATACACGAAATGGGTCGTTGTTGGGTTGACTGAAATGAATGAATGAATGTATATAATCTTTCAGCATGACTAACTGTTTATTTATTTGATGGATTGACTGAACGGACCGAGTGGCTGATAACGGCTAAATATGAGAAGCCAGCAATGTTCCCTCTGAGCTGCGCGCTTGCGCAATCGCGCACTGTGCACTGCTCCCGCGTTCTCCGCACACAACAAATCTATGCAGCGCATAAAATAAAATCCAACCTGAGCTGTAAAGAAAATTCACCATTTTGCAATGCAACTCAGTGAGTGACAGGTGACTGACAACAAGCAGTAACTACAGGTAAAACAATGACTAACACTGTCCAGCCAATGATATGATGCAGTTCACAGGTATTTACTTACGCAGCCAATCAATGTCATAAACAGCGCTTAATACTTACGTAACGCTGTTTTGCAGGTTAGCATATAGCCAATGGAGTGGCAGAGTTAAGAGAAGTTAATGCTGCCAAACCTTTTCTATGGCGAAACGAACGGGCTGTGGCACATCCACTCACCTTGCCAAAGTAAAAAGTAAATACGATTCTTTTAAGATGGAATGGCTGTTGGAGTATGTGCGAACAAGAGGTAAAACTGGGTGAGATTTTTCCTTTTTCGAGTGAGAAAGGGCTGCTCTGCAAAATGTGCTATGAAGCCAAAGTAGCAAGCGAATTTTCGGAGGGAAAAGTGTGGACTGAATGGAAGTTGGACTACCTCAAGCATCACATTCAGCAGAAAAGTCATTTGAATGCTGTTGGAATTGTACGAAGACGCAAGATGGGCATGGGGATCGGTACATTATTTCAGGAGAGCACAAAGGATAGAGAGAAGAGGAACGATCAGATTTGTGCCTATTCTAGTGTCATTTATTAAGAATTTTCATTTATGGATATTAATCATTAAATGCTATTACTAGATTATGAGTAGTAGAAAAACTAATTAAAAAACTGTAATTGTATATTGTACAGAGAGTTACAGGAATTTACACTGTATCAAATGCTTGTGCTACAGCACACATCTCATTGTGCAAAATGTGAATGTTTTAACGTGAATAAAATTTGATCTCTTAAAGGTGTAAATGTCTCAATTCTTCCAGAGCAGGACCCCCACCCAGACCAGAGCAGGACCCTCACCCTGACATACACCATACTAAACAGCTTATGAAAAACAATATTTTTGTCTTTTTCATTGTAAGAGAGGGTCAAATCACTTATATTAAAAGTAATCTTACAGGAATTACTGCTGTAATTTGATTTTTTTAATACGCTATGTAACTTGTTATGATCTCAGGTTTTGGTCAGGTGTGACACTGGTGTGGCCACAGTGTGCATGTCTGATGTTGCTCACAGTGATCCAAGGAATTCTCAGGGAGTTTGTGTGTATGCTCAGACACATGAAAAATTAGGGGGAACATTGGAAGCTGGTACTGTGTTCACCTTACATTAGATATCCAGCATTGCAATTTGTGATAAGTCATGTTCGTTGGTGCTACTGCTACTTCACAAAAGTGCATATTAAAATTGTAATTGTATTGCCCATTAGAAGTACAACTAGTTTCTGGCATTGACAAGTCGTTTGTAAGTATAATCAGATAAATGAAACAATGATAACAATGAAATCCAATTGATTTAAATGTATATAAAAAAACAAATAACTACATATAACTACTCAGCTCTTACATTTGGATTGCACTGCATGGCTGCGTTCCAATCCGAAAAAATGTTTGCTTCTTCGTGCTCACTCGCCCTTCAATTGAGGAGGGAACCCCAAAAAGTCTCGTATTTAAGATGGCTGCCACCCTGAGGGAGATTCAATTCCATTCCAGATTTGTTGAGGGAAGGGCGAAGTTTCATTTGCTCAAGTCCTCGGTTTTACTCCCTCCAACGGAGCCAACAAAAATCATCCCTCCAAGCATTGATATTGCCCAGAACGCATAGCAATGCTGGCTCGCTTGCCCACATGTTAAACTTTATTTAAATATTATGCTCTTGCTTCCAACGAACTAGCAAATGTAAAAACAAACTTCACCAAGTTCAAAGACCTCCTTTGCCGATCGATTATACAATCCATTCCCTAAAACGCTATGTTGTTGGTGGTGGTCATTAAGCCATGAAGTTTTAACCATAAACTCTCATAACCTGGTAGAGGCATAGCTGCTGTAGCCATGCAATTTGTTAAGAATAACCTACATTTCCGGAATCTTGAATCGTAACAATTATGCTACCCTAAGCTTCAATCATCCACACAGCATGAAATTGAATTTTCTGTTGAGCACCTATTGTTTTTAAATCGCCATTTAAACATACCGGCATAATTGCCTATATGTATCACAGCATAACTTCTGGTTAAATCTTCTGATATCGATATTGATTTTTTGCTTAATGTTTTTTTTTTTTTTTTTTTTTACCTATCTTTACACCTATGTACTTTTACACCCTGTTGCACTTCACACTTATTTATCATTAGTTGGTATATTAATCTGTTTTTATATGTTATCGTTACTTGTCTTATCTTTACTTGTCTGTGCGAGTCACTTTGGGATGCACCCTGCTCAAAAGGTGCTACACAAATAATTATAGTAACTATTGTTATGATTATGATAATTATTTAATATGATTATTAAATTGTGCATACAAATAAGTGGCTTCATGTTGGAAAAGCTTGGCAACTTTATTGAAAATAACATCACATCACTTAATTGTAGGTGGAAACATCGATTTTAAAATAATTTTATGGTCATGGAAAATATAAGGATTTTGGCATGGGGAATTAACATGTAGGCATATCTAGCTAACATGCATCTTCACTGTCTAACTATATTAATAGTTAAGTTGCATAACGTAGCCTAGAGAGAACCCTCCCCATCTTTACATTGGTTATGTGGTGGAGTTGAACTGGAACAGGTACTGCAGCATGCAAGGAACACATCGCAATCCAGTCCTTGCGCAGGAACGCAAAGTGAGGAAGAACCGCGAGGGTCATTCCAATTTGAAAAGCCACATCCCCTCCCCTCCGTTGCTCTCCCTCACTCGGGAAGGTCTCCCTCACCTGCTACATCACTGGAGGGCTCAATCAATTGAAGGGAAGGAGTGAAGGGAGGATTTTATTTCAGATTGGAACACAGCCTTAGTACTAGGTAACATACCTCCGAGAAAAACATTAGTGGGTGTTACGGTAAACGTTTACTTCTGTTTTGTGGTTTCCATGTTTGTGTACTGTGTGTATGTCTGTTTCTTTTTTTCCGCCAGATGGGTCTCCTCTCGTACCGCACTTCCCATTCGTCCATCAAGCGTCCATCATCACTCATCTCCATTTTACCACCTCCGTCATTTGGTCCCTTCCCAACCAATCCGGTGCTGCCCCGTTTTGAGGATTCCCCTTCATATTCCACGAAGTCCCAGCCGTTCCTAGCTCAACGAAGCTCTTAGTTCATGTCGTGTTCACCTCTGATTAAAAAATCCTTCGCTCTCTGTATGTTTCTTGTTTTCTTGTTCGTTGTGGTCCGTCTGTGGTCTGTTTGTGCGGTGTGCGGGGGAAATAACTTGGTCAAGGGTAGACAGGGGCCCTTATACATTTCCAAGCACGTAGTTTTCTTTAGTTGTCTAGACCACCAGTTTAGCAGCAGCTGCCACCCACTGTACTTTGGTTTAATTCTTCTGTTAGTATAGTTAGTGATATTATTTGACAATGTTTAGTTAGTTTATTTTCTTTTGGTTTCTAGTACTGTTTGGTTTTGTTCTTTTCTTTTATTTGGCAGTGTTTTTGGGACCCTGTTGTTTTCCCCAGGTCTTGTTTGTAAATACTTGTATATACTTGTACATAGTTTTGTGTATATATATATTTGTCACCATTGAATCACTGTGCACTTTGCTTATCACTGACTTGTTCTTTTTTGTTGTAAATACACATTTTTGCACCGTATTTCGGTTTCCCCGCCTGTGATTTCCCACCAAGCGCTATATACCGTATAAAACAGTACGTCCTCCCCATCCCATCTTCCCCTGGGCATAACAGTTTTGGGGGCTCGTCCAGGATATAGCGCCACCTAGCAGGGGAACTGTGGTGCTTGTGGGCTTTACAGGTAAGGTAGAAGACTTTCATTATTGGACATGGCGTTTGTGTTGCAAAAGTTTTTGGCGTCCCCTTCCATTCAGGAATTGGATCTCTGTCGTAAGGCAGACTTGGCAGCACTTTGGGTTGTTATTACCAAGGTCTATGGCAAAGAAGGAGATCCGGTTGGCAGTGCTTGCCATGTTGGTGGAGTCCGGTCTTTTGGAACCTGAGCCTGATTCTGTTGGTGGTGAATTGGTGGAGAGGGATGTTTCAGCCAGTGGTGCAGCTGTAGAGTTTTGCACGGCTTAAGATGGAGGCAGATGAGAAGGCTAAGGCAAAAGAGTGAGTTCCAGCTGACAGTGCGTAAACTTGAGCTTGAGGCGGAGATGGCAGTCAAGTTGAGGCAGCTGGAGTTGGAGAACTCCGGCGCCAACGTGACTTCCCTACCGTCCTCGGGCAAATGTGAAACACCTCCACCTAGGTTGCATTCTGGCTCTCTTGATATAAGCCAGCAGGTAGCCCTTGTCCCTCCTTTTAGAGAGACCGAAGTGGACGCCTACTTCACTGCTTTTGAGCGAGTTGCAATAGCTCTACAGTGGCCTATGGATCTTTGGTCTACCCTTTTGCAGAGTAAATTATGTGGTAAAGGACAGATAGTAGTTTCTGCTCTTTCTTTGGAAGAGAGCATGCAATATGAAAAGGTGAAAGCTGCAGTGTTGCGTGCTTATGAGTTGGTGCCCAAAGCATACAGACAGAAATTTTGTAGTTTCAAGACGAGTCCTTCTCAGACTTACGTAGAATTTGCTAGGGAGAAGGTCATCCTTTTTGATAAATGGTGTTTGGCTATCGGTACGGTGGACTTTGACTCCTTGCGTGAATTGATTCTACTGGGGGAATTTAAGAAATGCTTGCCTGAACGGGTGTTAGTCTATTTAAATGAGCAGAAGACCGCTACGTATTCTGAGGTGGCTGTCTTAGCAGACGAGTTTGCTTTAACCCACAAACCCTTGTTCGTTTCTCGTGCTGAAAAGCCTGCTGCTGAATATATTACTGCTGATGTCAAAGGGGCAGTGAAAAGGGCTTCTGCCGCAAAGTCAGAATATTCTCGGGAATGTTTTTATTGCCATAAACTCGGTCATGTAATTGCTGATTGTGTAGTACTTAAACGGAAGCAAGGTGCAAGTCAACCGAAATCGGTTAGCTTTGTGAGAACCTGCTCAGAGGAAGCCATGACTGAAGATAAGTGTGAGTCTTGTTACCAGCCCTTCGTTTGCACTGGGTTTGTCTCTGACTGGTGAGCCGGCTGATCAAAGGTCAGTGCATATCTTATGAGATACTGGTTCTGCACAGTCCTTTATTCTTGCCAGTGTGTTGCCTTTGTCTGACTGCTCCTCCCGTGGATCTAGTGTTATTATTCAAGGAATTTGAGATGGGCTTTGTAACTGTGCCATTGCATACAGTCCACCTCCAGTCTGATTTAGTGTCTGGTTTTTATAAAGTGGCTGTACGGGTTACCTGTGGCTGGGGTAACGTTTATTTTGGGGAATGACATTGCTGGAGAGAAAGTGCACCCTGTGCTTGAGGTTCTTAATTGTCCTCAATTGTCAGAACCGGAGCGCTCTGATGTTTTCCCAGTATGTGCCCTGACTCGGGGTCAGGCTCGAAAGAGGGGAGAACAGTTTAATTTAGCAGAGACAGTTCTGGCTCCGTTGTTGTCGGATACTGGTGTGATTTCTTCTGTGGACGGCCCAATTGACACGAAAGAAATAGGGGCTAAGCCTGTGTCTAATTCTGTGTTGCGAATCCCTGCCACCCGTGAACAGCTAATTGCTGCGCAGAAAAGTGATCCTTCCCTTGAGAAATTGTTTTCTGCAGTCATTGCTCCTGAAAAGGTCAAAGAAAAACCAGTCGGTTATTATCTGGATGATGGTTTGTTGCTTAGAAAATGGTTGCCTGTGACCTCTGAGTAGTACAGTGGGATACTGTATACCAAATAGTCCTACCTGATGAATACCGCCACCAATTGATGGCCCTTGCACATGACAGCCCTTGGTCTGGTCATCATGGTATAAATAAAACGTATGACCCACTGCTTCGACATTTCTTTTGGCCTGGGTTAAAGTGGCTCAGTTTTGTTAGTCATGCCACATTTTCCAGGTTGCAGGAAAGCCAAACCAAGTGGTTCTGCCGGCCCTACTTCATCCGATCCCGGTTATGGGCGAACCCTTTGAAAATGTAATTGTTGATTGCATGAGTCCCCTTCCAAGGACTAAATCTGGCAACCAGTTCCTGCTAACAATCATGTGTACTGCTACAAGGTTTCCAGAGGCCATTCCTCTGCGAAACATAACAGCAGTAGTAAAGACCTTGACAATCTTTTTCTCTACCTTTGGTTTTCCTAAAAGTGTGCAAACCGATCAGGGAACTAACTTTCTTTCCAGACTGTTCAAACAGGTGCTGCAGTCACTTGCCATTACTCACAAGGTTTCCAGTGCCTACCACCCGGAAACACCTAAGTCAGTACTGTGCAAATACTGTTTGGAGACAGGTAAGAGTTGGGATCAAGGTGTCCCTTTTGCACTATTTGCGTTAAGAGAATCCAGACAGGAATCCCTTGGGTTTAGTCTAGCGGAGCTTGTGTTTGGCCTTACCTTGAGGGGTCCGCTAAAAATGCTTAAGGAACAGTTTTTAAGTGCACGTTCCCCAAAGACTACAGTCTTGGACTATGTGTCACAGTTCAGAGAGCGGTTGCACCATGCTTGGGCTCTTGCTAGACAGCATCTTTGCCTGTCACAAGACACAATGAAACGGCAGTTTGACACCAAGGCTGTTGCTCGTTCTTTTCTCCCTAGTGACCGAGTATTGGTTTTGTTGCCCACCCCTGGTTCGTCCTTGACAGCTCGATTCTCTGGTCCCTATGAGATCGAAAACAAGCTGAGTGAGGTTGACAATGTGATACACACGTTCGACCGTAAACGGAAAACCCGGGTCTGTCATGTCAACATGTTGAAATTGTACAGTTCTCGGATCGGTTCACAGTCAGAGGACCCAGTCTCTTCGTGTGTCTCAGTTTCTAAAGTGTCTCTGTCCGGCCCAGATGAGGATGGTTTGGTCTTAAGAAATGCACCACAGCAATGTGCACGTTTAATTAACTCTGAGGTTTTGGCTGCGCTGCCTTCACATCTCCACTATTTGCCAGACACCCATAAGGATGACATCACCCAGCTGATTCTTACGTATCCCTCACTGTTTAACGACACTCCTTCACGCACCTCCGTCATACAGCATGACGTAAATGTGAAGGACACCACCCCAATTCGGCAACATCCTTACAGGGTCAATGCATTTAAACGGGACCTCATGAAAAAAGAGATACAATACCTTTGCGAGAATGGGTTGGCTAAGCCTAGCGTAAGTCCCTGGAGCTCTTCTTGCTTGTTGGTCCCGAAGCCCGATGGTACTTTTAGATTTTGCACTGACTTCAGGAAAGTAAACTCAGTCACTGTTCCTGATTCCTACCCACTTCCTCGTATGGAGGACTGTGTTGACAGTCTTGGTTCTGCTCGGTTCGTAACCAAACTGGATTTGTTGAAAGGTTACTGGCAGGTCCCGCTGACATCCCGTGCCTCTGAGATATCCGCTTTTGTAACCCCTGACGATTTCCTACAGTATACTGTAATGGCATTCGGTATGTGCAATGCGCCTTCAACATTTCAGCGGTTGGTGAACACAGTTCTGTCCGGACTCCCGAACTGTAAGGCTTATCTGGATGATGTTGTGGTGTTTTCAGAAAACTGGCCAGAACATGTAGACATCCTTTCCGTTGTGTTTGACCGACTGGCCAAAGCTTCTCTAACCCTGAATTTGGCAAAGTGTGAGTTCGGTAAAGCCACACTCACTCATTTACGGAGGATGGTGTGTCAAGGTCAGGTTCGTCCAGTTGACACAAAAATTGCCGTTATCTCTGCCTATCCTGTGCCCACCACTAGGTGGGAACTCCGTAGGTTTCTTGGCATGGCAGGATACTACCGAAGTTTTTGCAGGAACTTTTCCTCTGTTGCTGCTCCTCTTACTGACCTTTTGAAGCCCTCCTGTATTTTCTTGTGGTCTAGTGCTTGTCAAACTGCATTTGATACAGAATTTTCAGAATTTAGTGGTGGATGCTTTGTCCCGTGCATAAAAAAAGGTTTTGTTTTGTGTTCAGTAAACCCCTTTGGGTTTGTTTTAGTGGGGGGGGGGGGGGGGGGGTGTTACGGTAAACGTTTACTTCTGTTTTGTGGTTTCCATGTTCGTGTACTGGTGTGTATGTCTGTTTCTTTTTTCCGTCAGATGGGTCTCCTCTCGTACTGCACTTCCCATTCATCCATCAAGCCTTCCGTCATCACTCGTCTCCATTCTACCACCTCCGTCATTTGGTCCCTTCCCAACCAATCCGGTGCTGCCCCGTTTGAGGATTCCCCTTCATATCCCACGAAGTCCCCGCTGTTCCCAGCTCAACTAAGCTCTTAGTTCATGTTGTGTTCACCTCTGTTTAAAAAATCCTTCGCTCTCTGTATGTTTCTTGTTTTCTTGTTCGTTGTGGTCCGTCTGTGGTCTGTTTGTGCGGTGTGCGGGGGAAATAACTTGGTCAAGGGTAGACAGGGGCCCTTATACATTTCCAAGCACGTAGTTTTCTTTAGTTGTCTAGACCACCAGTTTAGCAGCAGCTGCCACCCACTGTACTTTGGTTTAATTCTTCTGTTAGTATAGTTAGTGATATTATTTGACAATGTTTAGTTAGTTTAGTTTCTTTTGGTTTCTAGTACCGTTTGGTTTTGTTCTTTTCTTTTATTTGGCAGTGTTTTTGGGACCCTGTTGTTTTCCCCAGGTCTTGTTTTTAAATACTTGCATATACTTGTACATAGGTTTCTGTATATATATATATATATATATTAGTCACCATTGAATCACTGTGCACTTTGCTTATCACTGACTTGTTGTTTTTTGTTGTAAATACACATTTTTGCACCGTATTTCGGTTTCCCTGCCTGTGATTTCCCACTGAGCGCTATATACCATATAAAACAGGACGTCCTCCCCATCCCATCTTCCCCTGGGCGTAACAGTGGGCCATCAAGTTTTCGTGGGAGGCGTGTCATTGTCCAGGCTGAATTATCGGCTGCTTTCCAATACTCAAATTCATCTCCTCCTTTACTCCTTTCCTCTGTGCCCCTGAAGCTGATTATGTGTCCTCCTTCCCTCCACTGTTCCAAA
The DNA here is from genome assembly GCA_019788955.1 of Albula glossodonta. NCBI lineage: Eukaryota > Metazoa > Chordata > Actinopteri > Albuliformes > Albulidae > Albula > Albula glossodonta. The sequence continues at coordinate 472,555 of JAFBMS010000137.1, read as the reverse complement.
CGAAATCTCACCTCCTCCTTTCCTCCTTTCTCGTTTCCTCCAAATGAAGAATACATCCATGTATCCTACCACGGAAGTCTTTTCACATTTCTGGGTGACATCATTGTACTAAATAGACCACTTAGTGCATGTAGATAGTTCAACAAAAAAGGCTTGCAATTATGAGGTTCTGGTGGTTCCATGTAAACCAATAAAAACATTATTGTAATAAATGTAATAATATAATTTCTTCTCCCACTTACATTTTAATGACATCGTTCATTAAATTCTATTATTTTGATCGTGCACAAGATGGCATGATGTAACCATCTCCTACATGATGGTTTGAAATTATAAAAATGTCCTGACTTTCAGCAGCTTTGTTCACTCAATAGATCTTCCAGTCAAGCCATCCAACTTGGCTTCAGCTATACAGAAGGTATAGGGCAGATGTGGGTACAGATTTAGCTGGAGCAAGGATACATTGTATAAAAAAAATGGTTATTACATGTTGCTAGTCATATAAACTAATGTTTGTATCCACACATCAGATGTTACAAAACAATGGAAATGGAAGTGAAACAGACCTCTAGAAATGACACAATTCTTGTCCAAACCATAGTTTATGTAGAGTATTCCTGCTCTTCTCCATGGTGATTCCACCATTTACACAAGCATCTACGGATGCTAAGTTTACGTGTTCATAACTACATTTACACAGTTTGGTACACTCTAGAGGGATTCTGAGAATATGATTCCAAACAAAGTATGAATCATAGATTCATACACAAACCTCCTCCAAGACAGCATCGTGGTGGCCACTGAAAAGAACTGGTCATGTAGCTCAACTCCCTGGGCTGAATCCACCAAGTGCGTGATTTTTATTCTCTGCTTTTAAATTCTCTGCATCAGGCTTAGCTTAGTTTTTGTCTGTAAGCCTATTTGTTGCATTTGTTTAATGTAAACTCATATTTGTTTAGATTGTTAATATTTTTTTGACTCATCCTCTGGTTTTTTCTCTGATGTACCATTTGTCTCATTTATTTTCCATAATTCTCATGTGTATAATTATCTTAAAAGAACACATATTTTATTGTAAAAGAAAATGTATGACCCAACAGTATCAAATTTTACACAAACTCAGGTTGTAGTACTTTCTGAATTTATGTGTTGACTAGTTCACTTTCACACTGTGGTCACACTTTGGTTCCCACAAGCAACACTTCCATTGAACAAGTATTTCTGTTTCCTTTTGTGTGCAAAATGTTTGAATAGTAATTGATTTGCCTGGATTTTCCATCTTTCAGTAACATGGTGCTTCAGAAAGGAAGTATGATTTTAGTAATGCACAAAAAATTCAGGTATTTTTTCTATTTATTTATTTATTTAATTTATGTCTCGATCGCATTGCTGCCACAATGTAATATTCAGTATAAAATCTATGGTGTACTAAATTAAGCTTCATCCAGACAGAATGTCCAATATTTGTTTCAAGTACATGTACTGTATTATTAATAAACATACAAATAATGAGGTAAAATAACATTAAAAATTAATGCTTTTATAAATGCAAACACTGCAACCACACTTTTGCAGATTTACTTAAGATAACTACCATGAAATCAGTTTTTAAACATCCTGCACAAATTCCTGGTTAACAAAAGTTACACATTTTGCAATACCCATGATAACCACTAGAACATTTATTGTGGTGAAATCGGCCAAATATGGACCCTTTCGGATCTTGGAGGTGATTGACATGATTGTGTGAAATCTGGAGGGACAGAGGTAAACTAAGTGGGCACACTGGATCCCACTGTATATCACTGTTCCAGTTGAGTACCATTTGGTTCTGTTCAGGTCCAAATCTGTTCAAATATGTCCTTACAGAAACCATGGAGTGAGAACGGGATAGTACTTAATAAAGATAAAAACCAATGAAAGGCAAAGAAAGAGACACACTGCTGACACGGCACATGGACACTGATGCAATAAAGCTAATGCTGAGAGACACCACAGACATAACATTTGACAACATTTTGGTGTGCAAAAACATGGGCAAAATAGCACATTTCTTTCACACAGTGGGAACCACCAAAAACAATTTATTGCATTAAACACTTGAAATGATCCAGCTGCTCAACAGACCAAAAACATTTGCATCAAATAGTGATTTGGATTCAGCTGAAGAATAAGTGTTGCTGTATCTTCCTACTGGTGTTTAAGTTCTACTTAAAAAAATAACTGTACACCTATATGAGTGCACATCCTTTCATGATATTTTTTTCTGAATGTACTGGCAGCAGATGTTTTCATCTGAATCACATTACATAAATTTGGCTGTTCTGAATCTGCACACAATATATACCCTTCACCCTCTCCTCCACCATCTTGCAGCATTAAAACATACTCAAAGGAGACTTTTTTTCGACCATCTTTAAGCTAAGACAGCAAAAAACATGTTATCACAGCAATCCAGAGGCACTTTTCCCACAATCCCAGTGTAATGAGTCTCCTCTTCAAATAAGGCTCAGTCTACAGGAATAAGGCTTTCCACAGGCCCAAGTAAATAAGGTAATTTCATGTACTTCTGGCACCAGCAGGAGTGTCTTCCCGGTCCTGGGGAAAGCCAGACCTCCTGTGTCAGTGTAGGGGCGTGTGCTATGGGGGAAGGCTCCTGTATGATGGGCATGGTGTGCAGGCCTAAGACTCAATCTCCATACTGCACCTCTGCTCTCAGCTCGCGTGTGACGTAGCTCAGGAGAGCGGCTGTCACCTGCTGCTGGAGCGTAGCATTCCCCATCACCAGGGCGATGAGCTGGGCCGCATCTGTCCAGTTGAGTGTGCCCAGCACTGCCATGACATCGTTGCACAGCTTCTGCTGCTGCTGAGGTGGCAGCTCCATGAGGATCTGGGGGAGGGGCTTGAACTGCCCACTGGTCATCCAGCATCCCAGCAACCCTCCAACCGCACCACCTCAACCACAGAAACACAAAACAGGAAGACACCGCTGAACCAAGTGAAAGTCACATTTATCCTGCAGTTTAATTTTCAGGACAGCAAGTCACATTAAAATGTATGTCTACACTTGATTCACAGACAAGCACACCAAGTATCCTGTGCAATATGTTTATACATCACTGAGTAAGCAGTGTATATGGAATTAAATAATGTTATTGAACTTACCTCTGGTTATACAATGTTCTTTTATGGTAAAGCATTACATATTCTACTATTTTTATGAGTAAAATAAACATGGGATATAATGTTTCACTAGCAAATGGCTCCATCTTGTGTCAGTAACAGCATGCTACAGAAATATCCCGGCTGCAGTCTGACAAATGCTGATCTTATCAACTTACCAACAGCGATCCCTGGAGGACCTCCCACCAGCCCCCCAGCGAAGGCTATGGCCCCAGCCATCATTGCACCTTTCCCAGAATTCTTCACTGCTGCCTTCATCTGCTGGTTTGCAGACAGTTCACAGCACAGTCGCATGACATCATCCATGTGTGGCGGCATCCTATCACAGTTGGACTTCCCCCTACAGTGATAATAAAATCAGTTTCCCATCATCCTTTGTGTCTGTTAGATAATATTGCTAAGACAAATGCTATCCCAAAAACTGACTTCCTCATATCCTTACAGCTGTTAGAAATACCACAAACATATGTATCATTAAAAAGTTAAATATTAAACAACTATGCTTTTAATTACTTTAAAGTGTGTGTGATCATAATAACAGTTTTGTGTTCTAACACACAAATACATAGTTTTCTATTGGTTGGCAGATATAGCAATATACAGTTCTCCAAGTAACATAAAATACTACATTATAAATATATATAAAGACACAGACACACAAACGTTCAAAGGATATATTCTTGTAGGGAACTTAATCTAGGAATCGAAACCATATTTAAATAGTTTTCTTTCGGTCTCTACAATCAAAACCGAAAGCATTAAAACGAAAACACTTTCCAAATCTAAAGTGTCAAACAAAACGGAGCCAGTTAGCAATCATTATCCTAAAAATCGCGTTTCTGTAAAGCGAACGAAGATTTAAATGTAACAGAGAGGCCTATGGTTTTCTAAAACGTGATAGTTACTTTCTCCAAATTTCGCTCTATTTATGTACCATACATAGTCATTATCTTCTGCGCCTTTGTTTCTTTTCTCTACATCCACTTTCTTGTGTAAATCGATACTATCTCAATTTTAACCCTGCTCCACTAATATTATTGCTACTAAGGTATAAAAAATTTGGCATAAATTTCATCTCATGCTGTCATCATAACACCAACGTTTGATTTTTGACATTAGCCAACCTTAGCTATTTAGCTAACGATTCGCGGCTATGCGGTCCCTTTTGGTGCTTTAGGTAAGGCCAGAGGGACCTGAAAAAGTAGTGAGAAACGTATGACATGATAAAATAAACTTCACAATTCTACTTACCTTCGATTGACAACGTAAGAACTCTACACAACAACTGTCTCTACACATTGAACAACCATCTGACTTGGTTCGCTGATTTCGCAGCATCGTCATCGCCGCTATGAATCATGGGATAGTGGCTCTTCTTCTCTGGAAGATTAACCGGTACAAACGTTCGATAAGAAAGGTTCCGACGCCCATTGAGGTGGAGTGCGGATCAACAAAAACTCTGCCCAGTGACCATTTTTGACAGTTTCATTTTTAGAACGTGTTGGAGGAAAAAAAAGACAAATATTCTCCTACCTAGATAAATAGCAGTTGTGAAAAATGACTGTATGCCAATAAACTAAGACTGTTCAACCAAGCTGGCAACTTCATCCACCCTTGCATAATCTGAAGCCTTTGTGGCTGTGAGGAAGGTTGTATCCCATTTGGATTAATGTCAGTGTCTGCCCTTCATTATTTAACTACCCACATATCTATTTAAAACCCATGATCAGGCAGTAATCCACAACCATGGGTTCAATGTTGAAGAAAAACATTTAGATACAACATATTCAGCTTTTTATTGCTGGGCAGATACTGTTAGGGTCACTTTGTGAATTGGGTGGAGCCGATCTCACCTGTACTTAAACATTCATCGCCACTGAGGGCCATTGTTCCAGCCCAGTAGAAGTCTCTGGGTTTATTTTGTAAATTGACACATAGTAATCTTCAACATAAAGTAGCCACTGGAACTGTGTATTGTAAAATTCCAGGCTTATAGCTGTCTCCCCCTATAGTTTGTATGGGTAATAAAGTGTATGGCTCAGTTGAAATCTTGGTTCAAAGCTGATAAAGTTTCATATTCTTACATAAGGCAGCTGATGGAACATGAAGCAGCCAGACAGCAGTCTCCTAAAGAGCTCTGTGAACTGACAGCTGCTCCATGCTCTGCATGCAGCAGAAACTGGCTACAAGTCTGTTGTCATCACCTCTGAGGATACAGATGTCCTGATTCTGTGCCTGGGGATAAGCAACATCACCCCCTGTCCCATGTACCAGAAATGTGGAACAAAGAACCATACAAGGTTTCTTGACCAAACCAATCACCAAACTAAGCCATGCACTGGGAGGTAGTATCTGTGATTGGTATGCATGCCTTCACAGGCTGTGATACAGTTAGTACATTTGCTGGGCGTGGGAAGGTGACAAATTTCAAACAGATGAAGTCTGACAAGACCTACCATGATGCTTTTAGTGATCTTAGACATTCATGGGAAGTATCTGCAGAGCTGTTCCAGAAGCTGCAAGGAAGCTGGGGAGGACACTCCAGCTGATGCAGGTGGAAGAGTCCATTTCATCCTGGATTGTGGATTATCTGACGGGTAGACCACAGTCTGTGTGGATGCAGGGCTGTGTGTCAGATGTGGTGATGAACAGCATGGGAGCTCCACAAGGGACAGTCCTGGCTCCCTTCCTGTTCACCCTGTACACTTATGACTTTAAGTACAACTCTGAGCCATGTCATTACTAGGGCAACTGCATCAGGGCAGGTGATGCATATAGACTCAACAAACATATTGTTTGTTGGTTCTGTTACAGGAGTCAGTCTGGACGCTAAACTCTATATACACACACACACACACAGTGGTTGATTTGTAAAAAAAAATTCAAGGCAGATGGTCAACCTCGAGGTGGAAGGATGGTGGTATATGCCTACATTTGTTTATATTCATGCATAATCATAAGAAAAAAAGACAGAAAAATTTACTTGATCCTCGTATTATTAATACAAAAACTATCCAATTATTTACAATATTATTTTATTTATAAAATAAAAACAGTGATACTACTAGTGTGGGATTAATATACCTTTTACTTTCAATACATCACCCTCTCAAATGAATCAAAAATCAGTCTTGTAATTTCAAGCAAATAAATACGCTAGATAGCTCACACGTTCATTTGCTAACAAGTGAACAGGTTACCTGCCAAGCAATATATATAGCAATACATATAACATAAAAATGGTATCTGCGACAGTCTCATTCATATATATATCTTCTAAGTTGTGTATTAGATCCAGATGTAAATACCTGGAAATAAAAACTGAAATGTTGATCTCTTGTCTCATATTCATCTTTTGGTGTGAAACCCAAATGTTTCCAGTCTATAACAAAAATAAAGAAACTGGCCTCACTGTTCCAATACTTTTGGAGGGGACTATAAATATATATGAAACTTTACACTCCTAGCACTTTACACCATACACCTTATACAGTATACACTGGCAGTCACACTTTACTATTTTTACTTGCAGTGTCCTGTTGTTTATAGTACTGTTTTTTAAGTATTGTGACTTGTCCCGAGTGTACCACTTGTATATTATTGCTGCTGTAACTGCTGCAATTTCCCTGGGGATGAATAAAGGTTCTATCTATCTATCTATCTATCTATCTATCTATCTATCTATCTATCTATCTATCTATCTATCTATCTATCTATCTATCTATCTATCTATCTATCTATCTATCTAAGAGTTCATCTGTCATGTACATTCTCTGTGTCTATTCTTTTATTTTACAATCGGGACTGCGCAAGCATCCATCAAGCAAAGATATTTGATTAAAATTTGATTCATTGGCAAATTGTGAAATATCTTTAATTTGTAAAAATTGTATAGGTCTTAGGGGGAGTAGCTCGGTACCGTCCCTCCATTTTAGGCAGTTGATTTTGGCCTCCAAGGAAGACAATGGTGCTAATGAATACCCGTGCTAGGTTGTAACCATATTTCTTTTCTTTGGCTTATAATTGAAACACCTTTTGGTTTAAATTGCTTTAGTTCAATAAGTTTCCTTTGTTTATTTTGGTTTGTTGTTTTATTTTTGTGATGTATTTACTTTGTGTCAGTTTAATTTTTGTTTATCTACCTGCATGTCTGTAAATTCACTTTTCTGCCTTGGGGGAGCACTGCCAATCCTGTCATCAGTTTTCTTTTTTGGTGGGAGAATCCTACAGTAGCCCTGAATTGCAAAACAAACTTACAAACCAGAAAAAAAAAAAAAACGCATAACACACCAGAAACCAAAAGGCAGCCACCTCTTCTTCTTCTGTGGAGTGTTGGTAAACCAGCTTATAGGTGCATTACCGCCACCATCTGGACTGGAGTGTGGAACAAGAGATCATGCAGCAAAAAAAAAAATAATCATAAAAATAATAATAAAAATACTTTATTGAATATATAAGTAATTACATAAACTCTAGATCCTTTCAGCTAAGACAGTTTCTTTTAAATACTTAATAATGTTACTGTATGTCCTACCTGCTGCCTTCTCCAAGAAACCTGACAATGAAAAATTATGATGTTCACCCCTCCTTAGAGACTGAAGAAGGCGACTTCTTTCCATATCATATTTTCCACAATGAAGAATGACATGTTCAACGATTTCTGGTTGTCTACAGTATGCACATTGTCCCGTTGGGTGCTTGCCTATTTTAAATAAGGTATGATTTAGACCTGTATGTCCTATTCTCAGATAAATGATGATACTTTCCTCCCTTTGTCCCCAGCCCACTTTCCCCCCAGCACCAACATGTCTTTGTATAGTATAGAGATGTCTTCCAGTCTCATTATTATCCCAATACTCCTGCCATACCGTTTCTGCATACTTCCTAACGAATGTCTTGGCTTCAGCTTTACTCAATGGAACTTCTAGGTCTACCTGCTTACATTTGAGTAGTTGCTTGGCCAGTATATCCACTTGCTCATTTTCCCCCAACCAACATAAGCAGGAACCCAAAGGTAGCATGTATATATACCCTTAATTTCCATCCTGTACATTATAAGGATGTTTCAATGACAACGTCCACTCTGAATGACGACCTTTAAGATCATATACTTCTAAGTGCTGAAAAGCCGTCAGAAGCAATAACAGTGTTATGCATTTCCTTCTCCTTTATCCACAGCAGGGCCAACAATATTGCCAATAGCTCTGTGGTATATACAGACAGATGGTCCAATACCCTTTTATTAATATATGCCTCACTCACTGGGATATATAATGCCACACCTGCACATATCAGGATCTTTGGAGCCATCTGTGAATAAAAACACAGAGTCTGGGAAATGACAGTCAAAATAGTTCTGGACTGGAAGCTATACTGGAAGGTGCTCTGACTTTTTCTTCGATTCCTGCTGTATGTTGAGGTCCACACTTGGCAAGGGGAACAACCAGGGAGTAATGGAAGAGATTGAAACTGAGGGGCTGTACTGAAATTGACATAATCCTGCCTTTTCTGCCTTTGCATTACCAACCCACCCCAAACTTATAAAATTAGTCTCATTATGTTCCCAGCAGTTAAAACACTCTTGGCAGGATGTGTAACACGTTGCCCCTGGAGATTAACCCTGTATGCTAGCATCAACTTTGCTCTTCTAATCCTCAAAGGCCATTCTTCCATTTTCACCTGCATCTCTGATACTGGAGATGTTTTAAATGACCCACGACAAATTCTAAGGGCATGAGCCTGTAATGAGGTTTGATTCTGCTGCTGACAAGTAAGCTATACAACCATATTCCAGGACAGATCTCATGAGCACCCAGAATATATTTTTTAGAGATGCTCTACTTGGTTCCCATTCTTGTCCTGACAAACACTGAAGCGTATTAATGACCTTTTTGCATTTGCTAACTTGATCCAAATGGACTGTCCATGTTAGCTTCTCATAAAACCAAACCCCAACAAACCAGAAATCAGAGAAGGGAACAGAGGAGAGGAGGCATAGATAGAAAGGTCGGGACCGGGACTTGAACCCAATCGTTTAGGGATCAACATGTGGGTGATGTTAATTGTTCTCCACAAAATGCTTGTCATAACATGCAACATTTTGGAACGCTCAATACGAAAGTAACTTTGTTTCAGAGGTAACCATTCCCATAATAACAATAAAGTTAACCGGGTTAGTCGGTTAAGCGATGAGGAATCTTATCCAACATGTACCTACCTTTTCTGGTTTGAGTTCAGAGTGTTGTGCATTTTTTTATGGTTTGTGGCTGTTTTTCTCTGGTTTGTGGCTGTTTTTCTCTGAGTTGCTGCATTTAGGTTTCTGGTTTGTTATTTTGTTTTGCACTTCAGGGACACCGTAGAATCCACCTCAGTCAACAGGCCCTCCAACAGCTCTGTTCCGCTGGCAACACTTACGCTGTGTTCCAATACTCAAATTCGTCTCCTCCTTTCCTCCTTTCCTTCATGCCCCGGAAGCTGATTATGTGTCCTCCTTCCCTCCACTGTTCCAATACTTTTTCTCCTCTCCTCCTTTCCTCCGGAGGAAACGAGTGGAGGAAAGGAGGAGATGAATTGGAAATTGGAACAGCTAATCCGATTCGCCCGTCATCAAAGTCGACGTTGGCTATTGATGAAGTAATAATTTCGACTGACTCTGAGGATACCAAAGCCAATCAAAATATTCTGTGGGATGGTCTTTTAACCTGACTGGTCGTGAGCACAATGATGTCACCCAGAAATGTGAAAAGACTTCCGCGGTAGGATACATGGATGTATCCTTCATTTAGAGGAAACGAGAAATGAGGAAAGGAGGAAAGGAGGAGGCGAGATTTCGTTTTGGAACAATGGAGGGAAGGAGGACACATAATCAGCTTCCGGGGCACGAAGGAATGGAGGGGAGGAAAGGAGGAAAGGAAGAGACGAATTTGAGTACTGGAACGCAGCCTTAGCGTCAAAAAGCCTGTGAAATCCATCAAAATAAAAGCCGCGATTAACGTAATTATTTTATGTAAATTGTTACCTCTAAAACGCGATTATTTTCGCTATTGACCGTTCCAAAAGGTTGTGTGTTATTACCAGCATGTCGGCAATATAATAATAAAATGTGACAAAACAGCATTTGACTAATAATGACTAATAATTATCAAATGACTACAATATGACAAAAACGAATATGTATTATAGTCAAAAGACTAAGACTAAATCAGAATCACCTGCCTAAATTAACACTGTATAGTATATACTTAGATTTTGCAGTGCTTAAAAAGAGATGATAGTTTATGGAAAAAGTGTGCTTCATTGACTCTTTGAAGAGCTCAACTGACCTCTGTATTGGTCAGACAGACTGACAAATTGCTAAGTTGCAGTTTGTGAAACTGTTGCATTTAGACTCAATTTACATTCATATAAGGTCTTTTGAATTAGACATTTCTGGCAAATGTAAAGGTTTGCTTTATAAAATAATTTTCAGTTCATGCACAAAATACCAATTCTTCTTGGCAAGTCAAACAGAAATGTTCAAACAACATTGTCAAGTGACACAGATTTTGTTCACTATAGACCCCATGTTATACTGGTGTTTTGCCCATTTGTTGATTTCATCATTACATCATTTTAAGTAACTTTTTGATGTAAAATGAGATTATCTATTTCAGCCAATTTGCAAAAAAATGTGGGTGGCAAGAAGTAAGTGTGACGTTCGTCAGATCCCCCCACCCTTTGTCTTGTCTGGAGCTATATGGTAAAAAGCAGCTAATGGGAAGGCCCGGGGCTCAAAGACTAAGGGTGTATTCAAAGTTTGACTGTTCGTCTGATATCAATTTACACCTGCACCTAGAATTCCTCTTCTAATCTCTCGCCATTTTAAACTTGGTCCTTAGACCAGTTTCTACGAGACGTAAACATCCCCAAAGAGTGTTCTTCCTTAGCATGCTCCGCCTTAAGAGGAGGGATTACGTGACGATTTTTAAAACCCATTGACGACAGCACAGTCATGAAAACACAGTGTACATAAACAAGTCTTAAAAGCTCGGTACAGTACACGGAAACATTAGTACTGAGATGTAAGTGTTCGGATACAACTTCGCAACAAAATACCTACTGCCTTCATTTCAGGTAATTGATCAGTTCCATTTTCTATCCTCAAGAAAGAGCACATTGTTGTCTGTATAGTAAACGGTAAAATGAGTTGTGTCGATTGTTTTCTTTGTTTGGTTTAGCCGAATGTATACGACTGTACAATTGCTCCGTCTCTTTTACAGTGGGAAGTGTTTATGAACATCGACAAGATACAAACAATTGTTTAAGTCATTTAATTTACAATTATCACTAGCATTAAATGTACGAATTCTAAATATTAAATCTGCACAGAACAATACATGAAAACTTTGAGAATTTGTGAATATTATCCAAACGTAACATAACATCGGCTGCCTATCGCATTTTTTTTTTTACTTTGATGTTTTACTAAGGATATCCATAGAGTGCTTTAGAAAAGGTCACCGAGGCAACAGCTGATCGCGCTTTCCTGTCCAAGTTCGGATTCAGTCTCAGCTCTGCTGTTTATTTCCATTACGGGACGGGTGCCAAACGTCTGGTGCATGCCCGGGCCAGTCCTGAAATATCCTCTTGTTAGCGGTATCATCGTTTATTTTGTCGTTTTCTATTAAATTGGAAAATCTTGAGTTCAGCATTTGTTCAGGTTAGCGATTGGTACATTAAACCAGAGAGAAAGTAACTTGAATTTAGAGTACGCCCAATAGACTAGATTATTTGAGCAGAATTTCAACAGAACGGTTAGTATACTCGATCATGGGTGTAGTGATAGATGTTTACATTTGTTAAAGTAGTTTTTCCCCCATTATTTCGTTTGATCTGACCAGAACTTGGAATAGGGTTAGCTGTCACACAGCATTGGTTGATCAGCTGTGTGTTGACTAAACTGGCAGGCGAAGGAATGCGCACGAAGGAATCCTAACCCCGAGCGTCTGTAAAAACAGACCGTGAAGTGACAGTGACGGATGCCTTTCCCGTACATGTCGGGCTGTTCCTTTACGTCGAATCCTTTTATACTTAAACCCACTACACAGTCATTCCAGTTTGGCATTGTAAACCTAGATCTCGAGATGTAGGAAATCCCAATAGGTCTGATGTCGATTAAGTAGCGACTACTGGTCAGTAGACCCAAGTGACTTTATGTTGGCTAATTATCTGAAAAGAAACGCAACGTTACAAAGGACAAAACTGTTCTCAAGTACTACCTAATGAAAAAGATGCTACTACAGTTGAACACATTAGAATTACAATCGTTTCTGTGTTTAAGATTCTACTTTTCATATCAATATGCTCATTACAAATACATTTGCACTTCACAAAAATGTATTGTAAGTTTGTATATGAAATACTGAAGGGAATCATAAATAGACTAATTTCAAACATAGGCCTACCTGTGTGGGTAACTTACATAACAAGGGCATTTGTAGCGATGTTCAAACTCAGATTACTTATTTACTCATTCATTCATTATTACACAGACTAATTTAGGATAGGAATTCTTAATGTTTAAAAATAACTCATGAGAGAAAAATGAGAAGTAGTATTGATGGCTGCCAAGGACCATGTTATTCTTGACCCATGTTTGCCAGCAGGTCAACAGCAAAGTGCAGCGTGTTACATTTTGCTCTAAGGTATTATACACTCTGGATCCAGTTTCAGTGGTGACGGTGAAGAGACTCTTTAGATCGAGCATCTCGCAGCCATTCTGTTAATGTGCATGCATTAAATTTCACGTACTGTGCACTGTGTAGCATATCACTTCAAGAAAAAAAATGTGTGAGGTGAATTATTACTGTAATATTGTCACTGTGATTCGCCTTTTTCCATATTTTACCACAAGAAGCAATGTTTTTGTCTGTCTACAGAGCTATTCGTGTGTGTGACCCAAAGACCTCTGCAACAATGATTAGGAAGGTACTTGCCCTGCTCCGTGCCAACAACGAGGATTGCATAAATGAAAGCGATGTTGTTGAGGACACCGAAACCTGTGAAGACCTGCTAGAGTTTGAGGAAGGAGACTGGGTCATCATTGAAATTCATGGTGAGAAGACAGCATAAAGCTGCCAGACTTTCCCATAATATGAGGAAAAACAAAGCAATGTATGTAGGAGGCATATTATTATATTACCAATATATTATTGATTGTTTACTGCACTGTACTAACTGCTGAGTCTATCACAGTTCAGGCAGTGATTGGGGGTGTTACTGTAGTGACTGTTGAGCCTATCACAGTTCAGGCAGTGATTGGGGGTGTTACTGTAGTGACTGTTGAGCCTATCACAGTTCAGGCAGTGATTGGTCAATGCTGGGAATGTGCTGTTTACACAGAGGGGCAAGCTTTGGCCCCGCCCGAGGTCGACCCCCTGGAGAACCTGCTCATCGAGCACCCGAGCATGTCAGTGTATCAGCTGAGATGCCAGAGAAGCCAAGAGGATGTCAGGTCTGATGAAGAGGAGGACGAGGACTCTCCCAGGTGAGTGAGCACCTAATACATGTCAGAGGTAAATAACAAACCCCAGGAGGCTAACATTACCCCCCCCACAGTTAGGAGGTTAACTCTGAGCCACACAGTTAGGAGGCTAACAACACAACCTGCAGTTATGAGGCTAACACCACACTCCACAGAGTTTGGTGACTAACACCACACCCTGGGTTATATTAGAGGTAAATAACAAACCCCAGGAGGCTAACACTACACCCTACAGTTAGGAGGCTGGCACTACACCCCACATTTAGGAGGCTAACATCACACCCCATAGTTGAGAGGCTAACACCACAACCCACATTTAAGAGGCTAACACTACACCGCACAGTTAAACCTAACATATTCTCCCATGTCTATGGTTAACCCTCCAAGATTTGGACCATAGAATGTGTCTGGGGTGAAGGGTGCTGTTTGTAAGCTGACAGCATTTTGTTGCCCCCTGCAGGCCTGTCACTGTCAGATGTCCTGTTCCCTGGAGAGCGACCGCATGGGGCAGGATCTTGGACCGCGACAACCACATTCATACCGTCCAGAGGGCCAGAGCCCATGCAGAGCGGAGAAAGCTGACCCGCGCCACCCTCTGCAGACAGAACCTGGTCAAGACATGCCCCTCCGTCAAACGCTATGGCTACTTCAAGCAGCCCTGCCAGCGTTTGTACAACTACTGAGCCTCCACTGTCCGCCTGAAAACCAGAGCTAGCGTTATGAGTGCCTCTGGTTATCCCTGCTAATGGTTAATCTGTGTTTCACCTCAGTGTCATATCCTTTGTGTGCTAGCAAAGACCTAAAGCCATCATCATTCACACGAGGCAAAGTCACTAAATGCATGTGATTCTTTGATTGAAACATGCATAGAAATGCCAGTACTTTTATCTGTCATTGAGTTTTAATGGCAGATCCAGTCACCGCATGTTAATAAACTGTTATTTCATCTTTTCAAGATACTAGGTTAAAATGACAGGGCTAAATATATATTTCAGATAATTTAGAACTTTTTGTAGAATACTGGTGTGTGGAAGAGATTTTAGTTTGTACTTTATATATAGTACTTTATATTCAGTGATGTGAGTGGAGTTTGTTTTGTATTGTATATCAGTGTTTTATCTTAATTGTGTTTGATAACATTATCTACATATAGAAGTATGCACTGTTGAGTGATGGGTTGTAGTAAGAAGCACATGTAATGTTTTTTTTTAAAGATCTACCTTACCTATGCAGTGATTAAAACTCAGTATTTTCTTAATTTAAATAATTTCATTTTCTAATGACACCACTGCCTTTGATATGTTGCGATTTTATTTTTATATTTACCGGTCAATTTGCCTTTAAGTGAACAGTATGTAAGGAATTCTAATGACAAGTGTCTTGCATTGAGAAAGTGCTGTTTGTATTGTTCTAACACTGAAATTTGTTATCTTCTGTGTTCATATCACTGCCTACTACAAGTGAAGCTACTTTGCCGAGAAGAAAAACAGTTTGTAAATATTACTAAATGGATTTTTGTATTTGAGTATACATTTGTTAAATACCCTGGCAAAAAAGGAATAAATGTGTTTTGCTTAGACTGTTGCTTTCACTGATTTTTTTTTTTCACAGTGTCTGCTCTGTGTTTCATTATCACCCCATCTTTAGTTAAAAATGTAACTAAATCTCTTACAAACTGGAGCTTTAAATTCTAAGGGAACTGGACATAACATAAAATCATGCATTAAAACACAGAATTGTAAGTGCTACCGGTGATTTATGGATGTTAAATAATGTATTAAATGTTAACTCAATGCTAAATACTCATTATCTTGTGATAGCTGTCTATAGTAAAGATTTAACTGCTCAAAAACAGCCATATTGTGCTGATATAATTTGCTCAGTTCTTAAAGTTTTATTCAATGTCACAGCGGGAGCAGACAACCAATGGCCTCTCAGCTTATTTGTTTTCAGTCAATCTCTGGATAACTCTGCTTGCTGACGTTCAAGGCAAATGGCAATATAGTTTTGCAGAAACAGGATTGTTTATATAAAATTTGCTTCTGTGCAGCTTCACCTTATAGCAGCCTATCTCCCACTTCCCCACCCCAACCCCCACAAACGTACTCATTCAATGTTTCCAAACACAGTAAAAAACAGCCAGAACCGCTTCACACAAGTTGTGGCCTAAAAGTCGGATCAAACAGACCAAAGCAGTTGACATTTCAACAATCAATCATAGGAATAAGGACTGTGAGCAAATTGTGTTCTGTAGGTCACAGTAAGACAGCTATGAGGTTTTACAAACTGGCAAATGTGCCTAATGCTACTGGGTGTCTTTCACAGAAGAAAAAGAAACACTCAGTGTTAAATGAAAAACCTCTCAGATACAGGTTTGACATGCATTTCCCTATGTGCAAACAATTCAACATCCTGTCATAATGCATACTACAAATAGTCTCATATTATTCCTTAGTATATAATACTACATAATCTGTAAATAAATGCCTTCGAATGATCATAAGATTCATCCATTCATTCATTTACATTGCAATACCCACCAATCCTCACAGGTATTGAAAACATAATTAAACAGAAATGACTACCAATTCCTGTCAAGGACTGTTATTTGTTCTGGCTGCTAACCCCTGGTTTTAAACACAGATCCAAAATGCCTCCAGGGCCCTGTTGTTCAAAAAGTTTAATCTGGATCAGAATTATCTGGATTTGGAAATCCCATGTTTTGCTATCCAGGATCAAGTACAAACTTTTCAAGATTACCAAATCCGGATTACCAGTGCTCTCAATGGGACTACATATCACAGTGTGGGCTCCTAGCTATGTAAAGAACAACAGGGCCAGCCTGTAGTCTAGTGGCTAAGGTACATGACTGGCAGGGCCGACCAAAGGCATAGGCCATGTAGCTGGTTGCCAAGAGTGTCATCCTCTGGTGGGCGCTGGTCGCCCTCAAAGGAAAAAATAAAATAAAAAAAAAAATAATTTGCCAGTGGGCGTCCTTCCTCATTTTCTGCCTTGAGGTAACAAATGGACAAATAAAGAAAGAAAGAAATACACTTTGCATTTCGAGTTGACAGACTCTACCAGGATCTTTGCTTGGATTTTAGGCTACCTTTTCCACAAACATTGTTTTGCTGATGATGGCTGTTTTCCCTTAGCGATATTTGTTCACCTTGGGGATACATGTGTACATTTTTCCGGAGGAAAAGCAGTAAGTCTTAAATAATAATGTTTTAAATGCGTAATGCATCTGGCATTTGAATTTATTGCCATTTCTTTGGTGCAAATGAGTGGAATTAGGTTCATCTGGCAATAAATTACAAGTTTTCTTGTTTTTAATTGTCATACAAATAAAAATAAAAAATATGTATTTTTCACTGGTGCTGCAGCCATGGAGGATGTATCCCCCACACTTCCTCCAGATCATCATCTAACCCAATCTACACCCGTACAGTTGTCTTGCGAATTCTCTGTCTGCATCACGATTTGATGCTGCAGCACTGGGTCGGACATGCTAACCACTGACCTAAAGTTTGTTTCAGTTGTGACGTCTCCGCCCCAGTATTATTGAAGTCCTATTATATAAATATCTATTTTCACGTTAAACACACACTTCTGCTTTCTCATTTTGCAAACCTCCGGTCTATTAACACATATTTACATACATTATAGGCCTATATGAGAATAATAGTTCAGCTGCACTATATTTGTCTCTGTGAATTTTGAGTGGAGGGGGACACCAATCCTAATCTCGTCTAGGGAACCAAAATGGCTAGAGCCAGCCCTGATGACTGGAACCCCTGAATTTGTTGGTTCAACCATAGCAAGAACACCAATGCTGTTGGGCCCTTGAGCAAGGCCCTTAACCCCACATAACCAGGGGGGATTGGCCCTTGGTTAGCCTAATCAATTGTAAGTCGCTTTGGATAAAAGCATCAGCTAAAATGACAATAAGGTAAGGTAAGGTAGAATAGCCAGCATGGGGTCACTTCAAGTGTTTTTATTTGAAGAGACAGGAAACAGCACAATAAAACAATACAAACATCCCCTTCCATTTTCAATTTCTTTTAAACAATCAGACCCCTCATCTTACTGTATTGTCCTGCACAACATCACTACCAGGTGCAATGACCCTCTCTGTGATGACGCTTATGATGCACCTGAGCCAAGCATATTAAGCTTGTAGCGGCCAAGCCTTCATAGCAACGCTGCTTTTTGTTCTTTCGATGCCGGCTCTTCCTGTCATGGTGAAGCAGAATTCACAAAGCGTTGGGTTGCTCGCCCACTAATAGGGAACGTGAGCTGGGTTTAGACTGTTGAGAGACAGGTTAGTTTTACCCTACTGATGACGTGTTGCTGCAATAGTAATAGTAATTGCCTTGTAAGTCGCTCTGGATAAGAGCGTCTAACAAATGCCTGTAAAGTAAAAAATGTAATGTAATGTAATCCCAATAGTAATGAAGACCCAAACCCAACCTCCGGCGTTCTCTCAGAATGAGGGACTGACTGGACGTGCAATAAGGGATGCAATTGTTAGAAACTGCTTCTGACTGGTTCATCTCTGATGATTGTGTCATTGAAATATAATTTAATTACATTTAATATACAGCGATAATTACAGTTAAAATTTAATATCTTATTTTATTTGATATTGACAGCTGTTTGGGGAATTATTTTATGTGGACAAATCCTTTTTTTTACTGTACTGAAAGGCTTACTAGGTAGCCTAATATCATCTTCATCTACTGTATCACTGCAATGGTTAAGCAAATCAAGTGCAAAATATAAACAAATGTATACATACTACATGATACAAATGTTGTATTATTTGGCCAGTTTTAAAGTTTTATACATTTTGTTCCTGAAATCCACCCTGAATCCACCCTTCTGCAGGGATAAGGATAATCCTGATTTTTTTAAATCAAAGGTATCCCAATCCTACTAAAAAGTTATGAACAACACATACTGAGGGTTTGATCCAGATCAAAACAAAGACTGGATTATGTGATCTAATCCAATTTCAGAATCCTTTTTTTCTTTTGAACAACCCATTTTCAAGATCTGATCCAATCTGATAGCCAAAATCCGATCTGATTACTTTTGAACAACTGGGCCCTGGTGTTTATTTCACAAATTCAGATTTAGGTTCAGCAGGAGTTTGAAAAAATGCAGACCCCAGAAACATGGGAAGGTGAGAACCGTGTGATTAATTGCTTTTAAAAAAATAATACAAACCAGCAGCCAGGTGGCTCTCCAGGACCAAGACAAGGGAACAATGGGAAAACGCTTTTGTCTTAAGCCATTCACCTCAGTCAGGATGTTACCTGACTTCAGTCATTACTCCTATAGACTTAACTGGGACCAGTCTAGCACTTTCTTCTACAACCCTACATACTGGGGTTTTGAAGTTAACTGCAGACCCTGCTGAGGCATCTGGGAAATGGAGTTCAGTGAGCCCTATAGTGAAAAATTTAACTACAGTGTTTCCTTACCCTAATCTTGGGTAGCAAATATATATGATTTATATACACCTCGTTACATCTCTTCAAAAACAGCATACCAATGCAGAGCTGCCCAGGGTTAGTCCTAAAGATCTACCTTCCAGGTGGTTTTCATGGAGCGCCACTTTCAGACTGTGGCAGAGGGTTTGACAAACTGAATTAAGTGATTAAGAGTGATTTGAATCAGGTGCTGAACATACAAAAGGTGAAAGATCTGGGAGAGTAGATCTCCAGCACAAAATATAGTATTGGAATACACCCCTGGATGTCCCTGCATTAACATGTCATCGAAGAAAACATTTATTCTTATACACACACACACACACAGACACACACACAGTGTGCTATATACCTGCCCTCTTGCAAATCGGACCAAAAACTTTTGGTCAAAATCAGATGGATACAAAACTTCTAATCAAATGAATGTGTACATTTTTTGATGCACATTAAATACAGATAAGTATTTACCATTCAGTTAATCCAAGATGTAAGCCAATGTTTCTAGGGTTTAAAAAACATTTACTCAGTTTTGGTATGACTTGATGTTTGGCCTCCTCTCCTCTTGGTTACCTTGTCCATCTACAAGGCAACCAAGAGGAGATGACTTTAAAATGTATTGCATATTAAACAAGACAACCTACTATACCAAGCAAGAGAGAACATGTTCAGCTACAACATAAGTCATTACTTCTGAATGAATCTGACATGAACAGGAACCGTAGACCCAAACTCAGATAGGGCTAATCCTTTCATGACCCAATCATATTACATTTTTTGTTTGAAACATTATTCCCAAACACTTACATGTAAGGCAGGAATAGGCAAGTAGGGTGGTACCAGCTTCTGGATTTCAGGGCGAGTTCTCTTACATATTTCATGACAAGCTCATGAATGACAGCTGCATACTCCTCTGTGTTCACAGTAAGCCTTTCGCCGTGGTGTAACTGAGAAGTGAACTGAACTAGAGCATTACTAAGTAGCTAATTATTTGGTACTTGGTGGCAATACATAATCTGCAAACAACGACCTGAAAGATCAGACACCCAGCACTGTGTTGGTAACTAGAAATAATGACTTCAGAATGAAATGATATCTGTACACACATGCAAGCATGCACGCACACACGCACAATCCTATGCAGTGTAACTTTTACCATAACAATCATAACTATTGAGTGGTTCAGTTTTATGTTAAATTGTAAAACTGACTCCATTGTAATTTGCAAAATGCATGCATCCTTTTAAACCAGCATTCACTCAATTGTAAAAAGTCATATTAGGTTCTTTCTGAAACTACTTACAATTTATTTTCAACAAGGCTAGTAAAATTGCATATGTAAAAGGGAAATGAAAATGTAAATCTGTCAATACTAAACAATTAAATAACTGGACACTGACAAATTGATGTAAGAACAGGTCATACATATCCAAAAGTAAAAGACATTGTGAACTGCAAGGCCATACCACACACCAAAGATGCACATGGTATCTTTCACACTGTCTGTGGAATGTCAAAAATGACTGTAAAATGAGTACAATTGTCTTGTGTAGCAAAAAGATGCGTCTTCTTTTACCCAAAACATTTTCAGCCACAACACAAATGAATTCCTTAACTAAGAAAAAGCCTACTAGCCTCGGTGCACACAGTGTTAGGATTAGGAGACTGGAAACTCATGATGCATGAGGTGACAATGGGTTTCACACATAAGGGGGGGGGGGGGGAAACAAGAGACCCGCTTATTAAAACACACTGTGGTGAAAATGATTACCTTACAATAATAAAAGATGACCAAAATGACAAAGATGACCAAAATTATGTTATTAAGCTTTTCCTTTACACACATGACCTGTGCTCCCAGTTTCAGATTTCCAGAATTGGAAGGCCAAAAGTTTGTCAACTCCACTCCAAAGTTTCTTCAAACTGGTTCTCCAGAGACAGCTCTGACAGTAAAGACAGTGGCTTGGGTGAGCTGTCCAGCGACTGACTCTGATTGGGTGGGAGGGAGTTAGGAGGGGGACTGGTGGGGTCCGGGCCCTCCAGCGGAGGTGGGACATCAGGAGATTGTGCAATTCCATTCCCGAGGGATGAGATGGGGGGGGGGGTCAGTCAGACACTAAGGCCTCCAGGGTCAGACGAGACAGGCGAGGGGCTCAGGACGCCCGCTGCTCCAGAGTGTAGTATCGGTACATCAGCCCCACAACAGCAGCCGCCAGGGCCGGTATCAGCCATGTGGTCCATGAGCTGGGCAGGAGAGAGACAGAGAGGATGAGCGACACTTTTAGCCACACACACAGACCCTGCACTCCCAAGAAAACACTCCGTCACTTATGAAAAGTGGTGAAAATGGAAAGCTTAGCTGGGCCAAATGACCTGTTGTCATGCTAATGTGCTTATGTTGTTAGAAATCCTACACTATGCCTCACAGTCAACTCTTGAAAGGTGTAGTGAGGGCTGACAAAGGGCCTTCAGATTTAAATGGAAAATGTACAGTATGAGCCTCTCATAACCAACATAAAGCATAAACATATGGTTCAACCTTAAAGCTCATTTTAACATTTTTTGGGGGATTTTCCGCCCTTTTCCCCCCACCCTGAATTCAGCCACATTTTTTAGTCCACTGCAGAATCCTTCTACCATCGACTCAATAGGAGGACGCCGTGACACGTGATTCCTCTGACTCACGTGCCGACCAGGTTCTTCACTGCTTCACCACCAGTTACACACAGCTGCAGGCTGAGCAGGAGTTCGAGAGCAATAGAAGCAACCCTAACTGGCTTAACTCCCTATCTTTCCCTGGTGAAGCTGGGCCAACTGTTGCCTCACCTATGCAGACCTCTGGCTGTAACCAGTAAAGGCAAGGCTGGGACTCAAACCCCCCATTGCAGGGGTAAATGTCTGAAAAACTACTTAAACCTGTCTTTGGATCCTGACCCCCAGGAGACTGTTAGCCGTTAGCACATGCCAAGTCTGTCTGCCCTGCTTTTGTCACGAGTTTGGATGCGAGAGCAGATCACACTCTCAGCCATAGCTCCTCATTAGCACAGCCTGGCAGCCCATTCTCCTGTCAGCAGAGGCAACATGTGTGGAATGGTGGCATGTTATTTCAACATTCTGTTCAGCTGTGTTAGATCGTGGCATATAAATGCAACATATTTAAACCTACCTGGACTCTCCTGATGAAGTTGAAATGAATATTTCCTAAAGGAGAAAACACAGGCGTTTAAATTCTCATCATGTGGGTGACTGTATCACAGGAAAGTACTACATGGGTGAGGAAGATGGGCATGCACATACTTTTTTAATAATTTAAAAATGCCAAATATGGTTATGTAAATTAGTGGTTAAACCTTACCTTTGCACTTTCCTTTCTGCGGTCATCCTGAAAATGAAAAAACAATGAGTTTTCAAATTCAATTTCTATCAACTCAAACCAACATGTTTAGATCATGTTTACAGAGTAATAAATGGCATCTGTATAATGAATTCATATTAATCAGGATCAAGACAGTAACTACAAATTCATTTTCATTCACAATGCAGCCATTTATCAAACACTTATGCAGAAAGACCCTGTTATTAGAAAGTGCTGTTTGTTATCCTGTATGGTCCCTGTGCCGTCTGTTACGCTCTCTGGTTCCTGTGCTGTCTGTTACACTCCCTGGTCCCTGTACTGTCTGTTACACTCTCCTGTCCCTGTGCTGTCTGTTATGCTCTCTGGTTCCTGTGCTGTCTGTTAAACTCTCTGGTTATACTCTGCGATCCCTGTGCTGTCTGTAAGGCTCTCAGGTCCTGTTACACTCCCTGGTCCCTGTGCTGTCTGTTATGCTCTCTGGCCCCTGTGCTGTCTGTTACACTCTCTGGCCCCTGTGCTGTCTGTTACACTCTCTGGTCCATTTGTGATTCACCTGCATGAGCAATAGAACATTCCTTAAATAGGCAACTGAACTGGTTGGTTTATCAGGTTTTTCAGGATTTTCTGCACAAATCTTTGTAAAACATTATATTAAAGTGTTCTAAAATGTTGTTTTATAAGGTCACAACATGTTGAAATACATAAATATTAATATTTTCTTCATGACTTTTATATACTCTGTGATCCCTGTGCTGTCTGTTACACTCCCTGGTCCCTGTGCTATCTGTTAGACTCTCTGGTTATCCTCTCTGGTCCCTGTGCTGTCTGTAAGGCTCTCAGGTCCTGTGCTGTCTGTTACACTCCCTGGTTACACTCTCTGGTCCATGTGCTGTCTGTTACACTCCCAGGTCCTTGTGCTGTCTGTTACACTCCCTGGTTATATCTGTGATCCCTGTGTGGTCTGTTACACTGTCAGGTCCCTGTGCTCTCTGTTACACTCCCTGGTTCCTGTGCTGTCTGTTAGACTCTCTGGTTATCCTCTCTGGTCCCTGTGCTGTCTTTAAGGCTCTCATGTCCTGTGCTGTCTGTTACACACCCTGGTTACACTCTCTGGTCCCTGTGCTGTCTGTTACACTCCCTGGTCCTTGTGCTGTCTGTTATACTCCCTGGTTATATCTGTGATCCCTGTGCTGTCTGTTACACTCTCTAGTTATACTCTCTAATCCTTCTGCTGTCTTTTACACTCCCTGGTCCATGTGCTGCCTGTTACACTCTCTGGTTACACTCTCTGATTCCTGTGCTGTTTGTTACAATCCCTGGTCCCTGTGCTGTTACACTGTGCAGAAACAGGCCAGTACCATGTGTAGCTCCCCAATTAGGTATGGCTCCAGCATCTCCCTGGCGTCTGTGGAATGGCCCACATCTTCAAAGCTCTCTGTGGCGTCTGCTCCAGCTTGCTCCAACAGCACCTCCTCTCCTCCAGGATGCTGAAACACAGGAGCAGGGATGAGTGCTTCCCAATATCCTCTCAAAATACTCCCACACTGCCCTTCCTAGATATGCTTCTCCGCCCACTTTCCACATAAAATTCTCTCCCTGCATTTCACTTCAATCGCTGTACAACTGGAGATTGCCACATTTATTGACATTATCCATATCATTTGTTATTTTGTTTTGATTTTTACCCATTCATCTTGACTGCTGTGTTGGGCTGCTCTGACATCCATGTTGAAAAGACAGGAAACATTTTACTCATGTTTGGCTCATTTTCTCCTGTCATCCAAGGGTGTTTAACAAACTTATTACATGAGCAAGAAAGTTATTACATGAGTTAAGAAAAGTCATGTAGAAAATATGAATATTTATGTATTTCAACATGTTGTGACCTTCTAAAACAACATTTCAGAACAATGTAATGTAATGTTTAACAAAGATCTATGCAGAAAATCCTGAAAAACCGGATAAACTAACCGGTTCAGTTGCCTATTTAAGGAATGTTGTAGAATTAGATAGAAGAATTTCCTGTTTTTGGTTTTGAAGAACTTGTTTGTTACTTTAGCAGTATCACAGATGAGGTGATTTCCTTTGGATCTTGGGCAATTCCTTTTGGCCTCCATGCATTGCTCTTGCCATTACTCTGATACAAGTAAATCTGGGTCTTATCTGTCCACAAGACCTCTTTCCAGAGTTCTGTAGTCTCTTTTATGTACTTCTTAGACAACTGAAAACTTGGCTATTATGTTTTTGTGGCTAACTAGTGGTTTGCATCTTGCAGTGTAGCCTGTATAGTGACTCTTTGTCTTGTGAGGACAGTATTCACTGATACAACCATGTTTGCCACTCGAAGAGTGCTTCTGATCTGTCTGGCAGGTCTGTGGAGAATTTTCTTCATTATTGTGAGAATTATTTGGTCATCAATAATTAAGATCTTCCTTTGGCTACCAAGCCATTTGTGATCACTAAGCTCACAAGTGCTAACTTTCTTTTTAATACTTTTCCAAACTGATTCAAAATTGATTTTGGTAAGCCTAAGGTCTGGCCTGTGTCTCTGTCTGTGTTTCTCTGATTTCTCAGCATCATAATGGCTTCTTTGTCTTTCACTTGCACAGCTCTGATGCTCATGTTGACAACAACAACAGACTCCAAAGGTAATCAAAAGCTTAAAATCAAGACTAGATACTGAAAGCTCTCTTCTACATAAACTAAGGAAGCAATGAAATACGCCTGTCTAATCAGAAACACCTGTGAAGCCATTTCACCCAAACGTTATGATGCCCTGAAATGGTGTATGTGTAAAAGTGCTGGGATCTCTCTACAGGGTGAAAATATATAAAAAATTGGTAGAAAATTTTGAATAAAAGCTGACCACATGTTAAGTATTTGATTACAGGTCTAAAACCACAATGTACAGAGCTAATGTATCTTTTTAACCACATGTGGCCTAATATTTTTGGATTGTAGCCAGTTTTTCGACCCTGAACCCAGCTTATCACACACATTTTTGCTCAATACTGTCCAATACTTATTATCATACTCCATACCATCCACAACACAAAGACGGATTGCCCCACACTATCAATACTGTTTCCGGATAGAAACAGAATACAGGGACGCTTTAACAAAACACAATACAGTACGCAACAGCAAATGGAATTTGACATAAGGCTGGGGGTGTTCGTTTTCTATATTTGAACATGCTAGATAGTTTATAGGAACTAGCTTCTCAATTATGTTATTATTCGGACGTGAGTGGAGTGAGTATGCTTTTTCACTAGAAAACAAGGGAAATCTTCCTTACCCAAGTTACCAAACGACTACAATGCGGCGCTATTACGTGACTCGGGGCTCGTAGTGAGTAATCTTACTTTTCACATCACTTCCGTACAGGCGAAACTGCGTGGAAGAATTGGGAATACACCGCAAGTCTAACACCTCACACGAATCCAGAGTTCTCGGGCAAGCTTGGACGACCAGCACTGTAGGTGGCGCCAGCTACATTCAGCATTACTCCTCGTTCACTGCAGTTAGCATTAGCCGCATAGCTAAGCATATCCATTCAGTCTTGACGGTGCATGTCCTTGATACGTAATGTTGGCTGGCTGGATACGTAACCAGGTTAACTACATTACAGTAACTTTAACATAATTGTTACACTGTTGCCATACTTTGATACACTTACCTCTTCCAGGAAGCTCGTGATATCATAAACCTTATCGTGGATGATAAGCCAAGTGTCCTTACTGGTGTTGTGTTGTTTAATTTCTTCCAGTGTGTAGTATTTCACATTGCTTTCCGAGACCCCATTTCCGACAATCTCCCCATTCGTCTTCTCTGTGTGGTTGTCCTCTCCCATTGTGTTTCGTAAACCTGTTTCAGTAGGCTTAAACTAGAAATGTTAGATAATTTCCAAGCTACTGTTTTATCTAAACTGGGAGATGTTCACTCCAACCACGCTACCTTGACAACTCATCGGCTTTCAGTTTCCTTGAAAGAAGAGATAGTAAAGCCATACACGTTTCCCCGCCCGGGCCACAACCGTGTCATTCTATCAGCTGACACGTGAAAAAAACCAAATTACTATGGACTACGGTCTTCAACCAATACAATTTTAGGGGCGGTTAACATTAACCAATAAGAAGAGGACACTCACAGTTACAACCAATCGTAAGCAGCCATTCCTGATCACCAGAGTTCAACACGTAGATGTCGAAAGTTCAGGAGGGATTTCATCTGTGAACCAGTGTTCGGTGGTCAGGGTATTTTCTGGAAGGCCAGGTGAGGGTTAAGGCATGGAGCTGTAAATTCTCATCTTGGAGCACTGCAGACTACAGTAAAACATTCCATCTGCCTCTTTTTCTTAAATAACCCAAACCTCTCCATCAGGTGTTCTCTACCAAAATCATCACCTTACCTAGCACAAGGACAAAGGTTAAACTGAGTCTACATCTGTACCATAATCACTAAGTCTGTTGGGATCTGAAACAGCTACTATTTTGTGAGTTTTAATGACGTATCATTGGTACATTAATACCTAATGTTTTAGGTAAACTCTTGAATAGCTGTGGTCAATATGGCCATTTATGAAGAATGTCATGACTGTTTTACCTGCCAATAGATTTTAGATTGTGGTAATGCTGGAGTGGCTTTATTTTCACTCACCACATGAATGCCAAGCCAAAAACACAGTAGATTCAAGAATGCTTAAATGTGATCAGTGACTTAGCACTTGCTGGTATGTTTTCCATCTCTTTTACGCTACATTGAATGAAGAAGTATTCTCAAACACACACATTGTTTTGCATGATAGCCAGCTAGCTGCCAGGTTGGCAGAAGTTAAGTGTTAGCTTATCTTTTAAATCTTTGTAAATCCTATGTTTTATTGTTAAACAAAGATTACCATTTGAAAAAAGAAAGAAGATACTCTGATCATATGAAGTGAATGCAGGTGAGCCTGAAGAGTGTCATTCCTGGAATTTTTAATGCCACTTACCAGCCCATTGATTAGCAGTAATAATAGATTACACATCACTGAGTTGTTTCAGTAACTCTGTAGTTGAGTGAAGGGTGGTTGTGAACCACCTTTATATAGAGGGTTATATCAGATCTTTTGTACCTTTTCTTCTGGAAATAGCTGTTTTTTTTTTTTTTACATTAACTGTGGCATGCGTAGACTTTCAAGAAGTAGTTAAACCTTGGCAACTCCTCCCAATTTTGGCTTGACGATTACATACTTGTTCACATACTTTGGCAAAAACGTACTGCTGTCTGATGTAGTGTGCTCACCCATACATAATCAGAATAAGTGTATTCAAATGCTAATTTTACCCTTTGGAACTTGTTCTGCTCTGATGACATATTTCACAATACATCTATGGTATGATATGTATTTCAAAGACCTTATTAATAAAATTATAGTGTTCAAAGTGGCATTAAAATTAAGACTGCTGGAAAGTACTAAAATATATATTATGTTATATAGCTTTATATATTTTATGTTATATATAAAAATGATAAAATATGTAGTTATTATATGTAGTTATTATTCCTCTTTTCACAATGGTGTTCTGGGAGAGCATTTCTGAGACATTTGGAGTTGATTTTGTACAGTACACTTACACCATAGGAGGATTACCGTATTTGACCACTAGGTGGGAGAGAAAGCACACTGATGTGAATATTGCAGGCACTGAAAAAAAAATCTAACCTTAATAATGAGGAGTACTTCATGGAAATGTATTACATATAATGTTTTGAGGAATCAGTCAGAAAAATTCCAAAAATGTTTTGTAATTGTGTTTGATTCATTCTTGTCAGGGAGTATTACTGTTAATGGATTTTTTACAGTCTCCTTTCTGCTGTTACTGGTCAGACGTGGCATTAAAACCTCTAGTCAATTCAAAGCTGAAGGTTGATAAAACTCGAAGTCCAAATTAATTTTTGATA
Source organism: Albula glossodonta (assembly GCA_019788955.1). Lineage (NCBI taxonomy): Eukaryota > Metazoa > Chordata > Actinopteri > Albuliformes > Albulidae > Albula > Albula glossodonta. The sequence goes on along the minus strand of JAFBMS010000137.1, from coordinate 444,057 downwards.
ATCTTTATGAAATGGCACTTTACTTCAGAGGCAGCAAACCAGAATAATTAGGATAAGCCAGGCAGTGAGGACGGGGTGTTCCTCACTGAGCTAATTCTATAGGAGTAATGTTTAATTTTGTAATGTAGGCCATTTAATTGTGAGTTGATGTATGATGCTATGAATCTGTCTGTATGAACAGTCAATGTCCCAGAGCGAAAGGTCAGACTGGTTGGATGGGGGGAGGGGGGTGTTGTTGAGGTGGGTAAGCGTTTCACCTCTAAGGCGGTGTTCTTTCTAGTTCAAAAACCACAGCACTGGGAACACCAGTATATATTGTTCTGCAGGTGTTAATGTAAATGATGTACTGGAATCCAGTGTCATTGTGCCTCATCCATCTTAACTTTATGAGTGAGATTACAAAGTGTGCATTGCATTTCACATGTTAATATTCCACACCGTCCGAATAGATACCGACTGTTAGAATAGTTAGTGACCCAGGGAATTTTAAGCATCTGAAAGCAAGCCCACACTGATGGCATGTGTGGGTTTTTCAGGCCACAGAGGGGCCTTGATGTGCGCAATGTGCTTTGACTGCGTTGTGGTTTGCATACCCAGGTAGGCGGAGTTTGGCACCATGTCTGTATAGCAGGGGGTGTTGCCACCCTCATTCCCATTTATTTTATACTTTAGCTTTTTGGTATCTCATTTGAGATTTTTCCCTTTGCCTAAAGCCTTGAAAAAAATGTGCAGTTCTGATTTAGAATGCTGCCGTACGAATACCACCTTATGACAGCAGCAGCACATTTCATCACAGTCTATATATAAATGTGTGAGAGAGGCCGCAAAGGCCAGAAAACACCTGACAACCAGAATTCAGAAAATATCGTATGGGGTATAATGGAAGCTTAAGAATGGCTACTTCAATAGTGGTCATCTCCACTCACCTTAAGCACTGAATTGAAATTCAGCAGGAAATCTTCATTGAATTTACCCTACACCTCTATTAAATATTAAATTGTAGGACCATGTTGAATGGTGAACGGAGCGAGTTTTCAAGATCTTTAGCATCCGTGCGTTTCTGATCACTGATGACTTGTTTTACAGCTTCTCCAGCATTAAGGGAAGTAGATTCAAACCTTACTAAGTAGATTAAAACCGTACTAATGCACTTATAGCAATCAGGTGGATTGGTCTGATCACAGGCTGTACCTGTAGCCTCCATATCAGCATTCGGATTAAACTCCTTCATCTGACCCTCACTTCCCCAATATGATTCTCGCAGCCTTCGGGTTATTAGCACAAACGGACAGAGTTAAGTGCCTTGCCCAACAGATACAAAACCAGTGGGGATCTGAACCCACAGCTGCTGAACAAAAGGGCCCATTTTCTACAGACTACGTATTATTGATTATCAGACACACATGGATGAAGCAGCAGAAGGTTTTAGGGAGACAAGGGACACTGAGGGCAAGCACTATTTCATTAGCATGCCAGACACATCGTCTTTTCCCCCAAGTTAAATGAGCACATCAGGGGAGCCAGGTGTCGCTGTACGACCAAAAGCCTCGCCACCCATCACATCGCCTGTCCAATTAGGCTGCCAGCCTGACCCGGTGCGAATAAGAGGCCAGGAGTTCACCCACCAATTAAAGAGTTTCCCAAAACCTGAGCACATGAATTATCAAAGGGATCAAGCAACTTTGTGCATTTTCATCGCTACAGTAAAATACTTCACAGAAGTAATGGCAAAATTGAGGCTTCTGAAACACTTGAAACAATTGACACATTAATGTACAGTTTGATAAAGGAGTGGTAACAAACACTGATATGGTGCTACTGCTTCTGTACAGCAGGGCTGGATGCAGTGCCCCCTATTGGCTTTATTATGTAATAATAATAAATAACTATAAATAATTACGTTAAAATTAAGATTAAAATTTAAATGAACTAACTTTGTACTATAAAACATTAATATACACATTGATTTGTTTGAACAGCATTCAGGAAACTAAACTGTGAGGACAAAATGAGGACATAATTAAAGGATTCTTTTTATTTCAGCCGGCTACTGCTTTCCCAGGTCATGGTGGCTTAATCTTTTGTAATAGCAATATTACAGTGACACAAGCCCAAATTGTTTGAGTATAAACAGTATTCAACCTTCCAGTATTTTGCTGATTATCTCTCAGTGCAGCTAGTGCCTATAAACATTGGCTTGGTCAACATAGATTTTTCACATGGACTGAAAAATACAACAAAAAAAAAAAAAACAAACGGAAAACACATAAAAGTTCTTACTGACTGAACTAGACGGCACCTGGTAAATTAGGTAGACCTTGTGTCTGGTTTTTTCTAAAAATGGGCAACATGGCCATATATTTCCTGTCAGCAAATACCACTGGCCAGTGAAGATATGATATATGCACTTCACTAGCTACAATGGGGTCCAAAAGTCTGACTTTAGTCTGAAGAGTTTCTATTTTGCATTCTATTACAATTTAATACAATTGTTTAATTTCAAATTATATTAACAATTTGACTGAAAGTACAATTTGAAAAATGTACATACATTTCCAGAATGTCTTCGTCTTCAGTATGTGCCCGTTGTGCTTTGACAGGGTGCACTGGAGCTGGCATGGACTCCAAAAGTTTGATCAAAACCTGTTGATATATGTTGTCACATGGTCTTTAAATGCACAAAACTTTCTTGGCCTTTAAGTGCCCCAATATATGTTTGTTGAGATCTGACCTTTTCTACAAAGGGATTGACAGGGTCAGTGTCACACAGTTGCTTAAATTTGACCTGGACATTGTGCAGAATCTTCAATATTTCTTATTCATTTTAGATGTCATAACTTTTCTTTGTTTTAAATGTTTAAAATCCTAAAACTTTCAGATTATTTCCAGGTTTACATGAAAAAGGTTTGGAAAAAAATGTTCAATGTGGTCTCAGACTTTTGGACCCCACTGTATACTTTAACTACTTTAGCTTTGCTGTGTACTCTTTAAGCTAAACAAAACAAAAAACATTAGCCAATGTGGAGCTGTGTAGCAATGAAAATTCTGGAAAATGTATTATTAGTGGCAGTGCCATGAAAGTAGAAGGAAATGTGTGACTGTGTGATGGAATGGGTTATCTCACGTGAGCCTGAGGGACACTTCCACTTTGGAACAAAACTAAACTGCTTGCAAAGCTCATATGCAATTTCCTACAGTGTATAAGCTAGTGTGAAATTAGCAATTAAAAACAGGCAGCCCACCAGGAGGGTAAATAGGGCCAAAAACAATTATTACATCACCATTTTCTTTTCTTTAATACATTTACACTCATTACACTACATTTTTTAAACAAATGTATCTGTTTTACAGGGAACTGATTGTTTTCTATGTTTCTTCATTTTCTGCTTTCCAGGACTTTTCAAATCAATGGAGCACATCGTCTCAAGATGTGCAGGGAATAATGCATTCCACTGCCAGGCTGTTTTTCTGTGAGAGCCACAGGGCCAGGACCTACCAAACTGCAGTGCTGATAGCAGCGGCATGCGGAACATGGCTCAGCAGTGGTACATTTCCCCCAAGAGCAACTATTACATTTACAGCAATAACGCAAATGCCACAATCCGTAGGTCTTCCTCCCCACAGTGGCTACTGGTTTAAGACGGATAGATCACAGAGCCGCCCACAGCCCTGATGAGAGCCCTCAGTACTGTGGAAAGCTTGCGAAGAGCGCTCTCTGTTCCGCAGGGTCTCAACAGTAAGCATTGACTCATGCGAGCCAACAGGAGAGTACTGTTTCAGCGTTTCATTTGGTCCAATCCTACAAATCACTCCATCAAAAAAAAGATAAAGAGGGGAGAAATGGAGCTCTGACAAAAGCCGGGCCAGATGGGAAAAAAGGCTGATGCTTTCGGCCTGTTACCACACGCTGGCAACTAAAAGCTTTCACTGCAGATCTGGCCTGTCTGTGGTGCAAAGTAAAGACAGCAGCGCTTTAATTATGTCATGTATAATAATTCAGCTACCAGATGCTTTTAGTCTAAAAACACTCAGAATGCTATAACGGCTAATAGAACCAAATGCAAATGACAATGGCAGTTTCTAGCACCAATACAGAGAAGACCTTGCTATTTAGAGCAGAGGTGATCAACCAGCCATATCAAAGGGTAATTATATCATTCCATGAATATAAGACACAATGTTCCTAATCAACATTACAATAAAACAGGAAAAATGTAAAATAAATACATCAATCAATAAACAGTGGTATTGCTACAGTTTTGATTATAAACTATAAAACTATGAAATGATGTACTTGAGCTTTGAGCTATGTCTAGAGGTGGGTTTGGCCAAGAATGAGACTCTAGCATTAAGCAGCAGGTTATGGGGTGTACAAGTTGGACATTAATTGCACACTTCTTCTTTCAGGTTTTAATTTTCCAGAACTGGTGTTGAGTCAAGCGTGTTAGGGGATGGTGTAGTGTTTGGGGTGTTAGAAGCTGGTGTTGCTTTAGGGATGTTAGGTGTTAGCATTTTGTTTGGGGCTGGCGTTGCTTTAGGGGTGTTGTATTTGGGGCTTGTTTAGTGTTAGGGGTTTTAGGGGCTGGTGTTGCTTTAGGGGTGTTGAGGGCTGCTGTAGTGTTTGGGGTGTTAGAGGATGGTGTTGCTTCAGGGGTGTTGGGAGCTGGGCTGCTATTGTGTTAGGGATGATTCTAAAGCTACACACAGATCTCAAAGCAATCTCATCTACAGGGAGATCTATGACACAGTGTCAGACAAGACATATTTCCAATACAATCAACACTAAACCTTACCTTCTCCAGAGCAAATTGCTTACATTATGATGAAAAACAAATAAATAATATTTGCCAAAAACGCAAGGTACCTGTGTACTGTAAGGTTCTGAAAATGTAAAATGTTTTGCAGGTTAGGTATATCTGGACCAGCGTTTGTAAGTGCTTCACAGTAAAACGTAATTATTTATCAAAATAAACGGGTCACTGATTGCAAAGGGAACAAACCTGTACACTACAGTGCAAAAGTTAGAGACCACCATTTTGTTCATTCAATTTCCAGTCAAACGGCCATCCAGTACAGCTTATTTATTTTTTCTGTAAAACAATAATGCAGGACACATATTTAACAAAAATGACACAAATGCCTCTAATACTAAGCATGATATCTAACCAGGAGTTCAGAAAATTGCTAGATATAGAGAAATGGGGATCCAGTCAATCGTAAAAGACCTGGTAGACCACCAGCAGATAGTACTTCAAGCTGTCATCTTTGAGAGATAGGAAAAATCAAGCTTTGCTCTTGCTTCAGATCTGAAAGGCTCCACAGGTTTCTCTGTTGATCCTTCCACTATGAGAAGATAATTCAGCTGTCAAAAAAAAAAAAAAATACATGTGAAGAAAATGTGCACTAGAACTCTTGAACTGGACACCTGAGAAGAAGTGGAGTGACTGATTAGTGTAAATTACAGATTGTTGGAAGTAGAAGAAGGCAGTATGCTTACTGCTGAAGCAATGAAAGACTCTCAGAATCATATCTGCATGGTGGAGGACCAGTGCAAGTTTGGGATGTATAGCACTGTGAACTGTATGAGGCACCATAAATGCTGATAAATACAAACAAATATTAATTAATCATGGAAGCCCCTCTGGAAAATGGAAGGATTATGACCCCCAAGCATACTGGTAAGAAGATCTAGATGTCGGCCTACTTATCAAACAAAGAAGCTCCTGGTGTTCTCAGAGCAACAGACTGCCCACCCTACAGCCTGCACCTCAACATCATTAAACGTGTCTGATATTACTTAGATGGTGAGAAGTAGAAAAAGGAAAATGTGGTCTCTGACTTTTTCACAGCTCTATTTTCAAGGGATCGTGACTCTCATGGCTTCTGTACTGAACACTGTTTTGACAGCAGAACCTCATGACAAAATGATGAAAAACCAAATATCATATTTGGTAAAACATACAGCTTTGTCCATGTTGGTGTGATATTTGCATAAAGTTTTTTTTATACCAGTGTGGGTTGTAATTGTCTCAGCTGTGAAAATATGCACTCAGGGTCAGATTTAGTAAAGAATTGCAACTCCTTTTCAGGGAAATGTAGGGAAAAAACCACCTTCCTCTATCTGTGCAACAAGAAATACTGGGTGATGTAAATTTTTTGTTTGACCTTTTCAAGGAGAACTATGATGCATTTCTTGTGTATCAACTTGAGAAAAATGGAAAGGCCGGGAGTAGTAAGTAACTCCAATTTCCAAACCGCACACCCAAAGGACATGAGTAGGAATTCACACTGGATGGAAAAGCTGGATGCTGAACGAACCTGACAAAGGAAATGTTTTTCGAAACGCGCATTGTTCGCTCTTCTGTTTTATGATGTTGATATGGATAAATAAAATATAACGCTTTTGCATCCAGTGTCAAGTCCTACTCATGTGCTTTGGGTGTGTAGTTACCATTGGTTGAGGCTTGTAAGTAAGGTCCTCTGGAAAAACACATAACCATACAGGAACTAAATGAACTGACAAAAATGTCATTTGTATAAAACGATAGGACAAATAACAGTTTGGGATGGAATGTGGAAGACTATTAATTCCTCTTTCCCTCTCTCATCATTACTTTGCTTACTCAGTGAAATATGAGGAGGACTGCACTGTCCTAGACCCTTTTGAAGTGGTTGATCGTCAGTCTTTGGACACATATAATGCTGATGATAAACGGTTTGTTAGTATGCGATATTCCTGTTAAAAGTAGAAAAAAAATGCTTCACAAATACTACAGTAAATTTTATCTGTTCAGGTCTCTGAACTGTATGTAAATCTGTGAATCTACAATGTAATTTTATTTGTTGTTATGAACTGTTGTGAATTTTAATGATGATTACTTTGTATTTTACTGTTTTTACACATACTTAATTCGCTTAACATGAGAACTCTGGACTGTTACAGTTTGTGTTGAGGACATGAACTGTTGTGAATTTTAATGATGATGTTACTTACATAATTATGTTAACTACATAATTGCAACATACCTTAAATACATATTTTGTGGATATAAGTGTAGTCCATTTTTTGTGGTGAAATTAAAATAAAAGATGTGGCTTGCCTTTTCTTACACTGAAGGTATAAGAAAAGGCACCTTCAGGGTGAAGGGACTTTGTTGCCACTGAAAGGCGCAAAATGCCTTTGTCACTGGGGTGGTACCCTACTGAGACAATATTGTACCTTTTCAAGAGGTACATTTATTGTACCATTTTACAAGGTACATAGTTGTCCCTTAGAAGGTACAAACAAGTCATGTACAATTTTGTTCCTCTGAGTAAAGGTACAAAAGATGTACCCTTTTAGGGTACCAACCCAGTGACGAGCTTTTGTACCTTAAAGTTGCTGTTTTGTCTTTTTTTCTGAGAGTGTAAAGTTTTGTGGCTTACAGGTGCATTGTTCCATCATACAATGAACAAATATTCAGAAATAAAAAACACACATACCCCATGAATGTACAGGTTTTGTGTGATGTAAATCAAATAATTGCAAATGTTGTTGCAGAGTACCATGGTTCATTTCACAGCAATTTTGTTTTCAGGAATAGCTCTGTCTACAGACAGTGAGAGGGTGGAGCAAGCAGAATGTGTTAGCTGCACTGTTATAACCTTATTCCAATTGGTGTTAATATCCTTTCCATTGCTAAAAAAAACCACCACCTGTGGGTTTTTGCCTCTATGTTGTGGGAAGGCTTTGTTATACCACGTAACATCATGCCATATTTTCTTTACCTCCTATAGGCTGTTTGTTTTGTTTGGATTGTTTTGTTAGACTATACCTAATACATTCATTTTGAATATGATGTCTCTCCAAAACGTTCTACTCTCGGTTGGTGTTTAAATCCTGGCACTATGAAAGTGTACATTGTCGGCCCTTGTATCTATTACCTGATCAGTACATTTCAGTTTAATTTTTCTTTAGGTTCCCTCACTACTTGCGCCAGGTTGCTCCATATCCATTTCGCATTGCGTTGTTATCGGGATGTGTAAGCATGTCATATCTGACCTTTTTATGTGCGTCTCATACCGCAAAATTACAACATTAGGGAGTTACATTTTTTGATTGCGTAATTACAGCAAGTCTTACTAAATTGGTTGTTAATATTTCAGTGTTTTCAATCGCAAAAGTGTCGCTATATAGCGAATATGTTTGTGCTGCAACTGTTCCGTAGAAAATCTGCCCCTCAGTGTGGTATCCTATGTTTTGAGTTTTGTTTTATTAGAATAGACCATTAAAATACAACCCCTTGATAACAGTTGTTCAATAATACTGTCCACCTCTAGATGGCACTGGCATACAGATGTGATACTATTACCCAGCTCATAGTGATAGTAATTGGACATACAGACGATCAAATTCTGAAGTTATTCATTGCACAAAAAATTAAAAGAGCATTTTATTTCAGGTTTGCAGACAATTTCCACAAACAAATCCACACTGATAATTTTAACTGTATGAAAATGTTGTATATTTCAAAATCAGTAACTGAAAAGAACTAAACATATTGTCATTTTAAATTGCCAGTAAACAACTGTTGATGCAAAAACAAACAGCAGAGCAGTAAATAAAATTAATGGAACACTCTTGTTTTTAATATAAGTATACCTTTCTCTGCTTTTTCATGGTGCTCAGTCCACACTGATTATAGAAAAGAGGCCTTGCTTTAGGAGCAGTGAAGTATGCGCAGATGATTATTGACTGAAATGCTGGAGTGGATCATCAGAAATAGGATACCAAAGTTAAGGGTGCCGCTTCCTCAGGGGGGTGGTGATGCAGAGCCATTCCAAATGGAATGATTCATTACAGAGCCCCGCTCCGGCTCTATCAGGAGTGTTTATGCAATCATCTCCTATATAACAAAGCCAACAGTAGCAGCAGCCCTGATAACTGAAATGCTACAAAGCTCATTGACCGATGGAAGTGTGTGTAATAACAGAACTATGTGGTGTTACAGAGGCATCGGTGTTCTAGTGCTGATTTTCCCCTGCTTTGTTATGTGAGTGTGCCAATGCAGCGTGTGTTTAACACATATTTACACTGAAGCTTGCGTGAACCGTGATCCCACTACCTCATAAATCGAAATAATATTCAAAGGCTACATAACTATAATGGTTACTATATTAGACAAGGCTGAGGAAGCCAGACCAGGTTTTCTAGAATTATGTAATATGAAATGTAAGTTACGAATGTATTATATTTTTGAGGGAAATATGTTTGACCTAACCTTTGATCTGACATATCTGTATTCAGAAAGCAGGTACTCCACATTACTAATGCAATACTGCACGACCAAAAGGATGAGCATGAGCCTGAGGAAGTATAGAGAAACTCACTTCCCCCAGAAGTTACTTAAGTCTATAAAAACAAAGACCTCTAGAACTTAAACTCAGTTAAAACAAGAGAAGATGCCTTTTGGATTCAACCTTATGGCACCATAACAGGATTTAAATGTGAACTCCAACATTTCAATCTGATATCCCAGCTTACAAAGTCCGTTTGATTGAACACCACCAAAGCATGTGTTTGTCTTTTCATCCCTCCTTTGTGGTATCTGAGCTACGTACCCGAACTCATACCTGTACCCAATCAGCTGCAGGAGCTCAAACCTGTACCCAATCAGCTGCAGGAGCTCATACCTGTACCCAATCAGCTGCAGGAGCTCATACCTGCTGCCAGTTAAGTGCCAATTTAAACTATATTTCAGTTAGACATCAGCATCAGAGTCCCACACTGCAGACTGCATAATAGAGCTGTCATGATGAGGGGCCAGTTTTAGCATAGATCTCCTCTGTTGTACATGGTTTAGGTACAGCAGCATAGAAAGCCATGGAGGAAGGCTGGTTTGGTCTCTGCCTCTGCTTTCCCCCATTAGAGACGATAAAGCCATGCGCATGATGGCTCTAGTTCTTCAAGATTCACATCCCATGCTCCGTCTCTGTGTTAGCAGCATAAGCTACACATGAACCAGCCCAAACTACTCGCAAACCAGCCCAAACTACTCAAAGAAGAGAGATTAATATTCAGCCTCATTCTTATAGTGCTCCTAAAGTATTATTAAAATTAGAAACTGCAAAACATAAAAATATATAATGATTGAGAATGGCAGTTTTGTTTGTTTATGCCACAGTATAGACAAGGGCTATGAAAAACAACACTCTCCATCAAAGCAAGAGCTCTTCAAAAGGACGGCTGTTTACCAGCATGAATTGAGGTGGCGGGTTCATTTTTTAATCCGAAAGAACACAAATTCACTCCACAAATCATAAGTGATAGGATTCTATTCCAACAGAATCTGAACTCCTGCAAATATGGGCGATTACGTTGACCTGTGGAGTCACATGAAGTTTACATGTTCATTACGGTGCTGCACTTGCAATGTCTCCCTTTGAAAACCTGACATTACCATTAATTTGAAAAGGTGTCATTTGTGCATTTAATGAAAATGAATTATACGATGCTGATTGTGTTTATTCACTAAATCAAAGGGCTCTCTGATGCTAAGAATCGCTGTGTCAGTGACCGTGTTTGGATAGGAATCGGACAGCAAAATAGCATCCGTAATGAGATTCAGATGCAAACAACAGCAGAGCAATTAACTGATGTCAGTGTTCCTGTCCATCAGCCGGCCACTGTTTACCTTTGCCTAATTCTCGCTCCTGTCAATGGCGGTGCAGTACATGACAGTGCCGGGAATGAAAGCCGAGCATGGTCAGAGAACACATCAAACCATCCCTGCCTTGTACAGCTGGGTGGGTATCGTGACTGCCCATCTCTGGTGTCTCTAGTACATGGAGGGAAGGGCAAAGGGGGGCGGGGGTGTTTGGGGCACAAGGGGGGAGGGGTCAGGGGTGTTAGAGGCATGGTAGGCTGGACTAATAGCCTTGAGCTGGCCCTGAGGGACTGGGGGGGATGAGCTCTGCAGATGGACAGTCCTCTAAGGGTTAAATGTTTGGGAGAGGACGCATGTGTGTAACTGTCTCACCTGAATAAAAATTTCCAACACCAAGCCTCACAGACAGATTGGCTCCAGCTCTGTGGACTCCACTTGTGTAACCAGACACAAGCTATTTCAGCAACGGGCAGCTAATGAATCAGACAACTTTATGTTCGTATCTGAAAAATTAATTTTTATTGACAGGCTAGATTTCTCCCCAAAAATCAACTCAGCAGGGCCAGGCAGAGCTGACATTAGATCTATTTCCTTTGATATTTATTCAATATTTTGCTTTTCAGCAGGTCAGGTTTCACAGCTCTAGTTTTGGCTGTTATAGTGCATGTGTTATAGAGTCCAGGGTCCAGTGCACAGAGACGGTATCACACACCGCATAATTAGACAACACAGAGAATCATTCCCAGCTCACCAGCACTGACACAAGACAGTGCTGGTGAAATTTGAGCGAACAGCTCAAACATTCTCAGTGACATTGTCTAAATCAGAGAGCAAACAGCTCAAACAGTCCCAGAGACATTATCTAAATCAGAGAGTGAACAGGAAGGAGTGGGCAGTGTTATGGCCAACAACCCCCTGGATTACAATAACCAGGACATTTCAGGACGCACACAGAACGCCACACCACATGCCAGTATCACCAAAAAATATATGCATTTAATACACAGATTGACAATAACACAAACATTTAACAATGAACTATCATCAATCTACTCTTCTAATGTTCTACTGCCCTGACATTCAGCCAAACTGTAACACAAAAAAGAAACAAACAAAAACTAAAATTTGCGTTTTGTTTTCCCCCTTTGCGAGGGGAAAAACAAGACGCCTTCATTCTGCCACACACCCACACAAAAAAAAGAAGCCCCGCCCACCATACATGCCGACAGGTATGGGACTCATGAGTGTAAGAGAGAGAGGGGGAGAAACACACAGAAAGACAGGGGCGTAACAGCAGGGAAGAGGTGTGGTGAGGAGGCTGGCAGCGGAGAGGGAGCACCAGGGAGCAGATGATGTTTCCATTTCAAATATTCCATTACAATCCAGAAATAAGCCATATCACAATGATACGATCCCTACAGAGACACAATTATCCAGATCTATCAAAGCCTTTAGCACAAGTTAAAATTTCAGCACATGTAATTTCAGTGAGGTGATTAGTGATTGGAACAAAATCCTCAGTAAAAAAGAAAAAGAACAATTGTATGCGTCATCACAAACTACACAAATTCCAAGAAATACATCAAAATGTCCACTCAGTGTGTGTGCGTCACATTGGAGCACTGCTGCTTTTTAACATCACAGGATCATCACATTGTTGGAAGGTCTCCAAGCTGAGTTCCTTTCACAGACAGGGAGCCCACTGCTCATCAGAAACCTACAGTAATTAGTCACTTCACTGCTCAAGCCAGTTATCCAATTCACCATTACATGTAGTCCTCTGTATTCTGAGGTTTTACACAATCCATTAAATGTGCTCAACACACATGTAAACGCATTCTTCACAGCATTATAGAATTGTTCTTATTGGAAGAAGTGCGCCGTTATTGTTTCTATGGAGACATCAGCATCATGGATAAATGTCTGTGACTGAGAGGCAGTGTGTATTGTATAGTGTGTATACACTAATCAGCCATAACATTATGGCCACTGACAGGTGAAGTGAATAACACTGATTATCTTGTTATTGTGGCACCTGTCAGTGGGTGGGATATATAAGGCAGCAAGTGAACGTTTTGTCCTCAAAGTTGATGTGTTAGATGCAGGAAAAATGGGCAAGTGTGAGGATTTGAGTGACTTTGACAAAGGGCCAAATTGTGATGGCTAGACGACTGGGTCAGAGAATCTCCAAAACTGCAGCTCTTGTGGGGTGTTCCTGGTCTGCAGTGGTCAGTATGTATCAAAAGCGGTCCAAGGAAGGAAAAGTGGTGCAGTGGTGACAGGGTCATGGGCAGCCAAGGCTCATTGATGCACATGGGGAGCAAAGGCTGGCCTGTGTGGTCCAATTCAACAGACAAGCTATTAATAAATAAACATTATTTATTGGTTATAAATAATAACCAATAAATAAACTTACCACAACAAAACAACAAAAGTTTTCCCATTAATGTAAATTACCCGATCACTGTTTACTGCTCTGGCACTTATACTTAAGTGTTGTTAAATCCCATGTTTTACCACTTTTAGATTGTGAAATATTCAGTGGGATGGTCTTTTAATCTGACTGGTTGTGAGCACAATGATGTCACCCAGAAATGTGAAAAGAGTTCCGCAGTAGGATACAGTGATGGCTGCGTTCCAATAGTCAAATTTGTCTCCTCCTTTCCTCTCTTCCTTTCCTCCGTGCCCCGGAAACAGATTATGGCTGCGTTCCAATATGGGTACACAGCGCCTGGGTCCCAGAAGCATGCAGGGGTTGTCTGGCGGGTATGAGGTGTGCTGAGCAGAACGTGAGAAACTGACATTTGTATTTTAATGCATGAAAAGGGCTGGCGGTGTTCAAGAAGCGTGATTGGCTATGGTATCCTTGGAGTCAGCCAACATCGACGTTGATGACGGGCGAATCAGGTTAGCTGTTCCAATTTTTGATTCATCTCTTCCTTTTCTCCTTTCCTCAACTCATTTCCTCCCCTCCTTTCCTACCCCGGAAATATGTGGAGGAAAGGAGGGGAGGAAACGAGTGGAGGAAAGGAGGCTAAAGCAGAAGTCACGTCAGCAAAGTCCTACCCACGGATCTGGCTTACTGGCACCTTTTCAGCATTAGGTGGTGCGACCTTTTTTTACTTCACAGTGCGTCTGCCGTTCGCTTGTAAGAGCAGCCCCAAGATTTTTGATACCTTATCAGAAGCCCTGTGCTGGGTGCTTTTAAACAAATATAGGATTCCGTTTGTCTTGCATCTGCTGGACGATTTCCTCTCTGTCACTCGCTGGTTTGCAGCCCCAGGGCCAGCAGAATTCTCCTCTCTCCCGCCTAATTCCGCATCCTCCGCGTTGTTTGAAATGTATCCGTGGTTGCAGCAGCTGTCCTTTGGGGGTCGGAATGGACTAAAAAGAAAATCTTGATCTTCAGATAACAGGGCTACTGTTGCAATAATAAATAAAGGCCATTCACGATCCAACACTACCATGTCACTCCTCCGCCGTCTCACTAGGGTGTCAACATGCCATTGGTTCATTTTACATGCAGCTTACATTCCCGGTCACCATAGCTCCGTTCCTGACAGTCTTTCTCGTTTTAATTTTCAGAAATTCTTCAGTTTGGCCCCGGAAGCTCACAGTACCCTCAAACATGTTCCTCCATACTCTCAACTCATCTTCCTGTAAATCTTCCACTCCTTCACCCGCACCTCCAGTCTGTCGACACCATCCTGCAAGCCATCTCCATGCACCCTGCTCACCCATTGCATTAATCTCCTCTGTTCCGGATACATCAACCCTCACGTGGACATCACTCTGTCAGCCCTCTTCTCACTCGCATTCGTTGGATTCCTCAGATGTTCAGAATTCACTGTGTCATCTACTCTGTACAGTCTACATATCCACTCTCGTTTATCTGACTTAACCATTTTTTCTTTTCATTCATTTAGAATCAGAGCAGTAACCACAGCAGCACAAAACAGACTTCCAGACTATTTCATCAAACGCATTCCAAATTTACATCAGGTTAAACTGTCCAGACACCCATTCCTCCCATACCTCATATATACAGTAATAATTCACATAGCCTTGCACCAAATTACTTATTCTGTTTACAGGGCTGGCACTCTTTTGGGGGATTCCCTCTCCACAAGGACGTGACAACTCCTCCCCCTTTTGACTCCAAGCCCAAGTTCATTCTTTTCTATCCCTTCTCAATAAATTCATTATGAATGCTATATCATTGTCTGAGACTGCATACGACTGAATTGGCAGATAATAGAGGCTTTCACTTTATTTCAGTCATTATATGGGTATTTTAATACCAGTGTGCATTCATTTTGGTCTATATTGATATGATATATGGCTTAAAGTATAAGGGCAATGAAATCCACACTTGGGCTATGGTCGAATCGTTAACAAATTAAGCCCTCTATCTTTCCCAAACAACTTTTCTTTTACCTCGATGGAAAATGTCACGAGGTCAAGGACAGATGTGAGGCAGAATTTGACATGGATCTGCCGTGGTGAAACTGCATCTTAGATACATTGCCCCATGTGTTCTGACCATGTTGTTTTATGCAGGCTACATAAACTTTTACAACCCGGTGAAAAACATGACTTCAATACCAAGGAATGTAATTAAAAAAGGCATATAGGCTACCAGTCACAAGGGTGAAGCAAAATGGTTGTCACATTGAGAATGGTTACTCATTCTCACCATCCTGTCTTCTCATATTTACTGACATGAATCCCAACTAGTATGACTGTATGAAAATAACTGTTACAATTATGCAAAATAGGCATAATATGTTTGGCCTACAAATCTACTACTGTACATATCATCATCACAAGTTTCAAACATGTTGAATTAAAAACATCATCTGGCTAAAAACGTCTCATATCCCTTCTTCTTGAAAGACACACACCTGTGTTATGGTTAATGTGCTGATTACGATCTGATTATAAGCCAATACATATAATAGCTTAAGAACCACCATAAAACTCAGTAAACACATTGAAATGTTGACTTGATTGTGCTTTGAAGTTGTAATGCAGGCTGTGGATGTGTAATAGTTGCTTCCCCAAGGATATTACTATCAGATAATCAAGGCCCAATATTACTGCACCCAATGAATGGCCAATAACCCATCTACCCATCTTAGAAGTATATATCCCGATGAGCCTATCTTCAGTTAGTGGCCTATAAAAGGGCAGCTGGGGAGTATCAGAGTTATAGAGCAAAATGTGAGATATGTAGCCTGCTGCTGCTGCATAGCTCACCTTACAGTGAAAACTAAGAGACAGTCACAAGAGGACAGTACAACTACGGAGGCTCATGGCATCATGCCCACAAATGGCAAGAGGATGCTGATATGAGTTTTTAACATAGGTCACAGAGCATGCTTAAATTGAACATACCGTCAAAGCATAACTGAAATCATTCCTGCATATCTAATGTGTTTCTATGTAGAATACAGACATTATGTTTTACATATGTTACATAATCCATTATTAGGTTTAAAAATGAAAACAAGACAGGAAAAAACTGTTAGCACACTAGTTATGTATTTACACTTTATTCTATTTTTTTTTTATTTTATTTTGTCTTTTACAGTAGAAGAGCAAAATATGTCATAAAATATGTCTCTACCCCCAACACCCATTTCCCTCTTGTACAGATCTATTTAGATCAATTGAAAGACATGTGCTTTGATTACTGCCTGTCTAGGCCTTC
Source organism: Albula glossodonta (assembly GCA_019788955.1). NCBI lineage: Eukaryota > Metazoa > Chordata > Actinopteri > Albuliformes > Albulidae > Albula > Albula glossodonta. The sequence continues at coordinate 427,698 of JAFBMS010000137.1, read as the reverse complement.
TATTGAGGCACTGATGGCTCCTATCACAAGGCAGAAGATCCATGGCTGGGTGCAATAAGTGGAGGTCTGCTGGCTGGCACATGGATTGTCTTACACCGTTGTCTCCTGGGTCTTCAATGTGCCAAAGACAACCGTGTTTGACAAACACTAGCCCACTACAGTGCCCAGCCATGTGATTTGCTCTCCCTTGTGGTTGGTTTTTAAGTTGTCCCAGTTTTCGGAGACGTGCCCCTCCAGCCCCATTTCCTTCACCACCTGCCTGTAGGTCCAGAAGCTTAATTCGCCATACCGATTTATAATAACAACATTTTAACCCACAAATATACTTACTCCCAGCCTGATTTGACTGCATTTATCTTCTCGTTGAAGAGATGATCCAGTTTCAGCAGCTCTGGTTGAAGTAAAATTAATATTTCTACAGGCTGGCAATCCAACAACACTCAAAATGAAGACATAACTAATGCAAACTGAGCATAGGTTATGCTACAATGTTAACTTCAATTTGGTTATTTTACATCAGTAGTGTAACATTCATTGTTCGTCTTTGGGTTTAACATATTGTTGAAAGTTCAAAACATTTAAGCATATTAGCAAGTTATGGCACAAGATGGAAAATGCTGAATGAGCAATGATAACTTACATGATGATCTGCGTCCCTTGTCGGGCATGTTGATTGTTTGTTTTCATGAATGGCTGAAGGGTGTCACTTTAAATGTTGCTGCCACAAGGAATTGTGGGACGGCATTATCTCCTTTCCTTTTGTAAAGGATGGTCCAGTGTACTCTATGCTAAAGGAGATAAGAAAGGAAGCATTGCAGCTCCTTTCCTTAGCATTTACAGTATTTTCTAGCATTTAGAAAAGTTGTCTTGCACACAGGAATGTCTATTAGAAAAGCCACTGAAACCATGTCATTGGTTTACAGATGGTTCATTAAAATATGTATTAATAACATAAAGCTTATTATTGAAAGGTTAATGGAACTATAGAGGAGCTGCATTACGGATAACATTTCCCCACATAATCACTGCTGACTACCACATCCTGAGATTATGCCAAAATGTTTGTGTACATAGATAAAAACTGGTCAGGACAGCCTGTATCCATATTTGCGTTCATATTTTGATCTGTATGATTAATTACTTATTTCTTGAGAATCTGAACATATTGCCCCCAAAATGGCAGCTATTTTGCATGTAAACTGGGCCCTACCATAACAGTGTAAATAACACACCATAAAACATTCAAAGAGGTCATAACAGAGAGAGGGGTGCAGTCGACTTTCTGGCTGAATAGCTACAAGAAAGTTTAGCTCATATCCATCACCTGTAAAACAAGAATACAATTACCACTGCAGCTTACAGCAAGCAGGATGGACACATCATACCTTTTACACACACACACACACACACACACACACACACACACACACACACACACACACCTCCAAGACCAACAGCAGTCTGCCCAATGGAACAACTTCACCAGTGCATTTACGGATTCACAAAATGTATGAAAGATTAATAAAATAAAAACTTATTTTATTGTCAAACCAAATTAGGCTGTGACTTTTAAGACTGAAGTGGAGGATTATGCAGACAGTAGCCTTAAGCCGATTAATGCAAAAACACCTGCAGACATTCAGGCATTGAAAACAGCCCTGCACAGTGAATGAGAGCTGCCTTATCAGGTAAATGTCAAACAACTTTGTGACTGCAGACTGCCATGCTGAACAGTATGCATCTAGTCCCTTCCTGCTGGCTTCGCTCATTCCCTGTTATTTGCTTTGCCTGATTCACTGCATAATGACACAACAGACATACAAATTATACAGACAACTGCAGATATGCAAATATTTCCACCCACAAGTTTAGCATTTAAGTCCTTTCCACATATTAACCAGTAGCCAATATGTAAAATATTTCAATTTGTGCAGCAAAACAATCACACTGTTCTACATTACCCTCATCATCATCAGGGTGACAGAAATAAAATGGTAATCCAACACAATTTTCAAAAAATGCATGCGTTTTCTATTCGACACTGGAGCAGTACTGTAGGGTTAATCAAACTATCAGTTTTATCCTAAACATGATTACACAAAACATTCAGAATAAATGACAAAGAACTTTGAATCTTCATTTTAGAATACACCAAGGTGTAAATAAGCTTACGAGAAAGGAGACAAATGATGATAAAAAAACTATGGCATCAAGCTTTATTTTCCCATATTAATTTTATCAGAACACAAACAAGCACTTTCAGTATTTTCCACTTTTTACTTTCTATAAACAGTATAAAAGTTTAAATATATACAAACTATTTCACAATGACATTTGAAAAATCACTTAAAGGCACATGTTTGATAACTGGGTAAAAGACGGACATGGTAATACTGACAGTTCATTTTTATGTAACCATGGTGCCCAGGTTATGCTAGCCCTTATAACTGCTGTTAAATTCCATCTGACCACTGTAAGCTGTAGGCTAAAAGTCTGTCAGGCAAGAATTGTATGGTTTTCAGCTGGCTGGCTGGAATAAGGCCTATATGGCAAGTACGCAATACTGTATGTTTCGTTAGCATTCAAAACACTGTTCAGCTCACCAAATCCCAGCCTCCCAGACCCACGTGTGCATTTGTATTGCTTAATCACCCTTTCATTACAATAGGCAGTTAGACGGTCTTTACAAACTCAAGGCATTCATTTCAACTTGCAATACACTGCAAGGGCAAAGATGTTGCTATGATCATTTGACCCACCGACAGCAATGGCAGTGATAAGGAATGTTTGCACTGTATTTTATGTCAATTTTAAGCAACCCTGGTATTTAAGCAGACACACCTGTGAAAAAAAGACACATGCCTCCAGATGACATCATCCCTCAGTTTTCTTCTCGCTGCATGAGCTAAAGCTCATACCTTTGCCTCATAAAAGGATCCTGCCTCCTCCCATGCCTAAGAACACAGGTGTTTCTATGGTCACTTTCCATAAGCATGAACTAAATCTCAAACACAGAAAAGACCTTTTAAAATAATCACTCTCTCTTGATAACACAGCAAAGGCTAAAGGAAGCATCATTTGCTAACACATAAAAGACTGAGGTAACCATCATTCTCTCGCTAACACTGCAAAAACTGTAGAAAGCCTGCAACTACAAACAAAGGGCACAAACAGAGTCCACATGTTAACTAACAAATGCTAAAACATTTTCATGAAGCAGGTTTGGAGGTTAGACAGAGGGGGCAGCATCCCCAGACCAGGATTCAAACCAACACAGGCCTTCATATGTCCCACAAGTGCAAACATTTACTGTTATCCTGCAAATGGATCCTGCCAGAAATTCCTTTTCATTTAACAACAATTAAGTGTATAAGCTTACACTATGCAACATGGACGCATCTTCTGTTATTTAAAGGACAGATAGATTGTAAATAAATCCAGAGCTAACTTATCTTCAACTTAGTTGTCTAAGATTCTACACATTCTACACAAGATGGCTAGTGAGGAGTAGAGAAGTAGACATCATGAGGCTGTAGCAGGCCAGAAGGGATGCATGAACTATAAAAAAAAAAAAAAAAAAAAAAAAAAAAGAAATACTAAAATGTGGCAGAAACCGGCTTCCTCAGCTGATGCACAGTACCACAAACCTGAGGATGAAATGAGATGCATAAAATAACATAAATAATTATACCTGGACTCTATAAATGAATGTGTGATGTAATCTGATTGCAGCTCAGACAGGATCGTAATATGCAGTCCACCCCGAGATCACAGGACACAGAATCGATTCCCTTAAAAAAAAAACTAAAATGGTGCAAAGAGACAGAAAGGCAGTTATGAGGTTTTATGGTGACCTTGGGGAAGGCTGAAAGGTGTATCCCACCATGGACTCACTGCTCATCTTCACTCCACCTGCACGTGCCTCATCAGGTCTCCCTTGGTGCTACAGTACATTCAGACAGAGTGGAGCACCATTTCCACATCTCTTTCACCCAGACATTGCACTGGGCAGTGAGATTCATGTAACCCCTTTTCTCTTTCTCAGGTGGGTTTCTCAGGGTTAGGGCTCACACGTGAGTCTCAGAGACCAGAGTCAGCAGGGTGCAGGTGGACGAGACACTAGCAGAGCGCTCCTGGATGGAGTTGTTGTTGTCCCAGACGCCGGCCACCACGGGGATGGCCATGGGGGGTGGGCACCCCAGCCTCCGGACCAGGGCCGGGCACAGCGCCAAGGAAAGCCTCTGCACAAGCAACCAGAACTTCCTGCGGAAGCTGCGATTGATCCAGAAGTAGAAGATGCAGTTGAGGAAACCATTGGCTGTGGGCAGCCAGACAGCCACAAACTCCACCCACTCCGGAACTCTGCTACCTGAGATGGCTGGGGGCAGGGTTTCAGGGGTATGTCAAAGAGAGGAAAATCACAGGGATACAAAATGTAAGATACTACTCTTTGACCTAGGGGTGAAAGCACCTACATGTTTGTAGTAAACATGACTTCTTGTTATGGTTTCCATTTTGAGCAGACACCACCATCCATACCTTACTCCCGTACCTATTTACAAATGGTCTGTGCTCCCTCTTCTGTAAACCAGTAATTTGACAATTGAACTACAAACTTCACATAGATTTGTAAATATGACAATTACAATTAAGAGACATATACAACCAAGACAAAATAGGTAATTAGTTCACTTTTACACGTCTTTCAGTACGTTGCCTAAATCAGCTACTTACTTAACATTTGTAAATGTAAACGGCATGTTTAAAATATGCATTTTAAAAAAAAGACAATATACAAGAATTAGGCAGTAAACAAAATATGTTTACAATGCAAATTTGTTCTGACTCAGTAAGCCTTATATTTTGTAAACTTTCCAATGAATCATCTATAATAAATATTGCAAAGATGTTCAGGGTTTCTACCGTACTTTCAACAAGTTTAGTCCTATATGGACCAATGTAACACGACGAAACCTTAAATGATTCTACAAGTGGGGAAAAAACAAAGAACTAGCCTAACTTAGAATGACCAATTAGCTTGGCCCTGTGTCATGTAACGGTTACGGTACGTTTAAAGGGAACATCAGAAACAATTGACCAATGTTTAAACTGCAATACAAGTAAAATAGTGTAATTCTGTTACTCACCATTGTACAGGATGGTCACCATGCAAGGCGTCCAACAAGTGTAGTAAACGGTCATCACGGGTACAAGCACTCGGGATGCAACATCGGGTCTGCTGCGACCACCAGTATTATGCTTTTGAAGTTTTACCCTCTGTCTTTTTGCTGCAAACCAAAGCCTAAGATTTGCGTATGTCATGATAGTAGAACATGGGAAGAATATCAGGCCGGTTAAAGTCAAAGAATAAGTTACATTGCTGGAATACGATGGATTACAGACCAAAGAGGCCGTTGAGAAGTGAACCTTGATGATCCCATCAGGAAATGAAATGGGTAGCAGTAGCACGGGTGGGAATAGCCAAGACCACGCTATCAAAAGCAACGTCCGCTTTCTGGTCATCACAGATGAGTACTTGAGCGGGTTAAACACCGCGACATACCTTTCCATGCTTATAGCGGCAAGAGTGTACATGCAAGTTGCGTATACCGTGGAGTTGAAAAATGCCACGACATGACAGAACGGATCAGGCCCGTCCCGGTAGTCCTTAATGAGACTCACGATGAGGTTCAAAGGCATGACAACCAGCCCAAAAGCGGCGTCAGCTCCCGTGAGCGAGAGGAGGAAGTACCGGGAATTTCTCGACCATCCCGCCACGGAGGAAGCTATCACCGAAATGACAGCCATATTTCCCAAAGTGATCATAATCCCCAAAACTGATATGATACCGATTTTTATAGGGCGATGAGACAATTCCAAGAGCCTTTGTTTGTCCGTGCTGGTTAGATTAAAGTTGCCATCGGTAGCAACGTGCCCTGACAGTGTAAGGTTTAACATGGTTTCCTTTTAAAAAGGCCAACATCTGTTTAGACCATAGGGACGCTGTCTAGAAATAATGCTTATCCAAATATCAATAGACCGTAACTGCGAAGACCCGGCGGTGTACAAAAGCAAGTACCTTTGAAAGTTAAATTAGCATGACAGCCAAACACTCCACAGAAGGGGTACGCTGCATTAAATAGGTCACCTGTGGCAAATTAACTGTTGTGCCACATGCCCGCATCAGCCAATCAACGCTTAACACTGCGAGAAATAATAGATCAGAGCCTAGATTGTAAACAGACCTCAACAAATCGAGAGCCATACTAATCCTATTTACTATTGTGTTATCTTTCAACGATATATAGGCACACGACTGCAACATCTCATGTAAGTGTCTCAGAAGACTGTATAATACGTTCTATAGCTGATATTATCGATGCTATATGTTACAGTACAATGAAATGCAAATCACTACATTCCCAACAGTGTCTTAATTTTGTATTTAGTAATTTATTTGTGCGTTCAAGGAAGGCCTCCTCAGAAGTAAACTCCACGGATGCAGGTGTTACCCTGCCCAAGGGCCAGAGCATTCAAGTGCGCGAAATTCGAGCTTCAGTCAGGGCACAAGCCTGAATCCGTGTGAAACGTGCTAGTCTTATAAGGGCCAAACAACCAAAAAAAAAAAAAAACCCTAGTCATGTTTCCTGTTTACACTTAGAAAATCAATGTATATGCACCCAGAATCGCTGTGTACAGACTGCATAAAATGGGTAAAAGATGATGGAAACACCAAAGATATAAGCATATGTGTTTAATCGTTGAGTTAGTACCCCTTTTCTTTGAAGACCAGAGGGGGGTACTACAAAGCAAGATTAGTGGGTTAGCGAGGTATGTTGAGCCAAAAGCCGGAGTTTTCTGTGTGACGAAAGTGGCTCTCGTTTAAGCTGGCTAGATCACCATGGTAACTTATGCTGCAAACTTAACCTGGTCCGGAGCAGGTTATGTTCCGAGTTTCGGCTTTATATTGGCTGTAAAAAGCGCCACCCTTTCACTGATCGCTTCTTATTGAAATGGCGTCAGTATTCTTGGAGAATCCCGTGGACCTTGGTGCTAGAATTTTAAGAGGTTCTCTTTGGAGGGAGATAGTGTTTTGCGACCGGAGTGATCCGTTGTCCTTTCAGGACGATATTCTCCATGTGCGTTATAGATTCGTAGCTGAGGGAATACGTTATGCAAACTCGTTGAGCCGTATGTTGGTAATTCCACCAAACTCAAACTGTGTGCATCGCGTTGCGTTTTTCTTGCATTCGGTTGGTGATGCTGAAAACCTGAGCAAGAATACTGTATGCCGCGCTATGCGCAAGGTTGTTCTTGCTCTCGCTGAACTACTTAATATGTATGTAGTGTTCTCTTGCCATTTGCCCACTCTGGCTATGAAAGAAGCACCATACAAAATCGCAGGTAGCATACATTAATAGTTCACTATATTATTAATCAATATGACGTTTACTTCCATATGAAATATAATGTATAAATCTCATTCCTTCTAAGGTTCCCTAGGGTGATAGGTGTAATAGATTGCACCCACATTCCAATTAGTGGAGCCTTAGGGAAGCATGAGGGCGATTTTGTAAATAGAAAGTCCTTTCATAGCATCAATGTTTAGGTAAACTATTTGGTACTCATTTTTGTCAGGTTGTTGGTGGTACATACCATGCAGATACACGAAAGCTTTGCAATAGTGCTGCACGGTAGACTTCGCACAATTGTCAGAAATATTCACATATAACAAAGACTTTGTTACAGTATTTTGTCACCATTATATATTATAAGCACAATGGGTTTCCTTTTTAAAAAGCCTTCACTGGTACCTTTTTTGTTTCAGTGCTTTCATTGTGAAATTAACCACATAGCAAATCTCAAACAAAATTAATACTGGGGGTGTTAAAACTAACAAAATTTGGGTGTACATGTGGGACTCACCGAGAAAGTATAAAAATAACACTTTCTACATAGTTGATGATTTAACACTGTCAGAGATCATATTTTAATACTGTAGGTGTCAAAACTGAACATTTTCATAGTGTTAACTATAGTAAGAGCAAAAATTTAAATCTACATGTGCTAAATTCGAACACTTGAAAAGTGTTGAATTTAGAATGATAGTTAAATATATAGTGTTAAATCCTACCACTTAAAAAGTGTTAATTTCACTACTTTTGGAGTTATTTACTTGGCAGAAGTGTTAAAGCTCTGCACTTTCAAATCATTAGTAATGTAATTGTGTTGATTCAAAATGACAAATCCATCCAAATTTATTAAGAATTTTTTTTTATTCTTGAACTTTGCAGTCCCATTCATAGTAAGGCACATGACAAAATAAAATTCACAATATACACACTTCAGTCAAACATAAACATTATGATCAGACCCGTATGAGAATTGAGCAACAAAGGGTTTGTAAAAACGTAAGTTCTCCCTTTCCAAAATTACTATCTCTGTTGGATTTTTCTCCCCGACCACAAATGCATGTCGTGGTCATGAAAGACAGTCTCGTGCTTTGCTAGGACAAAGAAAACATGGCCTTTGTGCAATAAAATGGATAAAATCTTGCCAAGGACTGGAGTATCAGTGACATCAATACACACAAAAAAGCCCACTCTGTATTCCACCCCAGAACACTTCACCCAGTTAGTAAGGTTGACTGTGGCTTCTAAGTCAATGTCAAGGCTATGAGAGATGTTGGTACAGTTGTATTGTGACCTGAGACTGTAGCACTTGACAGGGCCAGATTCAAATGGTTTCGTAGTTATGCTTTCCCAGTGATACGCAATAGCAAACTGGTGCCTCTTTGCCAGATTTACTGTGAGATTCTTGTAATTCTTCACACAGTTTTTAAAGAACGTATGTTTATCTTCAAATCTCATGATCCAGACATGAAGCACAGGACCAATTTTACGTATGCATCTCGGATAGTGCAACATAAAATGATGCTTTGGTATTAAATTCTTGGTGGGATACAGCTTTTTGAAAGGGGCATGGTGCTCAATAATAAGGTGCTTTAAATAAACAGTCATACCATCTGTAAGAGTTGCTGAAAATACAATATTCATAACTTGCAATAACAATAGCAATAATTGCCAATGTTGATCACCTTCAACAACAAGGTCACCAAATATCAATGGGATGTTAGTGATTAGACACATTTGTGATGCATTCAACCCAAGTGCATTTCCTGGCTGATCGAAATTAACTTTTGCTGGCCTGTTTCTTCCCTCAATATAACCATAATTGAATGCATAAATTCTGTTTAGAAGGCTTTCTTTTGAAATGAAGTTGTTTACTAGATATTCAAACAGAAGTTTAACCTCATACTGGCCTACCCCTTCAAGAATATCATGCATGATATCCACAGAAAAATTGTCAGAAACCCTGAAGTACAGCAAGGTGTTGAGCATGCTGTTTCTCTTAAGACCATAAATATGACTTGCTGCTTGATCATCTAGTTGGGCATAATGCAGTGCATTCAGCTTGTGTGATCTCAGAATCAAAGAGGAATCATCCTCTGAAAAAATAGACTGTGATGAGGTTTTATCAATCCAAATCTACAAAAATAGTTTGCACTAAAAGACTCTTGGAAACGAAGTATACTGTGCAGAGCTAAATTGTCACCACAGACTTGTGCCAAAGTACCACATACAGGGGCCTCTGAAAATGTAACATCAATGCCTACAGTTTCCAAAATTTTCAAGTCATCTACTATAGGTTTTAATATATTATCAAACCCATAAGTGTTCACATCTTGAGAATGAAACAAAGCAATGAGGTGAATGTCCATGAGACTACAATTTAGTGGAGGGATATTTCTTTAAAGAAATAGCACCAACTTTATGAATTCCACGTCTGGAGCCAAGAGGATTGGCTGGCTCAAAATCATCATAATATAACTTAAGCTGTAGAGCATACTTATGTCTGGAAAATAAAGGATGACTTTTAAAATAATCTCCATCACAGAAATTGACATACTTGTCACTTTGAGCCTAAAACTGCACATAGTTACACACATCTTTGTTTCTGAAAATGAACTGCAGTGTTTTCAATATAGGTACATAGATGAACTTGTTATTCACCAATATTTGCTCATAGACTCCAGTATGTTTATTTCTAACAGTATCATACCTAACTCCTAAATTTAAACTCAACTGGATGAACAATTCCCCATTTATGAGTAAAGTATTTCTTCCACTTATTGTCGGAATTCAAACTACTGAAAGGATTCTCCAAATTTTCAAAGAACTCTTCAACTGAACATCTAGAAGAACGATCTTGGGAAATAAGACTTAGTACTTGATCTTTAAGGCCGGACTGTAAGTCATTGACATATTCTTCCAAACTCTCAATCATGGAGAGCACGAGTGAATAGGGTACACCTTTTCTTAAAAGTGTTGCAATGACTGAAGCAGTCGTTTTTTTTCTGTCTTTGGAAGTTGTTAGAGAAATTATAGTTGCAAGGGGTTATGTACATAAAATGTATAAATAAATTGAATGTGAAGTTGAAATGTAATTTCTGTGTAATAGACAGATGGTGGGGAAATTTCCAGTAGTCCTAAGTAAAGAAGAATGTGTGTTTGTGTGTGTAAAGATAAGAGGTAACAACTCTTTAGGTTATTCAGCATTCCCATGAGAATTAGATGGCCTTCGGAGTAGAAAGAAGAACTGTTTGTAACTGTAGAAGATTATATTGGGGAGTACCTGAAATTGGGTGGATTGCCATCGTCAGGTGAAGAAACAAGCTTTGTGAGAACCAAAGACTCATCGAAAAGAAGTAGCTAAAGGACACTGAAGTAATTGTTGGGATCTCCACACCTACCATGAAGATTATGTACTCATGAAAATAGTATAAAGGATGAGTGAATTTTGTATGTATTTTGAATCAGGTCTCGGAGGAGGCTGGTTCCCAAAGGCACATTTGTATTAAACTTGTGTTGATTGAAAGCTCTTGTTTGCATGTTCATTCCTCTCTAAGATTCTCCTCAACAGGTAATAAGGGAATTTACCTGACAAAGTTGTCGGCCTTTCAAAGTCACTAACAGACTCAACATGAGGTGCAGAGGTATCTGATGAAGGTCCTTCAAAGCCATCCCTGAATTCTGGATGTACGGGTCTCTCTAAAGATCTTTCTTCAGGGATTATTGGGTTTCTGTCACTAAACACAGAAGAACTACTTCTCTCCATGTCACCATGGATTCTTTTCAAATGTCTCCAAAAACTAGAATAACTATTAAATTGCACCCTACATCCATCTTGACTGCAGATAAGTATCAGCTTATTTCCTGGATACAACCCATGACTCAACTTAAGATGTTGAATTACCATTACATAAGAAACATAAGAACCTATTATGATGAAGACAGGCTATTCGGCCCAACAAAGCTTGCGATTACATTATTAAAAGAGTATCCAAAAATGCATCAAGTCTGGACTTGAACACTGCAAGGGTCTCTGCCTCAACTACATGACCTGGCAACCTATTCCATGTATTGATAACTCTTTGTGTAAAATAATACTTCTTTACATCAGTGCGGAACTTACTCTTAACTAGTTTGCATTTATGTCCCCTTGTCCTACAGACTGAACTCACCTTAAAAAATGTATTGTAGTTAACCTTGTTGAGTCCCTTTATAAATTTAAAAACCTCTATTAAATCACCCTTAGTCTCCTCTTGCTGAGTCTAAATAGGTTAAGTAGCTTTAGTGTTGCCTCGTAGCTTTTATGTTTCATGCCAGGAACTAATTTAGTTGCCCTCCTTTGTACTTTTTCAAGAGCCTCAATATCTTTCTTATAGTGCAGTGTCCAGAACTGCACACAGTATTCCAAGTGTGGTCTAACTAAAGCATCGCATAATTTTAATATAACCTCCTTAGATGCATAATCAATACTTTTGGCTATATATCCCAGCATCCTGTTGGCCTTTTTAACAGCTACAGCACACTGCCTAGATCCTGTTAGGCTTTGGTCAACTGTCACTCCCAAGTCTTTTTCAAATTGAGCACAATCTAGTTTACTTCCTCCCATGAAGTAGTCTTGTTTAACGTTCTTATTTCCCACAAGCAAGACTTTACATTTAGCTAAGTTGAATGTCATCTGCCAGGTATCTGCCCACATACGGATGCTGTTTAGGTCTTCTTGTATTACCTTAGTTGAGTCTATACTGTTGGCTAGACCCCCTAGTTTTGTGTCATCTGCAAATTTTACTATTTTGCTCCTAACCCCTTCATCAAGATCATTTATGTAAGTAAGAAAAAGCAAAGGCCCCAACACCGATCCCTGTGGGAGTCCACTTCTTACAGGACCCTGCTCTGAAACAATTCCTCCAACAGTTACACTCTGCTTTCTACTAGACAGCCAACTTCGAACCCACTCAGTGATAGCTCCTGAAATTCCTGCAGGTTTCATTTCCACTATGAGCCTCTCATGCGGTACTTTGTCAAATGCCTTTTGGAAGTTAAATAGGTAATATCATAAGCTTGGTTTGCATCTAAACACACTGTAGCGTCCTCAAAAAAGTCCAGGAGGTTTGTTAAGCATGACCTCCCTCTGCAAAAACCATGCTGGCTATCATTTAAGATATCATTTTGTTCAAAGAATAATTCCAAATTGTCCCTAATGATGGCTTCCAGTAATTTACAAATGATACAAGTTAAGCTGACAGGCCTATAATTTCCTGGATCAGTCCGGTATCCTTTCTCGTAGATAGGTGCTACGCTTCCTAGCTTCCAGTCATCTGGTATTTCTCCAGTTTTAAGGGACTGCTTAAAAATAACTGTCAGAGGTTTGTAGACCTCTTCCGCTAGTTCCCTGAGGACTCTCGGAAATATTCCATCAGGACCTGCTGCCTTATTTGTTTTAAGTTTTTGAAGTTTATCTAGTACTTCTGTATCATTTAAATCAATTTCCTGCATAAGACTCTGAGAACTAAATGCTCCTGGAAGGCATATGAGTGAACACCTCACTAGTGAAACTCGCCACAAAGTAGTTGTTTAGGGTATCAGCAATAGCCTTGTTATCATAAACCATAAGTCCATCCTTGTTTTTAAAACTCTTATCTCATCTTTAAGTATCGTTTTTCAACTGTAGTATTGGAAAAAGCGTTTAGGGTTGCTCTTTGCATCTCACACAATCTGTCTTTCCAAACGCCTTTTAGCTTCCATTATTTCTTTCTTAACTTGAGCTCGCATTTTACTGTATTCAATCTTGTTTGTCTCTGAGCTGTCTAACTTGAATTTCCTAAATTGTTTCTTTTTATGTTTCAAACTATCATGTAACGCTTTATTCATCCACCGTGGATGCTTATTTTTCAGCTTCCCTTTACGCACTTGCAGAATGAATTTACACTGTACATCCAGAATAATCATTTTAAATATGTTCCACATTTCTCTCACAGTTCTACCATCTAAAAGATGTACCCAGTTTATATTTCTTGCATAATCGTGCATTTTAATAAAGTCGGCTCGTCTGAAGTTGAAAATTCTAGCATTAGAGGATGTAGACTTAACTCCCCAAAAAACGTCAAATGTAACTGCACTATGGTCACTTGTTCCAAGTGGCTCCCCTGCTTCAGTACTGCAGATTCTATCAGGATTATTACACAGAACCAGGTCTAGAATTGTGTTCTCTCTTGTAGGTTGAGTAACAGATTGTATCAGAAAACAATCATTTACAACATCCAGAAACTCTTCCTCACATTTACCCTGACCAGACACAGCTTCCCAATTAATTGAAGGGTAATTAAAGTCCCCCATTACTATTGTCTCACCCTCCTGACATGCTAGTTTAATGTTATCAAAGAGCATACTGTTGACACTGCTGTCAGAGGCTGGTGGCCTATAACATACTCCGACATTCAGACCCTTTTCATTTTCTCCCCAGTATTTTAATCCATATGTCTTCACTAACACCAAGGGGCTCCATACCTGGAAGTTCCTGGATATTAAGATAATCCTTTACATGCAGAGCTACGCCCCCTCCTCTTCTATTGGTTCTATCTTTTCTAAGCACTTTGTATCCCTCTATGTTATACTCATCCCCATCCCCTGCATCAAGCCATGTCTCTGTGATCCCAACAAGATCATAGTTACTATTACTCATAACCGCTTCTAGATGCAAAATTTAATTTTTTATGCTTCTAGCATTTAAACAGAGAAATTTCAGGGTACTGTGTGCACATTTCCCATCCTTCCTCTCCACCTCCAGCTGCTCAAAACCACCTCTATGACCGTGCTGCTCTAACTGATTTGCAATCATGGTTCCCTCACTACCAATAAAATAATTCGCCTTGGTGTGTTCTATTCCGGCAGTCTGTCTATCCCTACCCATTTCACTATATAACCTCCCTGCCCCCCCCAGTCCCTAGTTTAAATACCCCTCTGCTACCCTAAGCATACGCTGGCCCAATGCAGCTGTACCCCTCCGGTTCAGGTGTAACCCGTCCCGCTTGTACAGATCACCCCTGTTCCAAAAGGAGTCCCAGTGCCCCACAAACCTGTACCCCTCTTCCCTGCACCAGGTTTGTAGCCACGTGTTAAACCTCCATATAAAGGCTTGCTTCCCTTTGCTTGCATGTGGTACCGGTAGAATTCCAGAGAATTCTACCGTGGAGGTTCTGCTCCTAATCTTCTCCGCTAGCTCAGTAAATTTATTCCACAGAACCTCAAATCTACCCTTTCCTATGTCATTGCCCCCAACATGGACCATGACCACTGGATCCTCCCCCGCTCTGGCCAGGAGCTTGTCCGTACGCTCCAGGAGGTCTCCAACCTGGGCACCAGGTAGGCAACAGACCATACGCGAATCACGGGATCGCGGGACTCACTCACTCACAGGATCGCGGGCCAACTCGTCATGCAGTGGCATGAAGCGGATGGTCACCGCAATCCCCGTAGATGCCACCCCACTCGGGATTCTGCGCCCCTTTCTATGCTTACACCCTACTGCAACCCAGCTCTCTCGCCCTGTCTGGTCTGTATCTTCTTTCCTACCCGGCTTTGGTGAGCGCACTATCTCCCTATAGGGTGTAGTAAACAGTTCCTGAAACTCTAACAATTCAGGATTACTGTGGAGTCCAGCTAGTTGGGCCTCCAGATCAAGAATCTTGCTCTCCAAGTGCTCAACTAGTCGGCAACGGTCGCAGATGAACTCGCAGATCCTCGAGGTCTCCCTCCAGAAATCCAATCATCCGGCAACTCTCGCACAGTTTTGGCCACATTTTCTCCCCTAACTAAACGCGCTTTCCCTAAATAAAGATTTACTGCCGAGACAGAATTACCGGCTGAAAGTGCTAAGAGCACCGACGTGGCTCAGAGCAGCCAAAAGCAGAAACCAAACACAGGAAATGCCACTGAGTCTAGATACAAGATACAACAATACGCTAGCAGCTAAACAAAAGCAGACACTCTAACACAACCAGAATCGGGATATCCTTAACGGTAAAACCAAAGTAAACAAGCGAACTGGCTGGCTAACTAACTTCCCGACTAGCGAGCTAGAGTATGTCACTTAAGGATTTGCTAGTTAAAGATTTGCTCCTGAGAGGGCGAAAAACCACACAAAAAAAACCTCTCGTCAGCTCGACTATGCACTGAAGAGCTAACAGAGGAAAAAAAGTGGAAAATTCAGAGCAGCCACAGTTGTCCCTAACCCCCGGTGACAAATAAAACACAGATACAGCTTGGAAACCCTGTCTTACAAGCTACTTACTGTCTGTTCAACAGCTTTGCTCTAACCTCCCTTACTCTTGGAGTTTCCACAGTTTTACCGATGTCAATATTGTAAACAGTTGTTTGCAGGAAAGTAAAAAAGTTGCAAAGAGCATCATCAAACCTCAAACTGAATACAAAGTGACACATAAAAAGCTCATCTTTTGCTCCAAGGGATGAGCTTGATTGGCAGGGTATCAGATGACGGTCCATCACTATGTAGAAGCTCTGTGCATCAGCTTTGGAGGTGCCAATGGCCAGGAGGTAAGGCTGGTGTGGCCCACACCACAAAACCACTAGAAACCTTTTGAAATTTTACCAAATGGCCAACAGCTTCACACACACTTATCTTCTTTGGTCGCTTCCTCCCAGCTGGTTGAGGTGCTAACAGATGGAGCAAAAGCAGCAGAGATGCCATATCACTGTCCCAATCTGCAAAGGGTGAGACCAATTATGAGGCTGCACAATGTTCATAGTGTGGCAACAGTTTACACAACCAGTATAACTACTTCAGGAAATCAACAGTTTCCGGGTTCCTCAGAGTCACCTTCCTTCAGAGCAGCTCTCAGTGTGCTAACAAGACGCGGCATTTCAGGTAGGGTCTTTGCCTCTCTTATGACACCTACTTTGAATTTGGAACACTATTTTTCAAGGAACTTTGAAGCAGTCTCAGGACCACAAAGCAAAGTGAAGTCCTGATGGATCTAATAGTAGTAACAAACAAAATTAATTACCATTGAAGCCTCACAATCACCCACAGTGCAGCACTTGTAAATAATACATACAAGTCCTTTGATGTCCAAAAATCTTGGGAAGATACTTAGTATATCCGAGGTCTGCTGCTGGTCATGTATTAAACTTTGTCGGTATTCAAACCCTTCTCTCATCTTCACCAAAACCATCTCTCGGTCGGTAGTATGTTTAAGAAGGGATATGGCCTCCATACAGCTGTGACCATGAAGCTGCGCTAGGAGCTCACTGCTTGCTCTTGAAGTTGTGGGCCCTCCTGCCTCCTTCTTGGGTGCTGATGTCTGGGCAAAAGAGCTAGTCTTCCTCTGGACAGTCTTCACACGATTTTGAAAGAAGCCAGTATTACTTTGAATGTCGTAAAAATGTTCCTAGAACACAAACACGTTACACACACCACATGAACATCTCTCAAAGTACAGTGAGTCCAGCTACAATAACTGGTTGTGAATGGTCAAACTTACATAGCCCTTTTTGGAAAATGGATCACGGAGGACAGGAAGAACTGTGACTATGCCTTGAGCATAGAACTCTTTTGTCTACTCGCTTACAAACCTTCTGTGTATACAAACATAAGATTTACATCCAAAGGATGGTAAGACCAATTGTTCACTATAGCAATAATTACAAAATGTTATATATTCTTACCCTTCAATTTCAATCAAGTGAGCAACTATCATTTTCACAAGAAGTCTCCTAGTGGAATCCTTTAGGCCACCACTGTCTTTGTATTCCTTCATGACTGCATCACCCCCAGGATACTTAGCAAGAACAAGTCTGACCATCTGAAAATTGAGAACAGATGTTTGATTCTTTCGTGTAGATTTATACAGTAAACCATCATAACCATTATCTCTACACAAGCAAGAATATGAGCAAAAAAAAACCCAAAAACAAAAAAAACATTCTTCTCCTGCATATGAATTATCCAAAGGGTCTATTGTTTCCAGGATTACAGTTGTACACGAACTTCACCCTCACTAAAAACATAAGGGCAAAATTAATACAGAAAATGTACAGATCCAATGAAAAAATTACATAGCATAATTTAGAGTGAAAACAAGCTGCAAAGGGCAACACACCTTCATAAAGAAACTCCACCATAGTTGCTTCCTCAATTTTTATATTTTCTGTCTGTAGCAATGCTTGACTTTTACAATCATAGCAACAGTCACCTACACTGTACAGAAAATAAGAAATATTTTATTGTAGGATAAGTCCGAAACAATAGCTTGCCCCATACCATTATGAACTACATTGTAAATTACTACCAACTGAATAGGCTTGAGTATTTTGTGGTTCGTTTTATTTTGTGATCACATTATTCAAAAACCACCCTTAAGGCCTTTGCACACTAAGTATGTAATTAACGGAAGAAAAATATGGACATCAAAAAAAAACAGAAAACTATCGACAATATCCGTCAATTAGACAAACACCGACGACGAAACTTTCTGCGTTTTTCGGATCCGTCAAAAACAAACTTCAAAGTATTTTAGAGTGTTTAGACCACGCAAAACCACAGTATCCTTCCATACTATTCATGATGACCGGGTCCACGGAATGGCCGCTTCTAGTTTCCTATAGCGCACAACTGTTGTAGTATATAGCTGTAGGTGTGCGTCTGGGTGCATTCCAATACTCAAATTTCGTCTCCTCGCCTCCTCCTCTCCCCCGTGCCCCGGAAACTTGTGTCCTACCTCCCTCCACTGTTCCAAAAGGATAGGAGACGATTTCGCATCCTCCAAACGAAGGATACATCGACGTATCCTACCGCGGAAGTCTTTTCACATTTTTGTGTAACATCATTGTGCTCACGACCAGTCCGATTAAAAGACAATCCCACATTAAATTTTGATTATTTTAGGTATCCTTGGAATCAGTCGAAGGTACACGACTTCATCAATAGCCGAGATTGACATTCATGAGGGGATAATCGGATTACCTGTTCCAATTTTCGTTTCAACTCCTCGTTTCCTCCCCTCCTTTCCTCCACATATTTCCATAGTAGGAGACGAGAAAAAGTATTGCAATGCACCCTGTGTGTGTGTACACCACCTCCCCGTTTCGTGTTCTGTGTGTAGTCGTTGTTCATTGAGTTCGTAGCGAATTTACGGACAGAATAAAATTAAAAACAACGCAACGAATTCAGTGTGCAAGGTCTTGACACATGACACCATTTTTACGGATTTCGCAACGAAAACACAAATCCATACGGACTGGGTGTGCAACGGCCTTAACATTTACTTACCTAGCTAGTCTTCGCTACAGAATGCCTCCTCTGTTGGCGGCAACGACATAAGCACACGAAAATGAGAATAACGATACATTCCGGAGCAACACTGATATCGAATTAAAGTTAGGTATTGATATTACTTCTCACATACTTAAGCCAAACTATGTTAACAATAAACTAGCTATACGCCAGTCCGGAACATCGCATGGACACGTCTGAACATGCCCAGTAATGCCTTGTTCGCTAGAGGTGAAAAAACGGCGCCAACACCAAAATTATTAGTGCTGGCTGGTTCTCTAGCGGATAGTGGGGTTCGTTTGGCTATCTAACGTTAGGTAACTAGCCCCAAATGTCTACATGCATGAATTTAGGAGCATATTAAGTTACTTACTTACAGCATACACTTACACAGCCTTGAACGTGCCCTTGAGTGGATTCAGACGGTTTTCATCTTCAGCAAATTGAAAAAACACCAGAATCAGGTGCACGTGTACACGCCTGCACAGTTCTTCGGATCCCAGGCTGAGAAAGGAATTTTATCACCCATGATAACACCAAAAATTTACCCCAGACTCAGCGTAAAGTCAACAAAATGCATAGTTAAGTTTCAGAAATAAACACCAGAAATGTAACACTCATGCACTTTTCCCTGTAACACCCAGAATATCACTATTTTGGATTAGCTGTGCAGAAATGCCTCTGCAGATGACTTGTGACCACCAGTTACTGGTCACCAGTGTGGAGGCTAAATGCCCTGGCTCTGTTCATGACACTCGAAATTTTGTAATCTGGTGGGACTGGCCCCCCTCCAGTCTTCCTCCTCTCATTTTCCCCCTGTTTGCTTCAGGTAATATTAACAGTTTAACTTTTACACAGCATATCATCCCTCCACTAAAGCAGCTTTTGGTTGTTGAAGCACATTGAGAGCCAAAGAGAAATGTATCTGTCTTGGGGTAGATTTTCAGCACAGGAAAGTAATGCAGTAATTTGAACTGATGCACATTAGGTGGGAGAATGGAAGCCATGTTCCTGGCAAGCTGTTATCACTCAGTGAACATCCATTTCCAATTTTAAGCTGCAGTTAAAGTAAAAAGGCCTGCCACGTATCTCTGTGTTCCATATTGGCCCTGTACAACTGAAGGGAATTGCACCCCTTCCTTCCAGCTTGATGGACTGCACTTGACAAAAGTCTGTTCAGATAGTCTGATTTGCCACATTATTCCTGCCATACAAGCCTTTATGTGTGAATGTGGGCCTGTAAATGTATAGAACATCTTTAACTCACATACATTGGGTATTTTGTAATTAAATTAAAAATATATCTAAAATGAATTATAATATTAAAAAATATTATTATAAAATTTCATTAAAATATTATTTATTTTAGGGATGGAGTGTCAGAGTGACTGTACAGGTCTTTTGCAAAAAATAACTAGTAATATGTTTTTTGTCAGTATGAATGTAAATTTAAATGTTATACTATTGTATGCTTTTAAAATCATTCTCTTTGTGAGATACTTCTATTCTGCCTCCCAACATGCAAATGGTTGATCGGCTGAATGTGTGTTTTTGTATATATATGAAGAGATGTTCAATTGTAAGGCAGGATTACATTCTCTATATTCCTGTTATCGATTCAAAAGTCCTTTAGATTGCCTTATTGTTTTATATCCCTGTGTCATGTGTCATTGTGACCACCCCTCGTCTCAAATGGGATCGCTTTAATTCATAACACACTCATCCTGCTGGTGGATTTACAGCCGTATAAGGCACAAAATTTGTTTTCTGCCGTGCAACATTTTCAATATCTGGACTGTTTATCAGTCTCTCTCATCTGCCACAGTTTATTGCAATGCAGAGAGTACATTTTCTGTCACAGATCTTATCAATGCAACACACTGTTCTTGTTTGGAACAAAAGTCTTTTGATTGAAAATATGTTTTTTTTAATGTTACTGTTTGTGTCTGGTAAATGAAATTATAACCTGGAAGTAATTTTGTATGGCAAACTCAGTCAAGCATGTCAATTTTAT
Source organism: Albula glossodonta (assembly GCA_019788955.1). Classification (NCBI taxonomy): domain Eukaryota; kingdom Metazoa; phylum Chordata; class Actinopteri; order Albuliformes; family Albulidae; genus Albula; species Albula glossodonta. Next base: position 406,985 of record JAFBMS010000137.1, on the reverse strand, counting down.
GAAATTATAACAGCTGGTGCTTCATAGAGTAGGATGTAAATCTCTTGTTACCTGACATGCCTCTAACAAACACACACAATAATGTGATTAATTTGCAGTTATAATTGAGGCTGACTTCTACAATGTAGTGAGTACAAGTCTTCTCCTGAGAGCATCGACCCTCAGAGACAGTGAAAGTAGTTTCAAATCCATTATGTGTATATATATATATATATATGTATGTGTGTGATTATATGCATATGGTGTGTGTGAGCGTGTATTTGCATTTTTGTGTATGGTGTATTTGTGAGTGTGTGTATCTGAGTGTGTATGGTGTGTACGTATGTGAGTGCGTGTGTCTGTATGGTGTTTGTGAGTGTCTGTGTATGTGAATGTGTGTAGGGTGGTTTTTACAGACAGCTGTTCCTGGCCTGTGTGTATGTATGAGCTGTTGCTGGCCTATGTTTATCAGCTGTTCCTGGCTTGTGTGTGTTTTTTTTATTAATTAAAGCTGTTCTTGGCATGTGTGTGTTTATGGGTGAGAGCTGTTTGCTCATGTTTGCATGTATTTATGGGTAGGTGGTGTCTTGCAGGAAAGATACCAGACTGGGTTTCTTTCAAATGTTTATTGATTTGTTTACCAGAGTAATGTGTTCACTACTGTGTAAGTACCTCTGTGTGGACAGAAGGACTTGGTTGATGAAGCATATTACTGCACTTCTGCTGTGCTCCTTTATACAGCATACATGTAAAAATCATACTGAAAAACGTACATTGTATGAAATTATCAGCATTGATGGTAAATAATGATTTCTTTTCATTCAGTCATTACTTTACCAGGAAAATCCAAATAAGATTGGGATCCATATTTTTGGTAGCAGGAGCAACGTCCTACGACTGATTTGAAACGAGCCATTACTGCATTGACACCCACAAAGTTGTTTTCGGCAACACGCCAGCAATAAGGAAAAATGACAAAGCAAAAAGCCACTTGTGCCTCTAATGTAATAAAGGGGCGTAGAAGCGCAATATCTGGGAGTGTTCGTTGAAAACAAATTTGAGTACCATGGAAATTATGGGGAGCAATGCCTGAATTACAGTTTTTGTCAAAAGCGAAACCCTCGCTCTTAAGAGGTCTCAAAAGCAGGCTATTCGGTGGGCAAAACTCGAAGATAGCCAAATAAATTGTAGTAAAGTGACTTGGCCAGCAGGTGTCATGACATCGGAGATATTACCAGAAGGCAATAATGGTCAAAATTCCATAATGATACAAATTTTTGGAATTCCTCACAATCTATGATAACAGAACCGAGGAAGCCCGGAAAATGTGAGACCTGTGCTCTTTAAATTTATATTCTTTTCATGCTTGGAGCATGATGGAGACTATGCAGACTATTAATCTTGGCTGAATGATCAAAAGTTGGAATGGTTAGCTGTTGCTCGGCAATGGTCACAACGTCTTCAGATGCTGCATCTTCTAACTCGGTTTGTAGGTGATGATCGAGACATAAACTTGTTTACACAACGATGGTAATCATTGTATCAGCTATTTTCGAATCTTCTAGAACCATTGCCTGGCAATCATCATAGTGTTCTTAACTACATCTGAAAGAAAAAAGAACACAAAGCAGCGGAGTTCCGAGAATAGTGGAGATGATGAAAAAATGGAAGGATTTGTTGGGAAGGGCGAAAAAAGATGTATGTGCCCTTAAGTATGCCGCAACGGGTGATGGGCCAGCACAGAAGAAATCACCATACTGCAACATTATTGTTGAAATGTTCGGGGAGACTCACAAGCCTTTTTTGAGAGGTTGGACAGCTGCCAGGCAGAAGGGGACGACTGTGTGGCTACTGGCAGTAGCTCCATGGACAGCTTTGAAGGTAGGTAGCTAATTAACTAGCTAGGTAACTTGCTCACCCAACACAGTTGTTGGGTGCAAATAATTGTAGGGAGCAAATAAAATGACAAAGCTGTCAAAGATCAAAGCGAGATTAGATCTGATCGATGCCACTATACAAGAAAAACAATTCCGACAGTAAAGTTAATCAAACATTGAAAGTGACAGCCCAGTTAGATGGAGGTACAGCATTTCCGAATGATTACTTTGTGTGGATTCAAATATATTTATTTGATACCATGTGTCATTTTGTTTCATTTAGGCACAGGCGACCAGGACAATATGTGCAGCCAGACAGTACCGATCGTAAGCACACAGGAACAGGCTCGTCGTCCACCAGAAAAAGATCTAGTGCATTCTGACAGAGAATGAAATTAGGTGGGTCGAAGTTGGGACTGAAAAACTTATTTTGGAGAAGAGAAAATTAGAGCTAGATCAATTAACAGTCTTTTGAGAGTTTCTTAACAAACCTCTAGGCTGCTAGCCTAGCTTATTTATTTTTACACTTGCCTATCTAGTGCTACCTATTTTATAGTTAACTATAATTAATTTTATAGGCCTATTGTCATAATGTGATTATATAGTGAATAGAAATGGTGTTCTGTACCTTTAAGAGATTACAGCCACTGCACGTGTACAGCCAGTGCGCATGTCAATATGTGTCAGTTAGAAAGTAAGCTACGTGAGAGTAAGCTGTATCTGTTTGTGTTTCCTCTGAAAGTCGTTACAATATAATAATCCTTGTGGAATATCCTTGTGTGGACATTTGGGATTATATACATGGTGTCAGAAGTCGTGACGGACTACTCGTTTCAACCGGAAAATGGCCAAGTTTAATCCACCGGAAAACTTCAGATTTGATCGTCCAAATGAATGGGCTGATTGGCGTCAACGTTTTCAACGGTACCGAATGGCAACAAAACTCTTCAGAGAAGATGGAGAAGTTCAGGTCAGTTCGTTGATATACGCTATGGGCTCTGAGGCTGAAAACATATTCAAGTCGTTCACTTTCGAGGAGATGGACGAAGAGGATGACTTTGATATCGTATTAGGAAAATACGACGAGTACTTCTTCCCCAAGCGGAATGTGATTCACGAGCGCGCTTGCTTTTACCAACGGTTGCAGCGGCCCGGTGAAAAGGCTGAAATGTTTATCAGAGCACTGTATGAGATGTCGGAACACTGTGACTTTGGGGTTTATAAAGAGGAACACATCAGAGACCGTATCGTGGTGGGAATCCTTGACAAAGAACTGTCTCGTAGGCTACAGCTAGAGTCGAAGCTAACACTTGCCGACACTGTACAAACTGTTCGCCAGTCCGAAGAGGTGGCATTACAGGTGCACCAGCAGCAGGGCGAAGGCAGAGTAGCAGTGGAGGAAGCGCGCGGGAAAGCCGCGGCGAAAGGTAAACAACAAAGATGGCAGCCCCCACGAAAAGAAAACGGTCAGAGAAATGACCCGAAATGCGGCCGATGTGGCAAAATGAGACACGCCAATCACGAGATGTGCCCAGCAAAGAACTCGACATGTAACAACTGTGGGAAAAGGGGCCATTGGGAACGAAAATGCCGTAGCAAAGCAGTGAGGGAAGTTACGGAGGGGGCAGACGAGTCACCATACTTTCTGGGAGCAGTGACCAACGCGAAAACATCCGATGATTTGTGGACTGTGCAGTTTAAAATTGGGGCAACGGCAGTTAAATTCAAAATTGACACTGGGGCTGACACAAACGTCATGGGAGTGGAAACATTCAGCAGGCTAGTTCCCCAGAGAAAACTAGAGCCTTCCAACATCACACTGTACAGCCCTGGCGGTCAGCTGGACTGTCTGGGGAAATTCACCACCAACATCCAGTACAAAGGCAAGCCCTACTCGTTCCCAGTGTATGTCATCAGAGGCCAGACAGCGAACAACCTGCTCAGTAGAGACACAGCAACTGCAATGGGACTGGTGAAGCGCATCGAGGAAGTCCACAAGGCATTCGGTGAGCATGGGACTCTCAACACCGAGCCTGTCAAGATCCAGTTAAGGGAGAATGCTCAGCCATATGCCGTGCACGCTGCTCGCCGAGTTCCCTTACCCCTCATGGCGAAAGTTCAGGAGGAACTAAAGCGCATGGAGGAGAATGACATCATCGAGCCGGTGACTGAGCCAACAGACTGGTGCGCGCCCATGGTGCCTGTTCCGAGGAAGAATGGCAAGGTGCGTATCTGTGTGGACTTGAAGAGGTTGAACGAAGCTGTGAGGAGAGAGAGATACATCCTTCCTACTGCAGAGGAGATAACAGCAAAGCTCAGCGGTGCAACAACATTCACATCGCTCGATGCAGCCTCCGGATTCTGGCAGATCCCTCTACACCCTGAAAGCAGCAAGTTGACCACCTTCATCACACCCTTCGGGAGGTACGCTTTCAAAAGGCTCCCGTTTGGCATCACCAGTGCTCCTGAAATCTTCCAGCGCAAGATGGCAGAGACTCTCAGAGACCTCGACGGCGTGGCGGTGTTCATGGATGACGTGCTGGTGTATGGGCAGACACCAGAACAGCACGACCAGCGCCTCAACAACGTGCTCCAGAGGATTGAGTCAGCCGGTCTGAAGCTCAACAAGGAAAAGTGCAAGTTCAGGCAGAGCACACTTCATTTCCTGGGCCAGGTCATCGACGAGTCAGGGGTGAGACCAGACCCTGACAAGGTAAAAGCCATCAGAGAGCTACCAGCACCACACGACATCCAAGAGCTGAGACGAGTGCTGGGAATGTTCAACTACCTGGGGAAATTCATACCCAACCTCTCTACAATAGGCCAGCCACTGTACGCACTGCTCAAGTCCAAGTCAGCCTGGGTATGGGACCATGCCCAGCAGGAGGCATTTCTCAAGATCAAAGAGTGCCTCTCCACATCTCCAGTGCTGAAGTTCTATGACGTGAACAGACCAACTGCCGTCTCAGCTGATGCCAGCAGTTATGGCATTGGCGGTGTTCTGCTTCAGCTCCACGACAACGACTGGAAAGCAGTGGCGTACTGCTCTCGCCGACTGTCTGATGCAGAAACCAGTTATGCACAGATTGAGAAGGAGTGCTTGGCGAGTGTGTGGGCGTGTGAGAGATTTGAGAAATACCTGTATGGTCTGGAGGACTTTAAGCTTGTGACAGACCACAAACCCCTAGTTCCCCTCATGAACAAGAAAGATCTGGACAATGTGCCAATACGCTGCCAAAGACTGCTCATGAGGCTCATGCGATTCAAACCAACAGCTGAATACGCACCAGGAAAGACACTGACTGTGGCTGACACACTGTCATGCAGTCCACTACCGTGCCAGCAAGAGGAGAGTGACACTCACAACGAGGTGGCGTGTTACATAGCCACCATCGTGGAGAACATGCCGGCTACACCAACCAGGCTGGAGGCCATCAGAGTAGCCACGGCGGCCGACCCCGATCTGCAGCTGGTGTTGCGGTACATCAGAGCAGGGTGGCCAGAGTACATTGGGAATGTACCAACAGCAGCACGTGAGTACTTTCCATTCAAAACTGAACTGTCTGAATTCAATGGCATTGTCACCAGGGGCAGCCGAATGGTGATTCCAGACACGCTGAGGGAGGACACACTGGACCGCATTCACGATGGGCACCAGGGACTGACCAAATGCAGAGAGCGCGCCCAGGCGGCTGTATGGTGGCCCGGCATCTCAGGTGAAATCAAGCGGAGAGTCCAGTCATGCCAGGTATGCCGTGAGTTGAAACCTTCACAGCGGAAAGAGCCCCTGATCTCAACTCCACTACCCGACCGACCCTGGAAGAGAATCGCCATCGACCTCTGTGAGTACAAGAGACAAACTTACCTTATCATGTCAGATTACTTCTCGAGATTCCTAGAAATGCTACACTTAACAACAACAACTGCTTCACAAGTCATCACTAAGCTGAAGGCAGTTTTCGCCAGATTCGGAATTCCCGATGAGGTAGTGTCCGACAACGGACCCCAGTTTTCATGCCAACAGTTCAAAGACTTTGCCAGAGACTTTGACTTTGAACACACCACATCTAGCCCTCACAATCCCCAAGGCAATGGACATGCCGAGTGGGGAGTTCAGATTGCAAAGAGGATACTTGCCCAAAAAGATCCTCTGCTTGCCCTCATGTGTTACCGGTCCACACCTTGCACCACCACCGGTGTGAGCCCAGCAGAGCTGCTGATGGGCCGCAAAATCAAAACAACCCTGCCAACACTTGAGGCGAATCTTCAGCCACAATGGCCCGACCTTGTGGCAGTCAGAAACAAGGATGCGAGTGAGAAGCAAAAGCAAGCATTCTACTTCAACCGGCGACACGGCGCAAGACCCTTGCCATCACTGCAACCTGGTGATCCCGTCCTCGTGAAACTGGACCACCAGAAATCATGGCAAACATCTGCTGTGATCACCGGAGAGAGCATCACGCCGCGCTCCTACGTCATCACAACACAGCGCGGAGAGAGAGTGAGACGCAATCGGCGTCATCTTCAGCACGTCCCTGCAGCTGCAACAGCAGCAGCAGTCCCCTGCGTCATCCCCGAGTGCCAGCCAGGCGGTTCCAGCCATCAGCCTGATCCAGCACCAACCACTGACACCCCTTTGCCAACCAGCGGTGTCGTACTACCTAACAGGCCTGGCAGACCTTTCTATACACGGTCTGGCAGACTCAGCAAACCTGTTGAGAAACTAAACCTGTGAAGGAACAAAAAAACAAAAAAAAAACATGTTCATTGTGAATTTCATGTCGATATTACCTTGTTTACTAACCTTTTCTTTCAGAGATTGGGAATGGACTGTGGGGTGGAGATAATGGGAAAGAAGCATTTACATCTGATAATCTTACAAAAAAAAAAAAAAAAAAGCACTATCCTTTGACTGCACTTCTTGAATGTACTATATTTAGAATGTTTAGTAATACCGTGTTGTGCCTTTGTTTACATGAGAATATCTATACTTAAAAGGGGGAGATGTGATAGACTATATTGTTTACGTATAAGGGAATATTAAATCTTAAAAGGGGAGATGTCATAATGTGATTATATAGTGAATAGAAATGGTGTTCTGTACCTTTAAGAGATTACAGCCACTGCACGTGTACAGCCAGTGCGCATGTCAATATGTGTCAGTTAGAAAGTAAGCTACCTGAGAGTAAGCTGTATCTGTTTGTGTTTCCTCTGAAAGTCGTTACAATATAATAATCCTTGTGGAATATCCTTGTGTGGACATTTGGGATTATATACACCTATAGTTAACCATCTTGCCTATAGTTAACCATCTCAATATTCATAATGGAATGCACACTATTGTAAACAATGTATTTATGAATACAGCGGGTCCTCGACTAACAACGACTTCCGTTCCTACGACTTGTCGTAAGCTGATTTTCAGCGTAAATTGGAATTTATATTTAAATTATACCTAAATTAACAACTTAAATCACTCACTCTCTACACACAACACACGAAGGACATATAAAATACAGTAATTAAATGAAACAGTAATAAAAAAAGAGAGAACAATTTCTTATCTTTATTTCTGTGTTTGTATTTACGAACCAAACCGCGTAGGTCGAAATTAGGTTTCTTAAATAATTTATGGAAGTGCGTCGTAACCACGAAACGTCATAACTCGAGACCGTCTTACCCCGAGGACTCCCTGTATATGTATTTATTTAAATATGATCACATCAGAAATGGCTGGTTTTATGAACCTGCCCATCTCTTCAATGACTTAGGCTATTATTAACATAAAAAAAGAGTAGCTGGGGGTTTCACCTGCTCTTGAAGAGACCGATGCATCGCTCCACTATGGACCTCATTGCAGCATGAATGTTGTTGTAGCATAGCTCTTGCTCCGTCGTAGGAGCAAGCACTGGGGTCATGAGCAATCTTTTCAAAGGGTACACCGAGGAGCAAACCAGTGCCTCTGCCCGCTACAGACTTCAGATATACTCTACTTTCACATAGAATGTGTGAATCTGGATCCAAGCTACCTTGCCACGAAATCAAAAATGTTATAATTTGCATTGCACACAATCTGAACATTGATTGAATGAAATCAATCTCTTCCCCCGTTGGCAGGTGAAGATTTTGACCAAGGTGACAACACAATGCCAGGGACACACGGCGAATGGCACGACAATAAGTGGATTTATGGACATTTACCATGTCTCCCACTGTGTTTTGAAATGCCCCATTGGCGTAAAAACGTAAGGCCATCAAGGTTTGTAGAGTAGGCAACAATGCCATATTTTAATCTGATGAATGGGTCAAATCAGGTGACAGCTCTTTGGTTAGCTCCAAAGGTCCTCTCCTATTCAGCCAGAACCTCTCTACCAGTTCGGCATCATTATAAATGTCTGATGGAGTGTTTCACATGATATCCTGAAACACCCTCTCCCATCTTAAAGCGTGGTCATTGTAGAGTCGATGAACGAGGCGCGCCATTGCAGTAATCTAGTTTATTGTTTAAGTGTTGCTATGGAAATGCTTTAGAGTACCACTGTATGTCTACTCTGGACTAGGCCCGGTCTTAGTGAAAACTGCTTACACCCTGCTGGTGCAACTGCCTTAAATGTACCACCTGAAATTTTTGACTTTGCTTACACCTTGGCGTAAGCCCAGTTGGTGCAACCAACCCCAGGGGTAACTAGGGGGACATAATATTCATGTATGTGTCCGTTGTGTATCATTTTACACTGTAAGTTGAGGTGCCTGTACTCAGCATTAGTCTGTGTATATGATTAATGTTAACATATTTAGCATATATTTTCACCCCTTAAGATCTCAAAAGAACCCCTACCTATACACAGTTGGTCACAGTGCTGTAATATTCATAGTTTTTACATACAGTATCACTGGGTTCCCAGATCACATGCTTCTCTATCACTCACAGTGTGCCCAGTGCCAGCCAGAATCAGCTGGATTTCATCTCTGTGCCAGATGTTAATTTTTCTTTGCCACTGTCACCTATAGACTTGCTCTAAGGTTAATTGTAAGATTGACCTTGTCATTCATTGTCTGTAGGATGAAACAGGAGGGACTGGAAGGAGACTGGTCTGTTGAACAGCATGGTATTTGATTGTGTGCATGAGAATTACAAAGGTCTAGCCACATTCGAGCCCAGCCAAAAGGCACCACTTGACGATGACAACTACTTTCCATCCAGGGAGTATGTTGTTTCTTGGCCAGCATATGCAAATGTATCTTCTGTAAACTGTATAGATGAGAGTCACACATTATACTTGTGTACAGAATTCTTGTGTTCCTATGGCCAACTGTGTAATCAAACTTGCCTATCCTTTAGCCTTATCCTGTCTCTTCATCAACAACAAGCTTATTTTTACTTATTTGTATGTATATTACAGTTAACTTCATAAATACTCGGGCTGCCCCCAATCAAAGATTTTCCTAGTCGGCTAGTAGTTGTTGGTTCAAGCCATTTGACTAGTCGTCGCACATTTATTATGTCAATAATAAATACAAAGAAATACAAAACCATAATAATGAGTCTTTAAAATATAATTTTTAAAAGCAAACGCAGGAAGCGAGCTGCCTGTTAACAACAATGCTAACGGCAAAAGCGATAATGATTCTGGATGTGTTGAAACAACCAGCAAGGAGACTGAACATTTTGTTCATTCATTTCAACATCACACAACGTATGAATTTGTAACACAGACAGAATAACTTATAAAACAAATGATAAATAAAAAAACAGCCTTTTGTAAAAATAGTAAATAGAAAATATATTCTTGTTTCTTTTTAAAATGTGAATAAATATTAATTATATAAACAAATAAATTGCCTAAATTAATGTACAGCAAACTGAAACAATTAAAAGAGAAGTATCTGTGCAAAATTGTTTCTGCGTTCAGAATGCAAACAAAAATGTAACATTAACACACATTCCATTTTTCACAACTGGCCAAATGAATGATCGATTAGCCTATTATAATTAGTTTATTATATTAGGCTAGGCTGATACCTGACTCACTGTCACTGTTTTTTTCCTTCAATCTCTGTCTCCTCATTATGAGAAAGGAAAACGAGTTTGTCCACATTGTCAGGGACACGCGCTCCAAGGGCGTGGACATGTAAGGGCTGGAGTACATGCACTTACCTGCTCTGGCAAGCTTCCTCATTTTTTCCCCACCATGTTCCTGTCCCCGAATTAACCTTTGTTTGGTCCTCCAAGTATATTTTAATTTCATTGTTCTCTCCTTCTGCCTGCTGCTCATCATTAGTAGCCATCAACATGGATATCTCCTGCCAAGTCCTGTTTTGTAGACCCACCCCCTCCCCCCACCCGCAGTACTTAACACTGCACCAAACCCGCTTGCCAACATGAGAACTAATTTAATGCCATAACTGACCAACTCGTTTAACATAAAAACTGCGACCCAACCCGAACCTGTATTAAAACAACGCAACTACATCAGATTCACCAAAAAAACTTTATTTACCCATGCAAGCAATGTTTATTAACTGACACAAACACTGGGACTGGACTTCTCTAAACAACCTACATTTTAGCACATTATTGGAAGAAAAGAAGAATGTCGATCTTTTTTTTTTTCAAATAAAAAACAGCCTGATCTGTTTAACCCACAGCCCACTCATGCACTACAAATTCCCATAAATGACAATGTTAATATTTTTTCACCCATTTTGGATGACTTCCTGCCCGACATAGTCTATTAACTTTTTAACAACAAGGCACAGCTTCCGAATGGAGTTTTAAGGGTTTTTTCGGCGACTAACTGTCCAATGAAAACTTGGTCAACTAAAACTCTTCTCATCAACTAACAGTTTAGTTCACTATTAGGGGGCAGCCCTAGTAAATACGTTGATAGATATGATGAAAAAAATGTTATTTAGACATCTTAATAACTGCAAAAATGATGATTTTGGACAGAGGCGACTTTTTAAGATGCTGCTCTTTTCCCTTGATAGTTTATCCAGCAGCTGATACAGACTATTCCCCTGTCAACATGGCTTACGCATGTAAGACTTTATAACACAGATTTTAAAAGAAACTTTTGTTGAGATAAATAAGAAGCAAAACGTAGCCCCAACCTAATTCTAGCTGTAATCGAGAAACACATTTTTTTCCATTACTTGCACACATTCTGAGATCGACTGGCGACGAAATATATGACAAAAATTCTTAAGTAACAATTAAATCTGAGGGTAAAGTACACTGTGGTTGGATTGTATCAGGTCTTATGCAGATGATCACCACCTCTGACTCTGTGTCACTGTGCGGATGGTGTGAGTATTCATTCATTGTAATGTATCTCCAAATCAACAATGGGAAATTTGTAGAATGACAGCTTGGTACAGTTGATGTGGCTGAATACTGTGAGAGGGAAACAGGGAGTGCACAACACTGGAGAGGAGGAGACAGATTCCATAAAATTTAAAAAGGTCCTGTTTTGCATCAAAGTACTGTTGGATATCAGTTCTAGTTAAACTCCAGCACTGCTTACCTAGCACTGGCAGGGCTAGAATGATTCACCAAGAAGTGGCTTGGCTAGAGTGACTCACATCATTAGAACTCATCTGGTTCTCCTGTGTAGATCAGCTTAAGCTGGTTTTTAAAGCTTTAGCTTCACACTTGTGCTGGGAATGTTAGAGAAACGCACATCAGCAGGCAAACTTCACACACAAATGTGCAAATATAGGCCCATGTGTACTCATGCACACTCACACAGATATCATCACACAAACGTGCAAACATGGGGATGAGTGTATACACACACACACCATTACACACATGTGCAAACACAGGCACGTGCATACACTCACACAACATTAACTTTTAATAGTCCTCGGGTGTATCTTGTCTGCAGAATGGCCCCTCTTTTTGAACTGTCAGATTGGCAATTTGAGGATTACATTATTGGATTTTCAGTCCTTAGCACATGCATGAATTATTCAGAACAAAAATAATAGTATCTCTCATAAGGATTTATACACCAATAAGCTATCAGTCTAACAGCTCAACCCCACTGAAGTGCAATACAATCCTCTCCTTCCCCTGTTTACAAGTAAAACAAGGTATCGCAAAACTAATAACAAACTCCCAATTTAACAGTGAAAGAAACAGGCCAGTTCCACTTCAGAGAGTGACACCCCTTAAGCCATAATTCACATTTGACAGATAACCCATTGCGGCTGTGGCAATGAGTATTCCCAATGAGCCGCAATTTTCTCGTGAGATAGTTTCCCAAAATGGGCTTTCCTATAAAGCGTGACACCATGGCAGTTAGCATTCTCCTTTCAAACAGATGTGTCCAGAGAGCATAATGCTAATCAGAAAAAAGCAGACTGCCTCATTTTTCCCCATTTGTAAAGTCATAATCATAAACCATGCTCAGAATTACTAATATTGAAGCCACCATGGAGGGCATTCCTAACTAGGTCACAGTCTCGCAGCGACACTCACACAAAAACTAAATTGGTTATTGATGTGTTCATGCCAAATAATTACAGCTTCTTTTTCATTTTGACTTATTTTCCCCATAATAATGTTACATACACATATGCTCAGGAACAGAAGGTGACAGTGTCCCAAATATCCAAAAAACTGAGAGTAGTTACAGATTAGTGCAATAGTGATAAAATAAACAGTTCTTTTCACTTTTCCCTACCTAGTTTGGAGCTGGCAGCTATAAGTCTTGCAGGGCATGCTGTAGGTAAGGTGGATGCCCACCTCTGATTCTCTTTGCTGAGAGCCAGCACGTTTTATACCCTGCAGGAGAGAGCTTATGTGAACTATAGGAGGAGCATCTCCCTCACTAGGGCCAGCTGGTAGCTTGTTGGTACCTGGAATAGTGTGGAAGGAGCCAGAGTACCCAGATTATCAAGATAAATCCTGAGACTTTATTCACACAAACATATTTTGGCTGGAAGAGAAAGATTGTGTACTCCCGATCATGGTCAACTCTTGAACTATTGAAGGCCAGCATTCACACACATACACACACACACACACAAACCAATGCACACACACATTCTCGCACACCCACACAAGCACACTTTCTTTATTCTGTTGCTGTTGCTGCTAGAGTACAGAAAATGCACCAGTGACGTCCATCCAACCTGCAAATTGCAGTGTGATACAGGCTGTTTGCTTGATATTTGTTCACTGCCATGGGTAAACATTAGTTTTTACTTTATTTTTTTTTTTACCAGCAGGCAGGGGTGTTTTGTGTTCTCCATCGCTCTGTATTTTCCAGAAAAAGCTCTGCCCTGCCACCCATACTTCCTGAGTTGTCTCTTTGTTGGTGCCTACTCAGCTAACTAGTGCTGCTCCTCTCCTGGCAAACAGCTGCACTCTGCTTCTTAACGCTCTTACTGAAAGCCCTCACTGAGGGCAGAGGAGCTGCTGGAGGTTTTATGATGTGACTGTCGACCAGCTGAAAAATCCTGAGACTGGTGGAGGTTTAGAATGTTGATTTACCCCCCGGATGCCAAAGAGGGTGGTGCAGTAAACTACCAAACATTAAAATCAGTGACTCCACTTCTAAAAACAGAGAAGGCTCAGGGGTTACATAAGCTTGGCTACTCTTACAAAACCATCTTTTACTGGATTCAGAGGTATTGACTTTTTATTCAATGTATTCCCAGTCTCACTAGCAGAGCAATAACTGGTCATTTTTCTTACTGTACTTCTTTTTGCTTTCTTAATGAGGCCATGGGCATTATCACCAGAGTGATTAATGTGAGTTTCCCTGTAACCAAACTCCTCAGGCCAGAGACAAGTGGCAGACACACTGGTACAGGGGTGCTACATCTATGTATTTTAGCCTACAATTTAGGGTAAAGCATCGTTTTGGGGCCTCAGGGTAAAGTGTCATTTTGGGGCCCATATTTATGCTCAGCTGCATATCAGTATGCTTATGCTACACATTATGCTACAGAAATGCTTCTTTATGCAGCCTTATATTGCTTAAAACGTAATTGTTTTTTACTCCAAACTTGTAAAATTGCGCTATAATCATTGTCACTCTGAAAAAGTCACCAAAACTGATAAAAAGTGATTAAGAGGAAGCCTTGAAGCAGGGGGTGGAGAAAATCTAACAAAAGCCGGTTTATTTCCCATCTTCCACGGGAAACAGATCAGCACAGGGGCGGTTAATCATATCAGAGACATATCTCTATGATTTCTGAGCTGTAAGGTGTAGCATGCCTTCCTATCCCAAAGGCTTATCATTCAGCTCTAACTCTGTGTGACTGATCAAGCCACTAAAGATGCAAATGTGTTTGTTCTTTTTGTTTTGTTTTTTTTTCAGAGGAGTGACTCATTGCACAATACCAGGAAAGTAAAAGTTCAAAGAAATTAACTGAATTTAGGGCAGAGAAGGCCATGCTTCCTGGCGGATGTTGCATAAATTATTGTGGATTAGCTGTGACAACCTCTGGCACCGGAGCAGAAGGAGCACTGCGGACAGATGTCAGCGCACCCCCTGCACAGAGAGCAGATACAGAGATCATCTTAGAATCTAACATTATTGTGCATTATGTCATCTTTAGCTTGCATGTTTGTGATGAGTGTGTTTGTGAAAATGTATCACCTAAGGCTGATAGCCTGGATGCCATTCTTAGGCACTTTCTGTCAACTGCTACAGGCATCTATAGTACTTCCATTCCGGAATCAGCTGCAAGCTTCATACGCCAGACCATAATGCAGTCAGGAAAAGTCATGTATACCTTTCATTTAGTGGGTATACAGGAACCTCCAGAAGTACAGTAGTGCTTGAGTGAAATTTATTTTTGCTGTTTACTTCTGTAAGAACTCAGGAAAGGGCTCAGATGCAGACAGGGAATAATAAACCAAAGTTTATTAAATAGCCAAAACACACAAACCAAAATTCAAAGTCAGGGCCAGGCAAAGATCAAAAACCAGTAAGAATCAGCTGAGGTACAAAGACACAGTCCAGAAAGAGAGGTCCATAAACAGCCAGGGAGGAGTCAACAAAGCAGGAATCAGGCACAGACAGAATCCAAAAATCAAAATAGGCAAAGGAAGGCAAGCAGCGGGAGGGAAAAAAGGCTCATAGCGTAACAGGAAATAACACTGAGACAATCTCACACTAAAACAAAGAGCAGGCAGGGTATAAATACACGGACTAACAAGAAAATGAGACACTAGTGAACAACAAGGCAGGTAAAACGATTGGCAATCAAGTAACAGGTAATGAGACAGAAAGGGGGGCAGACAGTCAGGAAATGAAAACAAAACCGCATTGGACAGGGAAACATAAAAACAAAAACAAGCGAACAAAACCAAAATGGCAGAAAATACACATCACAGAACAGCATAACTGACAACTTTATGCATTTGGATTTAAAGATTAAAAGAGAAAATGAGACAACATTACAGACAATAGTATTTTATTTCATATTTCTTTTGATACAGTAAGTTTTTTGGTCAGGTCCTCATGTGTAAAGTGCAATATTTTGTTGCACAACCCTTAAAATCGATATGCACATCAAGTGTATGATCCAACATCACCAGATGTTTGGTATCGTCTTTGTAAATATCTGTCAGATTCCCCCATTGACAGAAAAACAGAATCAAATGAGTGGGGCATGGGGCAATGATGAAGGTGTGGAGATATTGCAGCAACAACAGCAATCAAACAAAAATGGTGACGATGCTTGAACTGGTATGTAAACTGGCATCTCTCAACAAAAACACACAGTGGAGATTAGCGATTTTCAGCTCTGAGCATTTATTTCACAGCAGAAAAAGCAACTGGTTTTTTCACAGCAGAACAGCAGTGCGTTTTTTTCACAGCAGAAACAGTAGTGTTTTCTTTTTCCACAACAAAAAACAGCAGCGGGGTTTTTTCACAGCAGAAACAGCAGTGGGTTTTTCTTTACAGCGGAAACAGCAGTGGGTTTCTTTCACAGCAGAAACAGCAGTGGGGTTTTTCACAACAGACACAGCAGTGGGTTTTTCTTTACAGCGGAAACAGCAGTGGGGTTTTTTCACAACAGAAACAGCAGCGGGTTTTTTCACAGTAGAAACAGCAGTGACGGTTTTCCACAGCAGAAACAGCAGTGGGGGTTTTTTTCACAGTAGAAACAGCAGTGGGGGTTTTCCACAGCAGAAACAGCAGTGGTGTTTTTTTCACAACAGAAAGACCAGTTGTTTTTTTCACAGGTGAAACAGCAGTGGCTTTTTTCACAGCAGAAATAGCAGTGGGGGTTTTCTTCACATCAGAAATATCAGTGGGATGTTTATCATAGCAGAAAAGGCAGTGGGTTGTTTAACAGCAGGGAAAGCAGTGAGATTTTTCCACAGCAGAAAAAGCAGTGGGGTTTCTCCCACAGAAATAGCAGTGGGATTTTTTCACAGCAGAATGTGCAGTGGGTTTTTTCACAGTAGGGACAGTAGTGGGTTTTTCTTCCCACAGGAAGATCAATGGGTTTTTTTCACAACAGAAACAGCAGTGAGGTTTCTTTTTCACAACAGAAACAGCATTGGGTTTTTTTTTCATTGGGACTGTTTCACAGAAGAATCAGAATTGGGGTTTTTCCAAAGCAGAAACAGAAGCGAGTTTTTTTTCACAGCAGAAAGATCAGTGGGTTTTTTAACAGCGGAAACAGTGGTGGGGTTTTTCACAATAGAAACCGCAGTGGGGTTTTGCCACAGCAGAAATAGAAGTGGTGTTTGTTTTTTTTTCTTCCACAGAAATAGCGGTGGGTTTTTTGTCTCAGCAGAAACAGCAGTGGATTTTTTGCAGGGGAAAGAGCAGTGGGTTTTTTTTTTCACAAAAGAAACAGCAGTGGGGTTTTTTTCACAGCAGAAACAGAGGAAGGGTTTTTCACAGTAGAAACAGAAGTGGAGTTTTTCTATAGCAGAAAAAGCAGAGGTGTTTGTTTTTTTTTTTTTTCCACAGAAATAGCAGTGGGTTTTTTTTTCACAACAGAAACAGCAAGTGAGGTTTTTTTTACGCAACAGAAACAGCATTGGGTTTTTTTTTCACAGCAGAAACAGCAGTTTGGTATTTCCACTTCAGAAACAGTAGTGGGGATTTTTTCACAGCAGAAACAGCAGAGTGTTATACACAGCAGAAAAAGCAGTGAGTTTTTTTTTACAGCAGAAACAGCAGTGGATTTTTCAGAGCAGAAACAGCAGTGGGGTTTTTTTCACAGAAGAAACAGCAGTGGATTTTTCAGAGCAGAAACAGCGGTGGGGTTTTTTCACAGGAGAAACAGTTTGGCATATTTTTTCACAGCAGAAACAGCAGTGGGGGTTCTTTCAAAGCAGAAAAAGCAATGGGATTGTTTCACAGTAGAAACAGCAGTGGTGCTTTTCACAGCAGAAAGAGTAGTGAGTTTTTTCACAGCAGAAACAGCAGTGGATTTTTTAACAGCAGAGACAGCAGTGGGATTTTTCACAGCAGAAAACGAGGTGGGGTTTTTCCACTGCAGAAATAGCAGTGGGGTTTTTTCACTGCAGAAACAGTAGCATTGATTTTCACAGGAGAACCAGCAGTGGTTTTTTTCACAGCAGAAACAGCAATGGGTCTTTCACAGCAGAAACAGCAGTGGAATTTTTTTCACAACAGAAAAAGCAGTGGATTTTATTTTCACAGCAGAAACAGTGGAGGGTTTTTTTTCACAGTAAAAACAGCAGTGGGGTTTTTCCACAGCAGAAACAGCAGTGGGTTTTTTCCAGAGCAGAAACAGCAGTGGAGTTTTTCCACAGCAGAAAAACCAATCTGAATTTTTTTCACAGCAGAAACAGTTGTGGCGTTTTTCACAGCAGAAACAGCAATGGGTTTTTTTCCAAGGCAGAAACAGTATGGGGTTTTTCCACAGCTGTAGCAGCAACGGGACATTTTTAAAGCAGAAAACATTGTGGGTTTTCTACAGCAGTATCGACACAGTAATGTGAGCACCTATTGCACTGACATATAGCATCATTAAAGCTGGAATCATATACATTTCACTCATTCTTTTTGGTTACAGCATCAGCTCAATATGCAAACCATGACACTGTCAATGTAAAACCCCATGAGGAAATGTGACTATTTAAATGATAAACCCCATGTAGCTGAGAGAAGTACAATGCTTTTGTTCTGAAAGGATATATTTGTGTAATGATCCTGTTCAATTTCTCCCAACTGAGAAAGACATTGCTAAAATTAACAACCAGAAAATTGGATTCAATGATAATTCTCACTTTAGTCACTCATATAGCTTTCCTTTTATGGAGTGATAATGATCATGGTGATGCTGATGATCACTGAAGTACTGGGGTCTGAATCCAGAACTAAATTTGTGCGGTCTGAATAATTGAACTATATTTTAGGTCACCCTTATACTGTACTTAGGGTACTTGTTTGAAAAATAGTCAGTCATTTTGCTTTTGTTAGTACATATTCATTTAAAATCCCTTTAAGTGCCAAATATAAACATAAGCAAACAAATAAGCCCCAGTGGTGGAACTGGTTACAACTGTCGGGCATTCATAGTCTGACAGGAAAATTCTTGGTTTGTCCAAACAAATGCTTTCCCTGAGTTTTTTTCCTTGGTTAAATTTGGGGGCCTCTTGATACCACTCTTATCAAATCATTTTATTAAAAGTATTAAAACTGCTACTTATTCATTAGTGGTACTTGACCACTACTAATTTCAGGGTTATATCTCTGAAAAAAGAATCAGAAATTATATAGCACCATGACATGAAGATCTCAAAGTGAAGTGTTACAATGTGTTACTCTGTGATGGCCTTCATTTTTCAGCTGTTTATACTGCAGCAAGTCAGTACGCTTCCATCTCAACTGCAGCGAACTCTCAGGAAAAGCTGGAGCCCACTGAAGGGAGGGGCTTCAGTGGGTGAGCTTGACACTACCCTCATTCAGCTAGCTGTTTTCGCCTGCCTGTTCAACTGCAGTGGTCCAATGACCGGGGAGACCAGGTGAGCCAATCCGCTTTTGTTGACTTTGGGGTGGTACTGAATCTTCTAGACTTGTCCTTAGCTAAGCAGCTGGGGGTGCCTATGACACGGGTCAACCCTCCGCTAAATATACAGGCCCTGGATAATCGTCCCCTGGGTGCTGGGTGGATTACTTGGCTCACTAACCCCACTGTCATGTGTTCTCCCGAATCTCATACTGAACAGCTCCAGTTTTACCAGGCTGAATCCCCCAACGATCCTCTAGTCCTCAGGTTTCCGTGGCTGGCACACCACAACCCCCATCTCGACTGGTCTGCAGGGGTCCTGTTGGGATGAAGCGACCTCTGTCACTCTGAAGAGCACCTGTCATGCGCCACTTCCAACATGCCCGAGGTCCAAATGGTGAGTAGCTGCCAGCTGAACTCCGAACGGCTCTCCAAGAAAGGACCCCCATTTAATTTGGAGGCAGGTAACATTCCCCCACCAAACCGTGATTTAGTCAGGGTCTTTAGTAAAGAGGAGGCCTCTCGCCTGCCAGAACACAAACCCTACAACTGTGCTATCGCACTGTTTCCAGGTGCCACCCCTCCTAGGGGCAGACTGTTTTCTCTCTCTGTCCCGGAAAAAATGAGGCTATCGAAAAGTATATCGAGGAGTCTCTCCAGAATGGGTTCATCTGTCCATCCACCACTCCCGTTGCTGCCAGCTTCTTTGTGTCCAAGAAGGACGGCGGACTCCAGCCCAGCATCAACTATCGACTATTAACAAGATCACTGTTAAAAACAAATACCTACTACCCCGATATCCTCTGCTTTTGATCACCTGCAATCCGCCACTATATTCACCAAGCTGGACTTGCGCAACGTGTACAACTTGGTGAGAATAGGGGAGGGGGGATGAATGGAAAACAGCCTTCATCACCCTGGGGGGCACTATGAATATTTGGTCATGCCTTTTGGCTTGGCTAATAGTCTCGCTGCATTCCAAGCCCTCATCAGTGATGTCCTCAAGGACATGATGGACAGATTCGCTTATGTTTACCTTAATGACATACTCATTTTTTCCCACGGCGAGACTAAGCATGTATAGCATGTGCAGGCAGTCCTCACCAGGTTACAGGAACATCAGCTCTTAAATTAGAAAAATGTTATTTCTAGGCTTCATTTTCTCCCCAGCCGGCACCACCATGGACCCTGAGAAGGTGGCTGCCATCTCCAACTGGCCGGTCCCTTCTCATAAGCAGATCCAATGGTTCCTGGGGTTCGCCAACTTTTATCGTCGGTTCATCAGGAACTTCAGCTCTGTGGTGGCCCCCCATTCTCACTCATCCTCCAAAGGTAAACCTATCCAATTTGTCTGGTCCCGGTAAGCTCAAACCTGCTTCAACACTGCTCCTGTCCTCGCCCATCCGGACATCAAGCAACCTTTTGTGGTGGAGGTCGACACCTCCCATTCAGAGTTCGGAGCTGTTTTATCCCAATGCACGGTAGCTGATGGTAAGCTCCACCCTTGTGCTTGCTTTTCTCACTGTTTGACTCCCGCACAGTGCAACTACGATGTTGCTGGCTCTGGAGGAGTGGCAGTTGGAGGGGGCGCAGCATCCATTCCTCGTATGGACGGATCATAAGAACCTCCAGTATATCCAGTTGGACAAGAGACTTGATCCCCAGCAAGCCAGGTGGGCCCTTTTTTTCCACACGCTTCCAGTTCTCTGTTTCTTATCATCCAGGCTTTGAGTCTGCTGACCCCAGTCCTGTGCTGCCACCCTCGTTCGCTGTGGCTCCGGTGTGCCTGGCCATGGAGGAGGATGTCCTGCGTGTGCTTCACCGGCCCTGCCCCGCGGACACCCCAGTTGGTCAGCTATTCATGCTCTCATCCACCTGCTTGGCAGTTCTGCAGTGGGGGCATTCTTCGTCAGTGGCCAGTCATACTGGTGTGGCTCGGATCCTGGAGTTCTTGGCTCATTTTGGTGGCCTCACATGCCTAAGGATGTGGAAAGTTTTGTCCGGGCATGCCAGGTGTATGCTTCCCAGAAGGAATCCACCCAGTGACCCCAGAGTTTCCTGCATCTACTTCCTGCTCCCTATTGCCCTTGGTCGCATATATCAATGGATTTCATCACGGGACTCCCTCAGTCCAGAGGTAACTCGGTGATTCTGGTGATAGTAGTTTGGTTCTCTAAAGCTAATTGTTTTGTCCCTCTCCCCAAGTTGCCCACAGCCAAGCAGATGGCAGAGGCTGTGATCTGCAAGGTGGTTCACCTCCACGGGGTTCCAGCTGACATGCTCTCAGACCGGGGACCCCAGTTCTCGGCCCAGTTCTGGTGTGCCTTCTTGGACCCGTTCAGGACCTTGGCAGCCTGTCATCCAGTCTCTATCCTCAATCTAACGGCCAAACTGAGTGGATCAACCAAGAGGTTAAGTATCTCCGTTGCTTTGTCTCAGACAACCCAGCTGCCAGGAGTGACGTCCTAATGTGGGTGGAAATAGTCCACAATCAACTGCGCAGCACCTCCACAGTTATGGCCCCCTTTGAGGTTCAAGCTGGCTATCTGTTCCCACTGTCTCCCGACCAGTAGGTTGATGTGGCAGTCCCCGCTGCTGCCACAGCCATCGCTCGCATGCGCCGCACCTGGAGAAGAGCTTGACGCGCACTACTTACCTTTTCTACTCACTACCAGAGCCAGGCTAAACAAAGACGTAGCCCCACTCCCATTTTCCATCCCGAGGAAAGAGGATCTGGCTCTCAACAAGGGACCTCCCTTTAAAAACCAGCCCCAAGTTCACTCTCCACTATGTGGGGCCCTTCAAGATTCTGTGCCGCATATATCCCGTATCTTACCAGCTGGCATTACCTCTGATGCTACAGATGAGTCCCGTCTTCCATTTTTCTCTACTTAAAAGAGTAATGACCTCTCCCTTGTGCCCTCCAGTGCTTCAGCCCCCTCTGTCACGCTTCATCGCCGGGGGGCCGGTGTGCCGACTGCCGGATGTGCCCCGGGTGGGGCATGACGTTCAGTATTTGGTTGATTGGGAGGGCTCTGGACCAAGCAGCCTGGCTTGGAGGCCTATTGGAGCACTCCAAACAGAAATTATGAAAAAAATGTCTTTTTTTCATGCAGGTTCTACACACAGTAAAAAGCTGCATTAAACAGGTGTGAGCTGTAAAGGTGGTTTCATTTCACTTACATTATTATACAGCTCCAGCTGAACTGTTTGCACCTTTAGAAGGGCCTGGGAATGAATGGCCGTATACCTTGGCATTGTGGACAATGAGGTACATACCCATACTCATTTTCCACAAGTGCAGGGGTAGAGTGCCAAAGCCTGCTCACTTATTTGTTTAAATATTTGTTTATTGCACACATTTGAGTCTAACAGTGCACAATATTCATAATATGTACATACCATTGTCCATTAAAATGGAAAAGCTGTAAAATCAGCTATGCTTAATAAACAAACATGCAGGACAACAAAAAAGCATAACATAAAAGCCTGTCTTTAAAGTGACTTTTGTAACTTGAGCATGCATAGTTACATGTTGAAATCTTAATCCTTTATTGCATCGAGACAAATACAGCTCTGGTAAAACAATAGTATGCACACAGTATAAATTTCTCATTCCTTCATCTGGGTTTTTTTAATCAAATATACCTAGTGTAAATAATGGAAAACATTAATAGTCAATTTAAAATCCCTGTCTGCAGGAGGACGTATGGCAACAGAAAGACAGTCAGAGTGAAGTCTGCATTTATATCTCAGAACAGTGTCATAACTGACAGGATTACAAAATCTCTATCCCCTCCTGCAGCTTATCTCAACTGCAGAATGCACCTGTTTTACCCTTGCAGGTGAGCTGAACTCTTCCATGATCAGAGCTGTGTTATTCTGTCTGCCTGAGTCTGCCTGGGTCTGCCTAAGGATGCAAGGGAAGGTCAGAGGGGTAGTGCAGGCTGGGGAACAAGGCTCCAGGAGCTTCTGACCCTGAAAGGGTCAGCTTCCAGGGGGTGTGCTGTTTTGCTCCTGAGCATTGTGTGATTCTGTAAGTAGCTGGGCTGTATAAATGAGCCTTGTGCTAAAATATAAGTAGAAGAAGCTGCACTAAAAAAGCACATTCACCACACAGCCGCTTCTGGGTATGAAGCATTTCTCTGAGTGTTGGCAGGGTTACAAGATGGTGATTCCCCATCTCTTGCACCAGAGTCAGAAGAGTGTGCTCTAAAGGGACAGTTTTATCCATTTTAATTAACTGTGGATGATAATTCCATCGCTCTTGGTTAGCAGGGTGAATTAGCACCGTTGTCCCTGTCAGAGATTTGTGAATGTTCACTGGGAGGAGAACAAGGTGAGAAAAGCTTGTTCATGAGGTCTGAGGTCATTATCATTTATAAAATTATACAGGTCTCAGGTCATTATAATATATATTACTGAATGACAATGCAGAAAGGGCCCAAACATCCACAAGGGGCATAGTTACAGGAGTTACAGAGAGAGCTCCTCTGTTGGTCAGCCCCTCCATCAGACCTTGTATGGGGGCTCTATGAAAGACAATAAGTGAATAAAATCTCACAGCAATACACATCCTTCATTCCCAAGCAGTACACATGTGTATGTTTGGCCTGGTTTGCTTACCTTTATGATCAAAATTGCAATTAAAATTGCAATTAATATTAATTTTCTGAAGCATACAGCATACATTGTTTCTATAAAAACAATTGTACCATACTCACTTGCACACAAAAAAACACAGATACACGCACATACACAACAGTGTGTGAGCACATTTAAAATATTTATGGTTGTTCCAGAGTGCAGAGCTCTTGCAGTATGAACAAGCTCACTTTTCCAAAACAGTTGACAACCCATGAACAGAATTAAGCTTTGCTAAATATTTCAGCACCACTTGCAAAATACTCCAGTGCCACAAAATCAAATAAGTGCATCAAATCAGAATCCTTTGTCACCAAATGAAAAGTTCTGTCACCTATTTCACAAAAGACCACAAAAACTATAACTACAGGTTGAAGCCCAGACACCATGTACCACAGAGCATAGGCCCAGACACTGTGTACTACAGACCTAAGGCCGAGTCACCATGTACCGCAGAGCTAAGGCCGAGACGCTATGAACCACAGAGCTAAGGCCGAGACGCTATGAACCACAGAGCTAAGGCCGAGACACTATGTACCACAGAGCTAAGGCCGAGACACTTTGTGCCACAGAGCATAGGCCGAGAAGCTATGTACCACAGAGCTAAGGCCGAGACACTATGTGCCACAGAGCTAAGGCCGAGACACTATGAACCACAGAGCTAAGGCCGAGACGCTATGAACCACAGAGCTAAGGCCGAGACACTATGTGCCAAAGAGCTAAGGCCGAGACACTATGAACCACAGAGCTAAGACCGAGAAGCTATGTACCACAGAGCTAAGGCCGAGACACTATGTGCCACAGAGCTAAGGCCGAGACACTATGAACCACAGAGCTAAGGCCGAGAAGCTATGAACCACAGAGCTAAGGCCGAGACACTATGTGCCACAGAGGTAAGGCTGAGACACCATGTACCACAGAGCTAAGGCCCAGACACCATGTGCCACAGAGCTAAGGCCCAGACACCATGTACCACAGAGCTAAGGCCCAGATACCATGTACCTCAGAGCTAAGGCCCAGACACCATGTACCACAGAGCTAAGGCCCAGATACCATGTACCACAGAGCTAAGGACCAGACACTGTATGCATGCACGTATATGTGAATCTATGTGTGTACACGTGTATCCAGTGGGTGCTCTCATTCTACAAAGGGTGTCACCAGGAGTAATAGTCCTGAAGAAATAACCAGCACACAAGAGTAACAAAACTGAAGAAATAACCAGCACACAATAACTAATTAAGCGAATAACAGAGTACTGAAGAAATAACCACCGCAGGGGAATAACAGAGTACTGAAGCTATAACCAACACAGAGGAAAAACAGAGTACTGAAGATATAACCAACGCAGAGGAAAAACAGAGTACTGAAGATATAACCAACGCAGAGGAAAAACAGAGTACTGAAGATATAACCAATGCAGGGTAATAATAGCATTCTGTAGACAATGAACATGTGAGGAAGAGGAACAAGATTCTGAAGTGTGATTGACAAGATTGATAGAGTTCTAAAGGCAGTTAAGAAGAGGAGGAGGAGGGGATGGAGGCGGACTGCGTTCTGCTGCCGAGAATTTAATTTCGTGATTATGAAGCGAACAATACATAGATTGGACAATCCGTAACACTGCCTTAACTGGCAAGCAGTTTCCTCCCCCACCGGCATCACCCATCTACGCTGAATAGATGTTGTGTAATATAGGAGCAGAGACTTCAGACAAAAGCTCAGTGTCTGTCTCACCCCTCTTTCTTTCTCCCCTCTCCCTTTAGCAGCACAGTACATGGTATCCAATGCTCCTCAGCATTCACACATATCAATAGCTGGTGTCTGGGAAAGAGCACGTCCCTGCTACACGCACAGAGCTATTACAGTCATCAGCCCATCGATGTCTGTATTTATAAAAGCACAGCCTCTATGGTATCAGGAGAATATACAATGCTAATGCAAGGCCCTGCTCTGCGCTCTAATAAGGACACACAGTGTAAGTGTATGCACCTTGCTCTGTGCTATCAAGGAAATTTACAGCACTTACCCTAGCCCCCTGCTCTGTGCTATCACGAGAACATACAATGCTACTGATAGCCCCCTGCTCTGTGCTCTAATAAGAACACACAGTGCTAACGCTAGCCCCTCGCTCTGTGCTATCAGGACAATATTCAATGCTGCTGATTGCCCCCTGCTCTGTGCTATCAGGAGAACATACGGCACTAAAGCTAGCCCCCTGCTCTGTGCTATCAGGAGAATATAAACAGGTAAAACAAACTGGACTCCACAAACAAGGTCACTCTCATTACATAGCATGCTGTTTCATATGATAATTGGGAAAAATACTGTAAACATTTAGATTTCAGGGATATACATTCATGAATAATAGTACTGTGCATGCATGTGTGTATGTGAGTATGAGGGAGAAAGAGACTGTGATTGAGATTTTATACAAATGTAAGAGCATATCTATGCATGAGTGTGCTCATATAGTTACATGTTAGTTTGTACATGTGGAAATGTTGTTGGTGAGCATTTGTATGAAAATATTTGAAATGATATGAGTGTATGGCATTCTCATGAATGAATCACATAACAGGATAATTACACCTACTTTTCCTTGGCTGCATTGACACTAATCAGGGCATAGAAACTCCTTTGTGTAGCACCACATGCCAATGCAACAGACTGACAAGTTATGGAAACTATCATCAAAGTAGCTAATTTAAGGAATGCAATCATATATCATGTATCAAATGTCATTTGTAATGGGCAATGGGTGACATTCATCTCTTTTATATATTACTGTACATAAACATTCTGGTAAAAATGTTTGGAATGACTTCCTTTTTTCCTTTTGCAGATTTGATTACACTGGTGCATCCTGTTACAGTGATGTTGTTTATGGCTTCTTGCTAATCAGAGCCTAGGCCATCCTGTACCTGTGTGCAGCTACCTCTGCAATTACATCATTGGGCCTTACCTGTGTGGGCCCACCTCTGCAGTTACATCATTGGGCCTTACCTGTGTGGGCCCACCTCTGCAGTCACATCATTGGGCCTTACCTGTGTCGGCCCACCTCTGCAGTCACATCATTGGTTCATCAGTCAATGTGCAGAGGTCAAGTTAACCACCCCCCTGTATATGGGCAGCGTAAGGATGTGATTATGGATTGTGTGGAGCAGAACCCAAAACTGAGGAAAAAGTGCAGCTGTCTTCACTTTAGTTAAAGTTTAAAAGTTTTTGGAATGGACCATTGATCACAGTTAGAAGGGGTTACACCTGCACCTTTCAAATCTAATTTACTATGGATGAAATCTGATAACCAAAAAATATAATGACTACAGGTTGGATTGTAAATGGAGCAGAAACCATAAACAAGATGTTCAGCTTACACACTGCTCAATTATTTTGAAAGACTGTCATTTACAATCTATTGAGCTGCCAACATGTGCTTGAGTTTTTGAGATAACACACTTCACTTCACCAAGGACCTCTCTTTAATCAGTGCTGACTGCTGTTGATTACTTTTAATCAGAAGCCACTCTCGACAATTTTAGTGTTATAAAAGACAAAGCCCTGATTGGCATAGTTAAATAACACGCAAAATACTCTGGCTCTTCTGGGGCCTCATTTATAACGCGCCAAATCCGCATTTGCTGATTTTCATGAACAGGTTGAAATTTATAAAATTTCTGCTTGACGGGAGAATGTAAGTACCGGTACAATACGTTTCACCCATGCGTTCGCACATTTTGGGCACCATGGCGCTGGGAGAGGTGGAGGGAGGAGCAAGCTCCTCAGCTCCTCCCATTGTACTGCTGTCAATCTCCTGGTTTCCTCCCGCAGCCTGGAGAAGTAACTGGAGCTGTAACAGCAGAGGCCTCGCGAACAGGCAGGCTCACCTGAGAGTGATTTCTAATCAACTCAGCTGTGAGCACTTGCCTTCAATTAGGCCATTTATTTAAGCTCAGCTGAAGAGGCTGAAAGGGTTTTTTTTTTTTTTGGATTTGGTGTTTTGTTCCAGATGGCTCTGCTATTTTTGCATTCTGAATCTATTTTGTGTTAATTCCATTTGTTATGTTTCCTTTTTTTCCCCAAAAGGGGTTAATAAATGGCCTTTGCCCCTTTTTGGTGAACTTTTGGTTGTGTTTTTCTTTCCACTCACCACCCGGCACAGTGGCCATACCTGCCACTGTGTAACAGCACGTATTTTCTCTAAATAGCACAGCCTAGAGACCAAAAGAAATTTGCACTGTAGTTTCCTTATTCTTGCTGACTAATTAGGATCACATTATTTGCAATCAATGTTGTTTTTGGCCATGAATAAATGAGAAATTAACAGATCAACAGATATTATTAGTAAATTTATTTTGTTAACATTAATAGACCTAAAGCATGTGACAATAGCAAGACAGCATAACCTGGTTGCCTAAGCACTGTTAGAGGTTTGGAGAGCTGTGCTCTTGGAACACTGTGCTAATTTGGGGCTGGCGATGGAGTGCTCTACACATAGCAACCAGCCAATACCTGCCCATCTGTAAATCCTGTCAACTCTGGGGTTCTTGGCCACGGGGAGTGTCCAGCGGGAAATAGCGGACCGGTCAGATATATCCCAGCCCTCATTCAGTCCATGTCATACCGCGGATGGTCCCTGAGTTTGATGTATATCAAGTTCCACTACACAGAGGAAACATCAAAAAGCAATTTGCAGCGATGACCGGTTTTCCCTATGTCACCGGTGCAGTTGACTGCTCTCACATTGCAATAAGGGTGCAATCAGTGGATGAATAGGTGTAAGTAAATCATAAGAATTTCCATTCAGTAAAAGTGTGAGTGATTTGCAATGCACAAATAACACCAACATTATGTGGCTGCCCGAAGGCCAAGGTCATGTCATGATTTGTTCAATTTGATGAACAGTAAAGTTGGAAATCAACTCTGGTAATCGTAGCCAGCCACTCATCGACGGAGCTCAGTGGTGGCACTGAGGAGGTTGCCCATACACTTGCAGTTGGGCAAGGAGAAGCCTGTTTGACTCAAGCTTGATGTCAGACCATCTTTTATTTATTTTGATCTGCGTGCGGCTCTCTAAATCTGAGAAATTGACAGCCACGGTAACCTCCATGCAAGGTGTTTTTGTATTTGTTACCCCGGTGCTGTGGCCACCTGAAATTATGTTTTTCTAATCTCTGTTTGGGAGACTGAAGCTTTGATCTCGCAGCTTCTTCTGCAGTTTCTTTGTTTCCCCTGTTTGCGGCCACTATTGCATTTAAAATGTATTGCTCTGTTCTACATATTATTTATAGATCTTACTTAATTGATTTCAACTTCCGGAGCACCATATATGCTTCAATGTGGGCGTTTCAGAGTGTGGTTGTGGCGCGCGTTCACGCACACACAATTGTAGGATTAGTTGTGATTTATAACAGAAGACATGCGTATTTGTTGCGTACGCAAGTTTTATCAATCAAATTTTTTTTGCACATGCAAACTCATAGGTTTTGGCATACGTAACTATTAAGGCACGAAAGTACGCAAAGTTTTATAAATGAGGCCCCAGGTACATAGCTAAAACACTACACATAGCATTTATGAAGCTAGTGCTTTGGGCTTTGGACTACAAAGTAGTAACCTATTTCCCATTTATAGAAAAACACCTTACTTTGTAGAAAGACCCTTTTTACAGGTTTTGCTCTACAGCAGCTATAGGGAAATCCTGTCGATAGTATATGTTGTCTTGCTAAATGAAGGCTGGCCTTTGCTCTACGCACTGATAGCACACTGGTACTGTAAATATCACAACCTTTAGAAGCACAAAGAGGGATGAGCCTAGCCCGATATCACAGTGGAAGTGCGGGTCGTTTGATTACAAGTGACCACAAAAGATATTCTCAGCCCTAAAGCACTAAGGATTATACTACAGCTGCCAGATCCCTAATGGACTCAGCAGATTCCCGTTTGGTGTGAAACCAGTCAGAACTATCTGGCACTTAAAAGAGCAGTGTGTGAGATATTAATGAAATGTTGTTTTCAAATGCTGATTTTATTTTAAGCAGGACACTGGACTGGATACCTGTCAAAGCAAGAGGAGAGTGGAGGAAATGGGACTTGTAACTTTCTCTTCATTGTTTTAACTGAACAGAGAACATGTTAAGGACTGCACAGAGAATGTGAAAAAACATTTTCATTTATGTTTTTGACTAAACAAATAAATCCAGCTAACCATACAAACCATGGAATACCTGAATAATCTGGCAAGATAGTCAATAGAAAAGTCTGGAAGTTAAGTGCATATCATGCCATAATGTCAAAATATATTGGATTTGACCTGAGATTACTGTGCTCAGCTAAGTTCTTATAAATTGTCATAATTATAAAACAGCTGTTCTTAGCAGCTGTATATGTGGAAATTGCATTCTGTGTGCAGAGTTCAAAGTTTTGGCATTCTTTGAGTTTGTCCCTGCAAAAACTTTAATGCATTGGATTGATGAATTGTATTGGAAAGAGCCACGGCATGGCTTGCTGTCTGAGCTGCTCCCTGTATGGAGCCTGCAGCTGAGCTGCTCTCTGAGTGGAAATGGCTATTTTGTCCCTGCCTGTGGTGCTATGTCTTAACAAACTAATAGCACACATAAACACATACACCCTCACACACACATGCGTGCGCACACACACTCAAAACAAACAGACTAACAGCACTGTTGCGAGTTTATAAATACTTTAGCTTGCTAGCCTCAGTTGTGGGCTTGACAGGCAGGAATGTTGTGTCTGACGTGAAAAGTATACCAAAACGGGAACAATTACTGTTGTGACTGCCTAAATACAAAACAGTTTGTTTATATAGCCTATGCTTGTTTAGTTTTTAACTAATTTGGTTCTCCGTTAAAATCATTGAAACAACCTGCAAGTTGTTAACAGCAGGTTACTTTGTATATTTCTGTATTTTTGGTTGTGGAAATTGTTGTAAATAATGCGTAGGATATCTGGGTGACAATCATTTTGTAAATCGTAGTACATTGTTTTTGTATATAACTTGTGTCAGGTAAATTCCCTTATGACCTGTTGAGGTGAATCTTAGAGAGGAATGAACATGCAAACAAGAGCGTTCAATCAACACAGGTTTAATACAAATGCACATTTGGGAACCAGCCTCCTCCAAGATCTGACTCAAAGTACATAAAAAATGTATTCATCCTTTGTACCTTTTTTTATGAATACATAATCTTCATGGTAGGTGTGGAGATCCCACCTCTAACATTTCATTGGTCAACAGTTACTTCAACGTCTTTTAGCTACTTCTTTTCATGAGTCTTCAGTTCTCACAACTATTTCCATTTACGTCCCCGTCCTACAGACTACTTCTTCTAAAAAATTTCATCTACAAACCTTGTTGTTCCCTTTATAAATTTACAAAACCTCAATTCAATCACCCCCAGTCTCCTCTTCTGAGTTTAAATAGGTTAAGTAACTTCAGTCTTGCCTCGTAGCTTTTATATTTCATGCCAGGAACTAATTTAGTTGCCCCCCTTTGTACTTTTTCAAGAGCCTCGATATCTTTCTTATAGTGCGGTGCCCAGAACTGCACACATTATTCCAAGTGTGGTCTAACTAAAGCATTGTATAATTTTAATATAACCTCCTTAGATTTATAATCAATACTTTTGGCTATATATCCTAGCATCCTGTTGGCCTTTTTTACTGCTACAGCACACTGCCTAGATCCTGTTAGGCTTTGGTAAACTATTACTCCCAAGTCTTTTTCAAATTGAGCACAATCTAGTTTACTTCCTCCCATGAAGTAGTCTTGTCTAATGTTCTTGTTGCCCACATGCAAGACTTTACATTTAGTTAAGTTGAATGTCATCTGCCAGGTACCTGCCCACATATGGATGCTGTTTAGGTCTTCTTGTATTACCTTAGTTGATTCTATACTGTTTGCTAGCCCCCCCAGTTTTGTGTCATCTGCAAATTTTACTATTTTACTACTAACCCCTGCATCAAGATCATTTATGTAGATAAGGAAAAGCAAAGGCCCCAACACCGATCCCTGCGGGACTCCACTTCTCACAGGACCCTGTTCTGAAACAATTCCTCCAACAGTTACACTCTGCTTTCTACCAGCCAGCCAACTTCGAACCCACTCGGTGATAGCTCCTGATATTCCTGCAGATTTCATTTTCTCTATGAGCCTATCATGCGGAACTTTGTCGAATGCCTTTTGGAAGTCTAAATAGATAATGTCATAAGCTTGGTTTGCATCTAAACATGCTGTAGCTTCCTCAAAAAAGTCCAGGAGGTTTGTTAAGCATGACCTCCCTCTGTGAAAACCATGCTGGGTATCGTTTAGGATACCATTTTGTTCTAAGAATAATTCCAAATTGTCCCTAATGATGGCTTCCAGTAATTTACAAGAGATACAAGTTAAGCTGACAGGCCTATAATTTCCTGGATCAGTCCGGTCTCCTTTCTTGTAGATAGGTACTACACTGCCTAGCTTCCAGTCATCTGGTATTTCTCCAGTTTTAAGAGATTTCTTAAAAATAACTGTCAGAGGTTTGTAGACCTCTTCCGCTAGTTACCTGAGGACTCTTGGAAATATTCCATCAGGACCTGCTGCCTTATTTGTTTTAAGTTTTCGAAGTTTATCTAGCACTTCTGTGTCATATAAATCAATTTCCTCCATAAGACTCTGAGGACTGAATTCTCCTGGAGGCATATGCGCGAACCCTTCACTTGTGAAACTCTCCACAAAGTAGTTGTTTAGAGTATCAGCAATAGCCTTATTATCATAAACCATAAGTCCATCCTTGTTTTTTAAACCTCTTATCTCAGCCTTAAGTGTCCTTTTTCGATTGTAGTATTGGAAGAAGCGTTTGGGGTTGTTCTTTGCATCTAGCGCAATCTGTCTTTCCAAATGCCTTTTAGCTTCCCTTATTCCTTTCTTAACTTGAGCACGCATTTTGCTGTATTCAATCTTGTTTGTCTCTGAGCTGTCTAACTTGAATTTCCTAAATAGTTCCCTTTTATGCTTCAAACTATCTTGTAACGCCTTATTCATCCACTGAGGATGCCTATTTTTCAGCTTCCCTTTTCGCACTTGCGGAATGAATTTACGCTTTACATCCAGGATTATCGTTTTAAATATAGTCCACATTTCTCTTACAGTTCTACCATCTAAAAGATGTACCCAGTTTATATTTCTTGTATAATCATGCATTTTAATAAAGTCGGCTCGTCTAAAGTTGAAAATTCTAGCATTGGAGGATGTAGTCTTAACTCGCCAAAAGACTTCAAATGTAACTACACTATGGTCACTTGTTCCAAGTGGCTCCCCTACCTCGGTACTGCAGATTCGATCAGGATTATTACACAGAACCAGGTTTAGAATTGTGTTCTCTCTTGTAGGTTGGGTAACAGCCTGTATCAGAAAACAATCATTTATAACATCCAGAAACTCTTCCTCACATTTACCCTGACCAGACACAGTTTCCCAATTAATTGAGGGGTAATTGAAGTCCCCCATTACTACTGTCTCACCCTCCTGACATGCCAGTGTAATGTTATCAAAGATCATCCTGTTGACACTGCTGTCAGAGGCTGGTGGCCTATAACATACTCCGACATTTAGACCCTTTTCATTTTCCCCCAGTATTTTAATCCATATGTCCTCACTCACACCAAGGGGCTCCATACCTGGAATTTCCTGGATATTAAGATAATCCTTTACATACAGAGCTAGCCCCCTCCTCTTCTATTGGTTCTATCTTTTCTAAGCACCTTGTATCCCTTTATGTTATACTCATCCCCATCCCCTGCACCAAGCCACGTCTCTGTGATCCCAACAACATCATAGTTGCTATTACTCATAACCGCTTCTAGATCCAAAATTTTATTTTTTATGCTTCGAGCATTTAAACAGAGAAATTTCAGGGTACTGTGAGCGCATTTCCCATCCTTCCGCTCCACCTCCAGCTGCCCAAAACCACCTCTATGACAGTGCTGCTCAAACTGATGTGCAATCATGGTTCCCTCACTACCAATAAAATAATTAAGCTTTAGTATGTTGTATTCCGGCAGTCTGTCTATCCCTACCCATCTCACTGTATAATCTCCCTGCCCCCCCAGTCCCTAGTTTAAATACCCCTCTGCTACCCTAAGCATACGCTGGCCCAATGCAGCTGTACCCCTCCAGTTCAGGTGTAACCCGTCCCGCTTGTACAGGTCACCCCTGTTCCAAAAGGAGTCCCAGTGCCCCATAAACCTGTACCCCTCTTTCCTGCACCAGGTTTGTAGCCACGCGTTAAACCTCCATGTAAAGGCTTGCTTCCCTTTGCTTGCACGTGGTACCGGTAGAATTCCAGAGAAGACTACCGTGGAGGTTCTGCTCCTAATCTTCCCCGCTAGCTCGATAAATTTATCCTGCAGAACCTCAAATCTACCCTTTCCTATGTCATTGGCCCCAACATGGACCATGACCACTGGATCCTCCCCCGCTCTGGCCAGGAGCTTGTCCGTACGCTCCAGGAGGTCTCCAACCTGGGCACCAGGTAGGCAACAGACCATACGAGACTCCTTGTCGCGCGAACACACTATGCTATCTACCCCTCTAATGATTGAGTCCCCCACTATCACTAACTCCCTTTTCTTGGAGGATGAGGCCACCTGGGTGCCCTGGGGCTCTTCAGTCCTCCCACTCACAGGATCGCGGGCCAACTCGTCATGTAGTGGCATGAAGCGGTTGGTCACCGCAATCTCCGGAGATGCCACCCCACTTGGGATTTTGCGCCCCTTTCTACGCTTACGCCCTACTGTAACCCAGCTCTCCCGCCCTGTCTGGTC
Source organism: Albula glossodonta (assembly GCA_019788955.1). Taxonomy (NCBI): domain Eukaryota; kingdom Metazoa; phylum Chordata; class Actinopteri; order Albuliformes; family Albulidae; genus Albula; species Albula glossodonta. Next base: position 372,699 of record JAFBMS010000137.1, on the reverse strand, counting down.
TGTATCTTCTTCCCTATCTGCTTTGGTGAGCGCACTATCTCCCTATAGGGTGTAGTAAAAGTTCCTGGAACTCTAACAATTCAGGAATACTGTGGAGTCCAGCTAGCTGGGCTTCGAGATCAAGAATCTTACTCTCTAAGTGCTCAACTAGTCGGCAACGGTCGCAGATGAACTCATCCTCGAGGTCTCCCTCCAGAAATCCGATCATCCGGCAACTCTCGCACAGTTTTGGCCACATTTTCTCCCCTAACTAAACACGCGTTCCCTAAACAAAGATTTACTGCCGAGACAGAATTACTGGCTAAAAAGTGCTAAGAGCACCAAGGTGGCTCAGAGAAGCCAAAGGCAGAAACCAAACACAGGAAAAGCCACTGCGTCTAGATACAAGATTCAACAAAAATACGCTAGCAGCAAGCAAAAGCAGACTCGGTAACACAACCAGAATCTGGATATCCTTAAAGCAAACACTGGAGAACAGTAAAGAAAAAAATAAAACAAAAAACAAAGTAAACAAGCGAACTGGCTGGCTAACTAACTTCCCGACTAACGACCTAGAGTATGTTCCTTAAAGATTTGCTCTTTAAAGATTTAAAGATTTAAAGATTCGCTCCTGGGAGGGCGAAAAACCACAGAAAAACCTCTCGTCAGCTCGACTATGCGCCGAATTAGCAGCGTTTGCTGAAGAGCTATGGAGGAAAAAAAAATGGAAAATTCCCTCCCTGTCCCCTAATGGCAACAAAAGATTACACTTTAGGAGCAGATCAAGCCTACCTTATTTAACAGCTAGGTGAGTAGCCCCAACTTTTATTTTAATTAGTATGCGAATTAATTAATGCGAATTAATGAAAGAGCACAGAGCGCAGAAACCACTCCACTCCACAAACACTCCACAAACTCGTCCAGGCTAGAGCAATCGAGCAGAATCCAGAGCAATCGAGCAGAGAATCCAGAGATTCCTAGCAGAGAATCCAGAGATTCTCTGCTATGACCTGTTGAGGTGAATCTTAGAGAGGAATGAACATGCAAACAAGAGCTTTCAATCAACACAGGTTTAATACAAATGCACATTTGGGAACCAGCCTCCTCCAAGATCTGACTCAAAGTACATAAAAAATGTATTCATCCTTTGTACCTTTTTTTATGAATACATAATCTTCATGGTAGGTGTGGAGATCCCACCTCTAACATTTCATTGGTCAACAGTTACTTCAACGTCTTTTAGCTACTTCTTTTCAATGAGTCTTCAGTTCTCACAAAGCTTGTTTTCCTCACCAGACGATGGCAATCCGCCCAATTTCAGTTACTCCCCAATATAATCTTCTACAGTTACAAACAGTTCTTCTTTCTACTCCGAAGGACATCTTATTCTCATGGGAACACTCAACAACCTAGGGAGTTGTTGCCTCTTATCTTCACACACACACACACACACACACACGCACACATTCTTCTTCACTTAGGACTATTGGAAATTTCCACACCATCTGTCTATTATACAGAAATTACATTTCAACTTCACATTCAATTTCTTTATACATTTTATATACATAACCCCTTGCAACTATAATTTCTCTATCACTTGTAAATGTGATTCTCATGACCTGTCCTACACCTACCTTTTCATGTTCAATTTAATTTTATATCATATGTGTTTTCACTATTATTTTTGTGGCTAATTGTGAACACTAATTAAAATTTAGGAACATTTAAGTATGGTATTGTGTCATTTATGTCAGACAATAGTTGGTGTAATTCATACTTGGCAACTAAAATGTTGGATAAACCACCACTCTCACAGGAGTCAGTGGGCTCCAGCCGGTGCCTTCGGTGCTCTCTGACCCATCCCAGCATGCTCCCAAGGCATTGGCGCAGCGGCCTTCCATTCCCCTGGCCGCCCAGGTCCCTCCCGGAGTCAGCGAGTTCCAGCCAGCACACCTCGCACCCGCTGGACAGCCCCTGCATGCTCCTGGGACCAGGACGCTGCAGAATCTCGGTCCCCCAGCTGCTACCATCCCAGCTGAAGCCGGCAGGTTTCGTCAGGTGCATCACGTGCCCCTGGCCTACTGTTGCTAGCTCCCAGCAGACCAGTTCAGCTGCCCTCAGCTCACGCTTCGTATCCTCCTCCACATCCTTACTAGTGTCCTCCCACTACTGCTGTTTCTGCTGCTGCCTCTCTCTCTTCATCTCTTGCAGGTGCCCAGTTTTCCCCTGTGACCACTCCTATGACCTGTCTACTGCCATCATGATGCCGCCTCCCCCGACCGCCTTCATTTTCAAACCAACACCCGTCTCCACTCGGTCGCGCTTGCAGATCCTCCAAGCGCAGACTGTAGGGTTTTGGAGTGCAACAGCATTACGGCCACTCTCAAGGCCCGTTCTTCCTCCTCATCTACGTTACTGATGTTCCCTGAATTCTGCTTAGCTTTTTCCACTACACTGATGTCATCTGCTCGGTGTTCCCTCACCGTCGCAGAGGGCTGGCAGATTATATGGCCATTATGGCGGAATTGGCTGTCCATTTTGGGGGGGTTCCCATATTTATGTATATCATAAATTGTTTTCGGCTAAGTGTGCTGCTAAAGTCACGCAATTTAATGTGTGTCCCTATTTGGGGGTATTAGATTCAGATTTGTATTGCTGTGTTTTCCTGGGGTTGAGAGCTTCGGCTTGCAGCATATGTCAATCCACCAAACACTCCACTCGCTTGTGCTCCATAGTCACCCCCGCTACTACTGCCCCCGCTAACTTGGTCCACACTGTCCCCATGGTGTCATCCTCCGCTGTTGTCCCCTCCTCTGAGCGCGACATCAGAAGGCGCCCCATTCTACTCATCGAAGGGAAAAGTCCATTTGTAATGATTTTAACTATACTACATGTTACAGTTAAGTTTACAGTGTGTGTAAGTCTGCTGTTAGTCTATTTGTTTAGGGTATGTGTGTGTGTTCATGTGTACGTGCTGTTAGTGTATTTGCAGTGTGTACATGTCTGCTGTTAGAGAGAAAGAGAGTGTTTGTGTATGTGAGGATGTACGTCGTCATTCATGTGTGCTGTTTATTTACAGTGGGGATAGGTGTGCTTTTAGTCTGTTTGTTTTGAGTGTGTGTGTGTGTGTGTGTGTGTGTGATTGAGGGCATATGTGTTTAAACATATTGTGAAGATAATTGTGAGACAGTCTATTTACAGTAATGTATGCTGTTAGGGAATTAAAATGAATTGATGTGTAGATGGTTGTTAGGTTATTACGGACTGCCTCTTATCCTACAATAAAAATGGCTTTTCACATACTCAGATCAAAACTGGACAGCAGTTGCATAAGAATTGTCGCTAGACTCACAAACAAACAGCATGGATGCATTTCTGCACATGGACTTCAATAACACTGGGGTGGGGATGTTAGCACTGCAACGATCTTTAGGTCAGTGGATTGCGTGTCTAAAACCATGACCTGGCGCAACAGCATCAAATCCCGATGCAGGCGGAGAATTAGCAAGACTGCTGTATGGGTGTAGACTGGGTAAGATGATCTGGACAAAGTGCAGATAAAAAAATATATATTTTTTTATTTTTATTTGTATGACAATTAAAAAGAAGAATACTTGTAATTTTTGTTTCCAGATAAACCAAATTCCACTCATTTGTTACCACAAATTGAATGTTTTGCACTGAAGAAATCGCAATAAATTCAAATGCCAAATGCATTACACACTTAAAACATTATTACTTAAAACTTACTGGTTTTCCTCCAGAAAAATTTACACATGTATTCTCAAGGTGAACAAATACTGCTAAGGGAAACCAGCTGTCATCTGCAAAAAAATGTTTGTGTAACAGGTAGCCTAACATCTAAGTAAGCAAACTTTGCAGTAGTAAGCAAAAATCCTGGTACAGTCTGTCAACTCGAAATGCAAAGTGTATATTTTATTTGTTCAATGGAGAAGGGCACCCACCAGCTAATTTTTATTATTATTTTTTTTTCCTTTCAGGGCAATCAGTGCCCACCAGAAGGTGACGCTCTAGGCGACCGCCTATATGGCCTATGCCTTTATCCGGTCCTGGGCGCTGGTACGCAACGTGGAAACTGCCGGTCCACAGGGCGCTGCCACTGTGCCAGTCAAATTATGCTTGGTGCTTCTGTCACTCGCCAGGTCCCCGCCCCCTTGACTGAACTTCTTGCTTTGAAAATAGAAAAAATCTGACTCTAGAGTGTTAAGCGTTCTTAACATAGTGAGAACATGCACCCTTTTTTCTCCCAGTCATTTCAGAAGGCATGCTGCTCTAGCTGTTGTTTACATTTACATTTATTCATTTTGCAGACACTTTTATCCAAAGGGACAAATAAGAAGTGCATACAGTCGGCGAAATACAGGAAAGTGCATCATTTAAACATTGCTACAGCAGTTTGGTCATGGCATGTTCCAAGCAGGCAAGTCTAGATTCCTTGTTTTAGGAAAAAAACACAGCATCAAACAATACTAATTTAAATGAAGAAGAAGAGGCAAAAAAACATTGCCCATTTACTCATAATTACGACTCATCATATATTTGGTTTCATTTCCAGCCATAGCTTCCTCCCAAACCAGTTTGTGCCATTTGCCAAACCATGCTGAGCAATGAGGCTATGAAACCATTGAAATCGTGCCGACATTTGGAAACAAAACATGCACATCTCGAAGACAAATTGGAGGATTTCTTTAAAAGGAAAAGGGATTAATTAGCTCATCAAACTAAAAATAAATCTGTCCGTCTCTGATGTGTGTTGGGAATGCTCATAAAAATCTGTTTATAGGTCATTTGGCATTGTTTTTTTGGCAGTGATTTTACATTTAGCCACAGCACTTCTTGTTGTAGGTTTCTTGATATTATTGTTGTTAATAATGTTTTATGGGCACATAGACCTATAATAATAATATCTGTCCTTACTGCAAAGGGGTGTGTGTGTGTGTGTGTGTGTGTGTGTGTGTGTGTGTGTGTGTGTGTGTGTGTGTGTGGCGGGGGGGCATATGGGGCCTTGTGACCCCAGAGTCTGACATGACTGGACCCTAGGACAAAGAAGTTTGAGAAAGGCTGCTTGAAAGGACGCAACATCTTTCTACCTTTGGGGGAAGTGGAAAGCTCATCAGCGAAGACGAAGAGCATGCCATTGTATGATTGGTCATTGCTGACAACGCAATAAAACTGACAGAAATTCAGACCAGAATTGTAGAGGATAACCTGGTATTTCACAAGCTTTAGCCTGACTACCATTGCTCGGACCTTGACCAAACGCGGAGTTTGAATGAATCGGTCGTGCACCATTCCTTTTGAAAGGAACAATGAGCGGGTCAAGGAGCTCCAGTACCAATATGTCCAGGTATGGTGTCTATCCAATATGTCTTGTTCTATAGTGAGTTTTATACTGTGATTCTCTACATGTAAACATGGGTTACAGTATATACAGTAGGAAATACTGTGTTTGATTTCTTGCAGAGAGTCATTGAATTGGAGGCTAATCAGACCCAAATGAAACCATTTATGTAGACAAGGCAGGGTTCAACCTGGCAAAAACACGCTGGCGGGGAAGAAACGTCATTAGGAAAAGGGCCACCATTGATGTGTCGGGTCAGAGACAAATTATCACAATGTGTGCTGCAATCTCAAGTGCTGGTTTGGTTCCGCAGAAATGCCAGATTGGTCCCAACAACAACTGATGCCAGAAGCAGAAAGGGAACAGGTGGGAGGAAACATGAGGACATTTGTGATTGCATGGGACAATGTGACATTCCACCATTCACATGCAATCACAAACTGGTTTGTAGCCCATATAAGAATGGTTTCCCTTCCCCCACCCCCCTCCACTCACCTTTCCTCAACCCCATTGAGGAATTTTTTTCTGCCTGGAGGTGGAAAGTGTGTGATCATTGGCCACATGACCAAATGTCCCTCCTGGATGCAATGGATGCCGGATGCAGAAACATCTCAGCTGAGGAATGCCGGGGTGGATAAGGCATGCCAAGCGTTTGTATTCAAGGTGCATATCGAGAGGCAACATAAGATGTGATGTGGACAAGAACATGTGGCCTCTTCTGTGCCTTTTTTACTGTATCTGTGTATTTTTTAAACATTTGGAACCAAAGACCATGTATGTTGAGTATTTTTTGGTTAACTGGCAGCAATTTCATGTTGCTAATAAAGCTTTTACTGCAGTGATTCTGTCACTTGCTTTTTTTCTGTACATTCTATAAAGTAAAGACAACTCATTCACTGTTAGACAGTATGTTGACACAAATGCTCACATTCAACACTCAATCAACAAATGTAGAGTGGTTTACAGTAAAAGGAAACTGAATTATAAAAAACAATGGATTTCATATTGCCTATTGTATGTAGGTACCTGTAGAACTGAAACATGACAAGTAATGAAGTTTTGTAATGCTATCAAATGTTAATATTTTGAAGGCATTGTGCTATGATTGACTATATGTTCCTCTTGGATAGAAAACGTGCCAGTGTTTTGAAAGAATGTATCGATATTGAGCGGGGACTACCGTGTTCTGATAGTCAGTGTATGTAGAGAAAGTTTTTTTGCATTTTGAGTTGGTACTTGAGTAAAATGTGGTTTTGAGCAGCCAATTAACTATTTGGCAAATTGTGTAATGTAGGGGCATTGCTGTGTTAAGAGTTTAGAAAAAGGTTTCTTAAGTATAGGTAAACACTTGTTCGCAATTGTAAAAAACCTGTTTACAATGCTCTGTGACACCAGGAGAGGTGGAGGGAGGGGAAAGCTCCTTTGCCCCTCCCCCTTGAACAGCTGTCAGTCTCCTGGTTCCCTCACTCAGCCTGAAGAGTTGACTTTACTGTGCACACACATGGTAAACAAACAGAGTTACAGCAGAGCTATACACACTGCAAATAAACTAACAGCACACACACACACAAACAGACTAACAGCACACTCACACATGCATGGTAAACAGATTACGAGAACACACACTTACTCATTAACACTAAATAAACAGACTAGCAGCGTGCACACACACACGTTTAACAGAATAAGAGCATACACACGCACAGTAAACAGACTAAGAGAACAAACACACACACTCATTAACACTAAATAAACAGACTAGCAGCATGCACACATGCACACACACACACATTAAACAGAGTTAAGTAGTATAAAATTCTCAGACAAAGACTGAGCATTAAAATGGAGGTATTGATAAGGGATATTGTTACTGAGAAGGGTATATTGATTCAAGGTGGGGTGGCCGTTGCCATGGGGTGTCAGTTAAAATGCAGGAAATCCTTCCCTCAATTTATTAGCAGGTGGGAAGATGGGAGTATGTGTATATAAGTGGCTACGAAGAAAATAATACATAAATTCAATTACTTAAACTGCACAAGCATTACAATACAGTACAGGGATAATTCACTAATTGTACTATATATGCATATTTGGAACAACACACATAAACAATCAACCATAGCTTTACTCTTAAGTATACCATAATTGTCGATCGCGCCGTCCTTCGATAAACTAAACATCTGATGTCATGATGTGTCCAAAGGGGCATTGCGGCAGGCTACCGGACTCACATTGCACTTATGAGCGCCCGTGCAATAGCTGCAGATGTGTAAAAATTTACATCCACTGTAGCATGCAGAATCATTAAAATTAATGCACATGGTCATGCCACGGACGCGCAGAATGAGTTGTCTTTAACATCGAGCTCAGAGGAGGGGACAATGGAGGCAGATGCCAGAGGGGCAGTGTGGACGGAGCTAGCAGGGACGGTAGTAGTGGGGGTGACCATTGTGCATAGGTGAGTGGCGTGTTCAGTGGATTGACAAACATTGACAAAGTGGATTGAGGGTCCAAAACCCCCCAATAGGGACACACATTAAATTGTGACACTTTTGCAGCACACTTAGCAAAAACAGTTTGTGATATGTGAAAAAATGGGAGAAGGTGAAAGTATAAGCTAAGCATACACCTGCACCTTGCAGGATCTGTGAGGACAAACGAGTGAAGAAGGGAGTTGGATCAAAAACGGGAGCATTTGGGGGAGGAGGTATCATGGTGGCAATAGACAGGCTGTAGGAGTGGTCACGGGGGGCGGGTGGAGCCGACCAGGGAAACTGGGCACCTGCGAGAGGCAGCAGCAGAAACAGCAGTATTAAGAGGACACTGGTAAGGATATGGAGGATGATACGGAGTGTGAGCGGGGGGCAGCTGAACCAGTCTGCCGGGAGCTAGCGACAGTAGGCCAGGGGGTGCCCGATTCGCCTGACAATACCCGCCGGCTCCAGCCGGGACGGTAGCAGCTGGGGGACCGAGGTCCTGCAGCACCCTGGCCCCAGGAGTGTGCAGGGGCTATCCAGCATGTGCGCTGGCTGGAACTCGTTGACTCCAGGAGGGACCTGGGCAGCCAGGGGAAAGCGAGACCGCTGCACCAACTCCTTGGGAGCGTGTGGGTAAGGAAGCGGGACGGGTCAGAGAGCGCCGAAGGCACTGGCTAGAGCCTGCCGACTCCTGTGAGGGTGGCAGCCAGGGGGAAGGATGGCAGAGCTGTGTCATACATCAGCCAAAGAGGGTGGGGGCAGTGATTGCCAGGTCATCTGAGCGGAAGGAATCAACGTACACAACCCTGGGAGACACTGCCAGGAAGCCGCCTCCAGGGGTGAAGGACAGGTCGTCATCCGAAGCATGGCTCTGGATATGCATAGATTCAAAAGTAGTGCAAGCTGAGAGAGACAGGAAACTAAACTGAATGGCGGAAAATAAACAGACTAGCAGTGCACGCACACACACGCACAATAGACAGACTAAGAGGATAGACACACAGACACTCACTCATCAATACTAAATAAACAGACTAACAGTGCATGCACACACACGTGCACACAATAGACAGATTAAGAGACACGGTGTCATTTCACGCTTGCCTTCCTAAAGATAACACATCTCCTCCCTGCTGTCCGGTTACGTGGTGGCACCTGGCTGTACGAATCGACATCTCTTGTCACTATTGGGACATTAAAATTTTGCCATGTGCATTCTACCCCATGGCTGGATATTTGTCTCTTATCTATTTAACCTTGCCTCCTTGGTCCTGTCCCTACTTGACTTATGAACTGGATGATTCTGGATGACTAAACGTTGTTTAGGGGAATTGTGCTTGTGGCACCTGTTTCTCTGACAAAGGCCCAATTACTGTGCATGTGCATGTATTTCCTTACCATAGTCTCATGCAATTACAGTATAGTTACAACTTCTGCTTGTTCTTTGATTTATGCATAATAATTAGCATATTTATAAAGTCCTAATAAAAATATACACATATATTCTGTATCTATGTTCATATAATATACATTCTAACTCTTATTAGTGAAATATGCCTGCTTTTTGAAATTATATAAAGTACTTTACTGTATGGGAACCTTTGGACATGCCATTTTTTGATGGTTTGGACATTGATTCATAAAAAAAATATCAAGAAATATCAAAAACAATATCATCATTTAAAATGATACTCCAATATCCACTGTATTCTTGAATTATATTACACTCTTAAATGTACAGCTTGCTCCCTATCCATTATCAGCTAACAGCTACAAGTCATATGTAACATGCAGCAAAGAATATAAAATTTTTAAGATTGTGTATGCTCTGATAGGTTCCAGGTTTTTATGGAGGGACAAGACCAGTTGTCTCTGGCCCGCCACTTATCTCAATCCTTTGATATGTATGACCATGAACTGTATATCAGCACACCACACAACTTGATTCTTTAGAGATTTTCTCGGCACAGGCAGCCCAAATGTTCTGAGCTTGTCTCTCCCTTGCACATTGTAATAAATCAACATTCTCTTAAGAGAAGTCGTCAGCGTGTTCTTCATTGTCCTGCTCTTGGTTCCACAGAGAAGGGCAAACTATCCTAACAGTTTTGGGGACCACAAAGGGACTGGAAACATCTTCCACTTTGACCAACAGGAATCAACAAGAGGGCGAGTATATTTTCTTGGAAAAGTCTGTACCACCCTCATTAGGTGTTGATTTTCCTTGGTACAACTTGGGAGTGACTGCTGTCTGAATTTTGTAGAAATACTTACATGGGTAAGACTTTGCTGTAACAGCTGATGATAGTTTTGTTTTTTAGTGTGGTTGTTTTTGTCTTTAATGTGGTACACAGGGCACGGGAGCATCAGTTTTTTTAGTCATGTCTGCGTGCTGGGTTAAGTCACATCAGTTTGGCAGGTCACGAAGGACCCAGGACGTGGGAGCGTCAGTTTGCTTAGTAATGCTGGTGTCGGGATTTGGCACAGGTGCGTGAGCGTCCATCTTTCAGTCACATGTGTGTTGGGATTTGGCACAGGTGCGTGTTGGGTCACGTAGGACCCACAGGACTAGAGAGCATCCGCCTTTTAGTCACGTGTGTGTCGGGATTTGACACGTCTGCATATCGGGTCACGTAGGAACCACAGGATGGGGGAGTGTCCGTTTTGTTGGACAGATTTTGGAGTTGATGCCATTTGGGGCATGCTGGTTACTGTTAGCGGGTGCTTCTGAGTAACATTGCGAATTGTGACAAAACTTGGCTGTGTGCTAACAGTTGGAGCATGAATGCAAATTTGCCAATGCAAGTGAATGCCTGAGAAAAGTACACCAAATGTTGTGTTGTCCTGAGCTCAATTGGCGTTTTGTGTCTGGAAGCTTTGTGTGCAGGAGTTGAAGTGTTTGAATGTCTATGGAATAACTATTGCATTGTTGAGTTAGGCCAACGTGATATGTCTGTTATATAAAGTCAAACATATAACCTATGTAATATAATAGAATTGGAGCACATAAACTTGTTTAGGTGCCAGTCCAATAGTATAAGGACTGTGGTCACCATGAGCCCCTAAATATTCTGAATTTATGAGCCTAAAATAAGGGAGTTATAGTCTATGAGCCCAACATAAGGGAGTAACAATAACAATGAATAAATAAAAGGTAGCACATATAGGATTAACCCCTATAATGTAAAATTCAAAAGCACATATTTTCCTTCCATGTATCAACCATCCTACACACAGGGACGTAGCTACCGACAAGTATCTTAAGTAGAAGAGTCACTTTATAATGGGTACTCTGAATATATCTGAAGGGTTACTCTGTATGTGCAGACAGATCCAAACTGACCTCTGAGTAAGAAATTATGTAAACTTAAAAATAAACTATTTCTCCATCTGTTCCTGTGTATGTACAAGTGTGTGTGTGGGGTGCATGTGTGACAACACAGCAAACAAAAAGACACTCAAGGTGGATAAGTAGTGACCTTTTGGCTGCTTTGCTGAAGACATTGGTAGAGAGATGGGGGAGCAAAGAAAACTAGTCCTTTGTGAGCCAAGAGGTTGTAGTCTAATAAGATATGGTAGACAGTTGAAGAAATATGCAATGATGTGTATAGTTAATGGCTGTGCCATTTGCGTAGACTGTCCATGGTGAAATTAATTCAAACTTTGATTGCTTAAAGTGTCAGTTGTGTCATCTAGGCTTGTCAGGGTATAGAATGTAGTATAGAATGGGTATAAACATGAAGTTTGTCTGTAGTGTAGCCACATACTGCAACATGTCACAGAACCTCTGAGTGCAGCTATGAGGTTCAACATTGTGCAAGTGTGGGTCAATATGATGTTTCAGGTCCTCTGAAACTCAGCTCAGAATGAGATAGTATTGAGATATAACTAACATCATGCAGAACCATGGTGCGCACATCAGGCAACTTGTTGTCAGTAGGGATGCAGACAGACGACACACAGCAGTACACAACAGCAACCACTCCCAAACAAGCAGGATGCTAGTTCAGCTATGCAGCCATGTTTAGAGGTTTAACAGTCAAAACTAATATACCCCCATTTCAGTTAGAACATAATGCTTCAATTATTGGATTAACGACATTAACATAACATTTACTTGTCTTATTGGATCATGCTGCATCTAATAGACCAGAAACAAGAATATATTGTCAAAATTCCAACCTAGAGCATTTGAATTTGTATTAAGCAAATTTGTTGGTGGTAAATAAGATTAGATTTTGTATTTCCCTGGAGGGAGTTAGTTTCAATAGAAGATGGGAAGACTTTCTTTTTTCGAAACTGTACGATATGAGTACAGTTTATGTGAAATTCGGGAATACATGTGGAACCAAGTCCTGCACTTGATTCCATGGAGAAGGGCAATCCTAACAGCTCATAATAGTAAATGTACACATTTTCCTTTGGAATCCTGTTATGTTAACACATAAAACTTTGTCACATAAAAGTCTCTGTGTTTTAGTTAGGAACCATTACAGTTACAGTCAGTTACTGTGTTTTAGCGAGAAACATCACAGCTACAGTTAGTTTAGTGTTGTTTCCTATGTATTTATGTCCAATTCAGCATCACAACAACCAGCTTCTTCCCACAGACCTGCCGGTAAAATAACTGTATCCACAAAAGCAAAATGTGATAATGACAATCCTGTGGTACATTTAAACACTGGAAGATTTTAATGTATTTGTAGTAAGACTAGTAAAAGAATGTTGCATGTTAAAATAGTCCTTGCTTTCATAAGGTTCCATATTAATCTGGGAGTCTGTTTTGATTGAATAGCATTAGTAATAAATCAGTGAACATGATTTAATTCCAGCCAGTGTTATATTTCTTTAGCTCTGCCATGTCCATTTCACAAAGAACAAAACCATCCAGACTGCACTGACTAGGAATCTGCCAGTGGTTACACAAATCAGGAACTAACTCTATAAGTGCTGAAAGGGGAATTCTGGCTCATGTTAGTGTTGTGGGCTGTGTGGTGCTTTGGAGGAGAGGGTTTTGAAGCAGGCTACTGCTTTCTGTATCATTTTCCATTAGGCAGACCATCAAAAACATGTCCATGTCTGCTCTCTGTCTTTTTATCTCTCTCTCCCATAGTAATTCAGTGTCATAAGTGGATGTATGGGGTCGCGGAGAGCCCTCAGTCCAGTGATATGGCATAAAGAGCACTTATTAGCTTTCAGGTCAATAATGGATCCAGTGGGAAAGGCCAGCTGGGAAAGGAGCTGGCTGCACATTGAAACTGGCTCATTGAAATGGAGGCTGTAACACAGAGCTCTGTGACTCAACTGACTGTGCTAGATCTGGAGCTGAGGTGAAATGGAGGTTGTAACACAGAGTTTTGTGGCTCCATTGACTGTGTTAGAGCTGGAGCTGAGGTGAAATGGAGGCTGTAAAATTCTGTGACTCATGATTGTGCTAGAGCTGGAACTGGAGCTGGGGTGAAGGTAGACACCAGGCCCAGCTGGAAACTGTTAACAAGACAGTAGAAGTTTACTGTCAGCATGAACAACCTGTCAGCCCAGTTCCAACTTACCCGGGATTCTCCTGTTGCTGCCACTCCTTCCTCAGCACTGGTCACTTCTCCTGGAAGAGAGCTCCATCTGCCGCCTCCTGAGACCTACGCGGGTGAGCCTGGGACCTGCCACTCTTTTCTCTCTCAATGCTCCCTGGTGTTCGAGCTGCAACCCTCCACCTTCCCTACAGACTGAGTAATTCTCCTGCCTGTTAAAAGGCCAACACTCACCACTTGCAGGGGAATTACAGGTGAGCATCACTCCATTTCTTAATTCACCATCCATCCAACCACTGCTATCTGCCACTCTGTCTGTGAGTGGTTTCTCTCAGGTTGTCTCTACCCTTGTCAACTCTGGAGCGGACAGAAACTTCATAGACGCCTCCCTGGTCTCCCAATTTCGCCTTCCTCGAGTTCCTCTCCAGACACTGCTAGTAGCCCTCACCATCACTGGGAGCTCCCTCACTCGCATCATCCACGTCATGTCACCACTGAGTCTGCTCATGTCAGGAAGCCACAGGGAGGACATTATTCTGTACATCATTGATGCCCCAAAAGCATCTGTATCAGTTCCCTGATCTGTCAGGTGTACCCTCAAGTACATGGACCTCAAAGGGGGCAAGAAAGATGGAACGTTCAGCCCCTGCATCGACCACCGGGGTCTTTACAACATTACTGTGCAACATTATTTGATGGGTAAGCACAACAACTACCGGGGCCTTTACAACATTATTTGATAGGTAAGTACAACATTACCCATCAAAAGGCCATTAATATCATTAATGACTTTGAGTCTCAGCAGGGTGCCTCAGTCTTCACTAAGTTTGACCTGCGCAACACCTACCACCTGGTCCGGATATGAGAGGGAGACAAGTGGAAGACTGTATTTAACGCCCCTACTGGCTACTATGAGTATTTGGTTATGCTGTTCAGCCTTACTAATTCTCCATCTGTATTCAAGGTGCTGGTCAATGATGTGTTGCGGGACATGTTGAGGAGATTTGTGTACGTGTACCTGGATGACATCCTAATGTTTTCCTGGTTCCCAGCTGAACACTCCCGTCACGTCTGCAAGGTCCTGCAGAAGCTTCATGACAACAAGGATAGAGAAGTATGAGTTTCACTGTGACCTGGTGACATTCCTGGGGTATGTGATTTTGGCAGGGGGCATCCAGATGGATCAGAAAAAAGTACAAGCGGTGGTAGACTGGCCTCAACCTACATGTCACAGAGAGCTGCGGAGGTTCATGGGCTTTGCTAACTTTTCTCTGAGGTTTATCCATAATTACCGCACGGTGGCAGCTCCACTAACTTCCCTGACTTCCTCCACTATAAGGTTCTCCTGGTCCCTGGCAGCAGAGGTGGCCCTCCAGGAACTCAAGAGACGCTTCACTTCTGCCCCTATTGGTTCAGTCTGATCCAATCAGTCAGTTTGTGGTGGAGCTGGATGCCTCAGACATGGGGGTAGGGGTGGTGCTCTCTCAAGTGTCTTGTCAGGACAACATCCTTGTGCCTTCTTTTCATGCAGACTGTCACCAGCTGAGTGCAACTATGATATTGGTGACCAGGAGCTCCTGGTCATCAAGCTCACTTTATAGGAGTGGAGGCACTGGCTGGAGGGGACAAAGGACCTGTTCCTGGTATGGAGTCTGGACAGATCACAAAAATCTAGAGTACTATGTCAGGAGTCAAAATAGGGCCCCCCGATGACCCTCCCAACACAGGCACTGGGACCCACCCACACATCAGGTTAGCAGAGACTTTATTAATTTTTTTTTTCTCTTTTAAAAGCAGCAAAACTCATGCCCGGGCAGCTACCCGCTTTGACCCCCCTCCCCCTTTCCAACTTCCCCCCTCTCTCTGTTAGCCCCCTACCGGCTGGCCCCGTGCCACGTGGGAGAACTCCCGGGAGAGGGACTTCCCCGCACCGCACCACAAGCCAAGCACCAATCATGTTATCCCTGTGCCCACACTCACTCCACTCAGTGACAAAACTCAGACCCTCTCCTGGACCTGCCCACGCAGCACAGGCCAGCCCCCTCTTTGCCAACTCAGGGGGGAATAACCACACACAGAGGGAGGCCCACACACACACACACGGACACACATGCTCACTCAAACAGAAACTAAGGATGGGGTGCGACTCGGCCCGCGCCACCAAGCCGGGCCTCCTCCGCACCCCAAAATAAAAAAAACAAAAACCAAAAGAAATCCAGGCAGAGACTGCCTCTCCTCCAGTGCCTGGGATCCACCGCGGCCGCATGCAGAGGGTCCTCACGGTTCGCCACTTGCACCGGCTTGGGACGGGGAAGGCTAAAAGGGAGGGAGAAGGCACAACGCCAAATCACCCCTCTGTGGACTGGCAGGGCAGAATCACACACACGCGTGTTAGATGTTAGCGGGATACGTCCCTCTTACCACTGGGGCTACGCCCCCGCTCGCCTCCTGCCCAGCCCGGGGTATGCAGCTCCCTCGGCCGTTGCCTTCTTCTCTCACTTGCGCTGGTACTGCCGCTTCCACCGTCCCTTCCCTTACTCGGCCGCTGTCACAGTCCCAGGCGTGCAGTCCCTGCCCCACACGCTCTCCACACATGCTCCTGAAAAGAAATCCCCCCACGGGATTCCTCCCAACGAAACAAAACAAAATCAAAATGATAACTAAACAGAAACCAAACGGAAAAACGAAACCAAGAAACGAAACGCCGGCAAAACTTCTAAAGAAACGAAAACTTAAATAAACGAAAGGAAGACGAAACGAAACAAAAAAAAAATACTCCCGAGAACTCAAAACCCCGTCTAAAAATCAACCAGGTTCTTTCCCAGCTGCCCGAACACGAACTGCCTCATCCCCCGCTCTTTTATCCCCTGTGCGGAGAGAGCAAGAGACAGCTGCGCCAGATTACCAATCAGGCAAAACAAGGGAGACAAACCATCCCGATCCACATACCGCACATGTGCCCCCAAACACCAATGAAGAAAACTCACCCAAGCGGCGGCACGTCAGGCTCACCTCTTGACACCTACATTCTGTCAAGCAGCTTAATTCTCATCAGGCACACTGGTCACTGTTGTTTGCCAGATTAAACTTCTTTCTCTCCTGTCGCCGGGGATCAAAGAATGGAAAGCCTGATACTCGCTCATGCCTTCATGCCTCATCTGAGAGCTCTCGTGAAGGGGGTCACATCCTGCCAGACTTCTGCTGGCTGGCAGCAGCGCACTGGGACATCGAGACCGTGGTCCACACAACTCTCTGTGGTAATCCTGTCCCCAACTCCTGTCCCTCTAACTGTATTTGTTCCTCCTAAGCTGCATGGGTTGCTGTTAGAGATGGTGTCAGATAGGGGGCCCCAGTTCACTTCTCAGTTTTGCAGGGAATTCTGTAAATTGATTGGTGTCTCTGTTAATCTGTCATTGGATTTTCATCCCCAGACCAATGGCCAGACTGAGCAGGCCAATCAGCAGCTGGAGATGCTGCTGCAGTGTCTATGTCAGGGAGGCCTATGCTTGGAGTTGGCAGCTCCCATGGGTTGAAAACTCCATCAACTCGCTCCTGTCCTCCTCCACAGGATTGTCTCCTTTCCAGTGCTGCCTCAGTTATTAACCCCCAGCGTTCTTCTGTTAGTTGCAAGTTTGTCTCAGTGTATTTGCCTGTTACGCTACGAGCCTTCTGTTCCTGTTATCTGTCTGCCTATTTTGAGTTTGCCTGTTTTCTTGTTTACGATCCTGCTTGTACCTGATTGCTGTGTCTTATTGGTTTTGACTTTTTGTCTGCCTGCTTTTGACCTCTCCTTTTGCCTTGTGTTTTTGTACTTTTGTCTTTTTGGTTTTGACCTATGATTTCTGGATTGCAATTTCTTGGCTGCTTAATAAACTCTGGCTTATTATTTATCTCTGCCTGGGTCTCTCTGAGTTCTGACACCACAACACAGCTGACAGGTTGACAGACTACACCCTGCACGTTGTGTCTCTAAAATAAATGTGCAGTGTTGTCTTTATTATTCTATTATCTCTGCTCTTCCAAGGTGTAATATACTCTGAGTACTCTAAAATTATAATTGACTTCATAATGGGTTATGTGCAGGGAATGCATTTTTGAATACTAAAATTGCAATGAATGTTAACAATATAACCAATCACAAATTAGAAACACTATATAATTAAAACAAAAAGAAAGTGGAATAAAAATGAGAATAACAATCACTGTCTCCTTACTTACCCATATTTTGTGCCCTGGAGTTAAGATGGCTCTGTGTGTGACTGTATTCTGGAGTTAAGACAATTCTGTGTGACTGTGTTCTGGAGTTAAGATGGTTCTGTGTGTGACAGTACTCTGGAGTTAGGATGGTTCTGTGTGTGACTGTGCTCTGGAGTTAAGATGGCTCTGTGTGTACTTTATTCTGGAGTTAAGATGGTTCTGTGTGACTGTGTTCTGGAGAAGATAAGGCAATCCAACCTAAAAACAAAACCAACACTATATATATATATCTTTTATAATAAATGATATATATATATATATAATTTATTATAAAACACAGCACATTAAAATAGACAATATACTCATCTAAATGGTGGGAGAGTGGGCAGATAGTTTGGCTTTGACTGATATAATGGATTATATACCCATTTGCAGCTGTGATATTGAGTGCTTGACTGAAACAGGAGATATAATCCTGGGTATAATAGGGGTCTTTTAACATGGTCACTCAAACTACCTTTCTCCTTTTATGGGATAAAATATTCCAGCACAGAGGATTGTGGGTCCTGTGTATTTGAGGGGAGCACTGATGAGATATATTACAGTATGAGCTGAATCAGTGTCTGTTCAGCAAGGATGCAGGTAAGCACAGTGCCAGTGTCACAGGGAAGCATTTTCTGTGTGGGTTTATTAAATTAGAAGCAGTCATAGTGCAGGAACAGCTCTGTATATCCAATGAGACGGACAGTCTACAGAAGCAGTCATAGTTCAGGAACAGCTCTGTATATGCAGTGAGAGGTGACAGGCTACAGAAGCAGTCATAGTTCAGGAACAGCTCTGTATATGCAGTGAGAGGTGACAGGCTACAGAAGCAGTCATAGTGCAGGAGCAGCTCGGTATAACCAGTGAGAGATGATAGGCTACAGAAGCAGTCATAGTGCAGGAGCAGCTCGGTATAACCAGTGAGAGATGATAGGCTACAGAAGCAGACCACGCACATTGAGAACAGAATAGTAAAAAGCAGTTTCACAGCTTAGCGCAGCAATCACAGGAGATCAAAGTCTGCTTCAGATGCACGGTGCAACTCCCTATTGTCCTCATCCAGCATCTTTATGGCACAGTACTCACCTGCAAGGTCCATCAGCACTTCAGGATGACGGTGAACAAGGACAACACATAATTACAGAAAACATTTGAGATCCAGTCAGCTGTTTCTGGCACATCAACATGGTCATCAGCTAGCATGGCGGTAGGTAAAGCACGTGCCAAGTTAGAAGCTGCACACGCACGTGCCACCTTTGCTAAGAGAAAAGGTGAAGTGATGCTAGAAAAAGCTTGCAATAGAAGCCACTTTAACTGCCCTACAGCCTGATAAAGAAGTAGCAGCAGCTGTAGCAGCTCACTCCAAACCATGCAGATCACACATTAGGACAAACTATCTTTGAAAGAACAAGTGACGACGACAGAAATTTGCACTTTCCATTGGGGATAAGCTGTTTTTAGAAATCATAGTCAGAGAAATGTTCATTGATGGGTCTAATAGTTGGGTGGCTCTCCTTCCTCTCCACACACCTTGTCAGCGACTACCCAACAACAAAGAGATAGCACTGAGTCGTCTTGCTTCTCTTCATTGCACCTTCCAGAAGAAGCCACAGACGAAATAGGATTTTGTGGCCTTTATGAAAAGGATTTTTGACAACAATCATGCTGAGGAAGCATCGCCTTTAGAACAGTGAGAAGAATGCTGGTACCTCCCCATTTTGGCGTGTATCACCCACGCAAGCCAGATATATTTAGAGTTGTCTTTGACTCAACTGCAAAACATCTAGGTGTGTGTTTGAACGGCATACTGCTTACTGGCTCAGACTTAAACAGTAAGCAGTCTGTTAGGGGTCTTGCTGTACTTTAGATGAGAAGCAGTGGCCATAACAGCAGACATTGAGCAAATGTTCCACAGTTTTATTGTGAGAAAAGACCATAGGAACTTGCTTAGATTCTTATGGTACAAGGACAGTGACCCCACCAAGGACATAGTCAAATAGAGGATGACAGTCCATGTAAGCCGTCTCTTGCCAGCTTTGGTGATCTATGGGCTGCGGTGTGCTGCAAAACATGCCAAGAGTGAATATGGCACAGATGCTAAGCAGTTTGTGGAATGGGAGTTTTATGTTGATGATGAACTGATGTCATTGCCTGCTGCCTCCGAAGCCATCAACCTGCTGAAGACGACTAAAACGGTGCTTGCTAACTCAAAACTGAGACTTCATAAAATAGCTTCAAATTGTGCTGCAGAAATGGAAGCCTTTCCTGCTGAGGACCATGCAAAACATTTAGAAGATTTGGACCTGCACATTGATTCTCCCCCAATTCAGCGCAGTTTAGGAGTGAGCTAGAACCTCAAGCATGATGCATTCACATTCTGTGTCACCACTGAGGAGAGACCTTTCACTCGCAGAGGTGTTCTATCAACCATTAACAGTTTGTTTGACCTACTTGGATTTGTAGCCCAAATTACAGTTCAGGGTAAGTTCCTGCTCCGGCAGCCAACAGCAGATACTCCCCTCCCAGAGAAGGAGGAATGGGTATGGAGGCCATGGAAAAACTCCTTACAAGATCTAGAAAAACTGGAAATACCCAGAGCTTACACCACTATTTCCCCCACTGCAGCAAAGAGGAAGGAAATTCACATTTTCTCAGATGCCTCAACTAAAGCTATAGCAGCCGTAGCGTATCTTAGAGTATGTAATGAAGAGGGTTTGAGTCAGGTTGGATTCCTCATGGAGAAAGAAAAACTATCTCCACAGTCTGTACTCACCATCCCAAGACTAGAGCTAGGTGTTGCTGTACTTGCAGTTGAAATCGCGGAGCTAATTACAAGTGAAGTAGACATCGAAATAGATGAGCTAAAGTTTTATACAGACAGTAAAGTTGTGTTAGGGTACATTTGCAACCAAACAAGGAATTTCTATGCGTACGTTAGCAACCGGGTGCAGCGCATCAGGAAGCAGAGCAGTGGCATCACATCCCAACAACCCCGCGGACCACGCCACACAGTCAGTTCTTGCAGGTAAATTGAGCGACACAATATGGCTCACTGGAACGACATTCCTGCGACACCCAGGAGAAATTCTTGATGCAGAAGAAAAGGTTTATGACCTCACTCACCCAGACTCCGATGTTGAGGTGTGTTCTCTTGACAGAACTCTTATCAATCATTTCAGTGAAGGCCGACTAGGATCACATCAAATTGAAAGATTTTCCTCCTGGAAGTCTCTCACATGAGCCATTGCAAATTTGATTCACATCACATGCTTCTACAAAACCCCAGAGCGTGAAAAGAAAAATTGTATCAAAGGTTGGCATCAGTGTGCTGAGCCTTGGTCTGATCAAGAGCTCACCAAAGCAAAGAATGTAATTATTAGATGTGTACAGAGAGAAGCATATGCAGTCCCCTATGCAAAATTGACCCCTTCGTATGCAAAGAAGGTTTTCTAAGGGTTGGTGGATGGCCAAAGCATGCAACACTTGACTCTGAAGAAAAGCGTCCATTGAGAATTCCAAGTCGCACTCACATCGCTTTTCTTCTCATAAAGTACTATCAAGACATCAAGGACGTGTTTTCACAGAGAGTGCTATCCACACTGCAGGACTTTGGATAGTCAGAGCAAAAGCATGCATCAATAGCATTCTCCACAAGTGGATCACATGCCAGAAACTATGTGGGAAAGCTGCGCAACAAAAAATGGCAAATCTGCCCGTTGACCAGCTGAGTACAGAGACCTCCTTCACTAGTGTCGGGCTTGACGTATTCGGCCCGAAGTCAGTCACTACACGCTGCACACGTGGCGGTCAAGCAAACAGCAAGGGGTGGGCTATGCTGTGCACTTGTAAGAGTACTAGTGCTATGCATATTGAATTGATTAAACCAATGAGCACTTCTAGTTTTATTAATGCCCTAAGAAGGGTCTTTGCTTTTTGGGGCCCTGAAAAACTTACCTGCTCTGATTGTGGCAGTAATTTTGTTGGTGCATGCAAGGAACTAAAGATGCTTCTTAGTGACCCTGGCAATCCCATTGTCAAGCGATATTTAGGTCAAGAGGACTGCGGGTGGGTATTCAACCCCCCTCACTCCTCTCACATGGGAGGATCCTGGGAACAAATGATTGGGGTCTCAAGACGTATCTTGGACTCCATGCTCCAGCAAACTCCTGTCTCCCGTTTCACTCATGAAGTTCTCTCTACATTAATGGCTGAAGTGTCTGCCATCATAAATGCCAGACCACTTGTGCCCATCTCCAATGATCCAGACTCCCCTTTTCTTTTAACTCCGGCAACATTGCTGACTCAAAAGTCAGGCACTACCCTTCCACCTTTAGTAGCCTTTGAAGAGAAAGGTGCCAGCAATGGAAGTAAGTACATCTCAAAAATGTATTCTGGGAAAGATGGCGACATGAGTATCTTGCGACTCTGCAAAGCCATAGCAAATGGAGGTACAGTCGTCAAAACCACAAGGAGGGAGACTTAAGTCTTAAATAAAGTCCTATTAAAAGAGAGCCAAGTGAAACGAGCTGAGTGGCCAATGGCTGTCGTTACCAAGGCCTTTTCAGATGATGATGGAAAGGTTAGAAAGGCAATTATAATTATAAAAGCAATTATTTCTTGTTTAATTATTGTCGGAAGCCGATGTTAAATACCTTTGTATACGAGGCATATTGTTAGCTTGTTGTGCGGTAACACGAGTTGTAAGATGGTAGCTTACAACTTGTGCCTATTTTGTTCCACCTGGTGAATGTATTTGAATGTAACAGAGGCTGGTGAGTTCACCAATCAGCCTATTAACATGCAAAATCCTATTAGTGAAAAAAAAAGACCATTTATTTAAATTAAGGTCAAGTTAAGCATAAATGCTGACTTAATGAAGGCTGTAGATTTCTCCACTGCCCGCCCCCTCCATTAAATATCATGTGACCAGGAGCGGAGGAGGACAGCAGTGGGCCCAGTCTCTGATCAAACGTAATTCTGTAATGCCCCCTCCAGACACTCAGCTCCCTGTTAAATTAGAGCTCAATCACACCGCTCCCACTGGAATCAGAGCACAGCTCGGCAGAGTCACAAGAACAGGAAGCATAACATTGTGATTGCTGCCAGGGCTGCATGACAACCTTTTAATTCAAATGGATGATAATCACTGGCACCACAGAGAGAACATTGTGTGAAGTAGGATGAAAAATGAAGCTATTCCAATGCTGAAGTACAGGGAAAGGGGGAAACAAATTTCCACCAACTGAAAACACAGGTGGGTGATTTTTGAAAGAGCCGAGTGGTACCACTTTACCTCAACCTGAATGTCACCTTGTTTTAAACAGATTTAAATGGCACAGAATGTAAACAAACAAATAATCATCCCACTTCCATATCTGGCTATATCTCAATACCATTTAGCTGTCTGTGAAATTTTTCCAGGATTAAACTTACTTTATTATGATGCTGAATTAGATAGGCCTGGTGAGGAAAACTGGGTTAGACAGACCCAGTGAGGAATGCTGGGTTAGATGGGCCCAGTGTGGAATGCTGGGTTACATGGGCCTAGTGAGGAATGCTGGGTTAGATGGGCCCAGAAAGGACTGCTGGATTGGATGGACCCAGTGAGGAATGCTGGGTTAAATGGGCCCAGAAAGGACTGCTGGATTGGATGGACCCAGTGAGGAATGCTGGTTTAAATGGACCCAGGAAGGAACGCTGGGTTATATGGGCCCAGTGAGGAATGCTGGGTTAGATGGGCCCAGTGAGTAATGCTGGGTTAGATGAGCCCAGTGAGGGATGCTGAATTAGATGGGCCCAGCGAGGAATGTTGGGTTAGATGGGCCCAATTAGGGATGCTGGGTTAGATGAGCCCAGTGGGGGATGCTGAATTAGATGGGCCCAGTGAGGGATGCTGAATTAGATGGGCCCAGCGAGGAATGTTGGGTTAGTTGGGCCCAGTGAGAAATGCTAGGTTAAATGGACCAAGTGAGGAATGCTAGGTTAAATGGACACAGTGAGGAATACTGGGTTAAATGGGCTAATGGAATGGTCTCAAGCTCTGGTGCCAAATGGTCTAGCTGGTTTTCATTAGATGTCAACTTTAATATGAAAATATCAAGGCGACCCACAGCTCCCTAGGGTCTGGCAAGAGATCTAAACCTGATGGGGTTAAATGAATTTTAACTTTTTACTTTTTATTTTTTGCAGACACCAATTTCAGGCTTTAAGGCTTTAATGTAGCATCCTCAGCTGATTGATAATCTGACTCCAGGACTGATGGTTTACAGTAATTTATTTCCCAGAAGTGCGTCACAGCAACCCCCAAACTGTAGGAGCTGATTGGTAATTAAAATTACCATTCATAATCTGCATTATATTCTTACAAAAAATACAAGTGTAGGCTGCTTATGTAAGTACAAAATATGACAGCAATAACAAATCAGTTATTTTAAACATTATACTGTATATGAATTAAAAGCCTTTTTAACGAAAAACTCTCTTTTTGGTGTATTTTGCTTTATGAATCACCTTTTACACAAACAATTAGTCAGCTGTAAACTATAAACATACTACTGATGAACTACAAATACAGACAATGGGCCTTATTTATCGATATTTTTGTAAAACTGTGTAAATTTACCCATAAATGGATACGAACTAAAAAATTCCGCAGGATTTATCAAACATGCGTAAACACAGCATTTGTTCATATTTTGTGCATATGTTGATAAATACCAATCTATCATAAATGAGAAGCACATTCACAGAATTTTCGATTAGCGTAAATCAACGCCCCTGAAATACCATATAAGGAGCTTGGAATTCTTTTGTTGGCGATCTAAAGAGATGGCAGAGAAAAGGCAAAAGAAAAAAAACCTTTCTGAAGCAGCAACTGAAGTTTTGTTAATGGAAATAGAATCCAAAAAATATTTTGTTCAGTTGTGTAAGTTGTGGAGTGTCAGGCCCAGAGATGACCAAAGCCTGGCAAGAAATGCAGTAAATTCGGTGTCAAAAGTTCAGCGTACTCTGGAACAGGTTAAAAGAAAATGGTTTGACATGAAACTGGAGGCGAATTATTGGAGAGACGTCACTGGCTGGAATTACCATGGAGGGTGTCAACAATCCGTTTTCTCTCATCTTAGGTCAATCACCATCCAACTCTGAATCTAAGATTTTGCATACCAGCCTTATTGTTGCCATAATTCCTGGGGGGTAGCTGCCCGCGAGGAGAGGCATGGTTGGCCGAAGTGATAATGACAGATGCAATACGTCGTTGGGACTGTCACGCTTTTCTAAAATCAACTTGGAGCGAATCCCAAGTGAAATTATTTGTTTTTAAAATTAGAACAATTACATATTTAGGATCCTCTATAATAGTGTGCCCTCCCTTGCCTTTCCCTCCACTCTGCAGTCCCTTTCCTTTTCAAATGCAAACTCCAACATCATTTTATCTTGTATAAAAATAACAACAATTGTAATATTTAGATTTATTTTTAAAAGACAGAAGAAAATGTGATCAAAAATACCTACACAGTAAATGGCCCAATCAGCTGGCTATATTTCTCCAATAACATAAGAATGTATGTTTATTAAATAAGAACGTAAATGTATTATGACAGTCCTATTTCTGTGGTGTGGAGACATTTTGACTGCTTAAGTTTTTCTTAGAGCTCATAGGGTGAGGTCAGGCATAGCAATGAAGACCTTAGCAATGGTTTCTACTCCTTATTTATAACAAATATTGTTCATGTCTTTTATGAAATTAAAAAAAATTCCAAATAAGAATTAATTTGATTAACCAGGATTACACAAATGAAGCATCACCCGTTTTAATGTTGAATCCAATAGTGATTTTATATAACAATTTGAACATTATAATATTACTACCAAATAATGTGGTACTCATTTTTAATCCAATAAAAGATTTTCTATTTATGCACACTACACAACCAGTTGAGAGCGCTCGTGAAATTTCTTTGGATCCTATGAACAAACTGATATATGAAAACTTGAATGAATCCCAATTTTTTTTGTCCCTGCCACAGACACACTCACACACATACACCGTGTTATACAGAGTTGGAGCACCCCTCTATGCAGCTGTGCTATCGGCGGTCCAGCCACTCCAAATACCATGGTCCAGGTCTACCGGCTGCTTATTCTTTTTCAAACTGCCTCCTCATTGCCTCCTCTTTTATATCCAGATTTCTCTTGTTGCATGCATGCACACATGTATGTGCGAATGCACATGCACTCACACAGGCACTCTAAGACATTATTTGTTTCTCTCTCCCTGAGGCTTCCCTCTCCCGCTTTTAATGGTTTAGCTATGTCTCAAAGATATCTCGGCTACGGTCACCAGGTATTAAGCAGTCATGGATTGTTTTGGGAAGCCACTGTTTTGGCAAGTAAAACCCAGTATGTCTATGAGGAGGATGAATTTAGCTCTCTCCTTGGCTGGTTGTCTTTGGGGAGTTCACCTCACCCAAAAAAGTGAGGCATGATGCTGCCCCCTTGGACTCCAAGCCCAAGATCAAATGTCCGTACCGTTATAAAACTTGCCACATCAAATGAACTCCTTCCAAACGCATTCAATGTTCATTCTACTGAAATAAAAAACAAAAAGTTTTATTTAATTGCACGACACATTTCATTAACATTATTTTAGTTTTCAGCTGATCAGTAAACTCAGTATTGAATTTCAGTATAAAAGCCCTTATGAGAAAAAAGTGAAATAAAGTGTTTTAATAATAAAACAAATACAGATGTATAAGCACTCTAATGTCCTTAATAAACAACAAAATAACCTAACTAAATATTACACTTAATCTTTCTTGGTTTAAAGCCCTCATAATCAGGGAAAATAATAACTCTGAGAAGATTAACAGACAGCTGTAGTTGTTTTCCATAACATTTTTTCCCTATTTGTTACTGTCATTGCATTCATCTGCAGAAATTTTTTCTGTTTTTAATTTCATCTCATTTTTGTTGATCCTTCAGTTAATTCTTTTATTACTCACGTAATTCAAGGATAATTAGGAAAAATGTTGTAGCATGACTGTGTTTGACCTTGCATTTACCTGCTTCAGTGCTATGGCATGACACACACATAAAATCAATCATTTTTTTACAGTAAGATTAAAAAATATTTGTTCATTTACTGCAATTAAATAGTGCATTGGTTTCCTTTTTGCAATGCTGTCATATATTTATGTCAGTATTGCAGGCAGAAAAATAGCCAGAAGACCCTCCCCTTTATAAATTCAATGGTAGTTTTCACATTCAGCACTTCTGCAACTGACCACTCAACCAGCAGATAGCGCTATGCCAAGGCCATTATTCAGTTTAATTCACTGTAAAACTGAATGATATTCATTTGAGAAATTACTTTGGACTCAACAATCACAATTTCTTTCCAGTTTCCAATTACATAGTATAAGGGTAACTTAACTCAGGCTTTATCAAGAAGATAATAAATAAAAAAGATAGATATAATCTAAGAGGTTATATTGATAATGTAATGTAATGTATAGATTGTCTTACAGCTGGAGGACCAAACACAGACTCCCATTCATTTTGAAGCCCTGTGTCCAGTAGGTCCTGTTTCAAGACTACTTGAATTTTGGCATATCCAGTAGAAAGATCTCATTGGGTTAAAAAGGAATAGAGTTTCAGGTGAAGTACTGATTTAAATGATGGAGCTGAATTGCCCCTCATCAGTACAATTTCAAAGTAGAATTTCTGATCTCTCTGGAGAAGTCATCATTCTCTCCTCAGCCCTCACTGTCAGATGAGTGAAAGCCCCATAATTCACGACACAGCAGCTCTGGTGGACAGCAGCCAGAAGCTGCCTCTTATTTGGCAGAACACGATACAGAGAGTTTGTTTGGTTTGGAAATCATCCCCAATGTTCTGTCAGACAGCCTGCAATTATGGTTAAGCCCAAGCCATAAAGTGGCAAAAGGCAGGATAGGATTTTACCACACAAGGCTGTCCCACCATGCCACTGCAGAGGTGTTTGGGTGGGACTGCAGTGGTGTTTGGGTTGGACTGCAGATGTTTTTTGGTTGTGGCTGCAGAGGGTGGGGCTGCTCCTATGTGTGCCTTATTCTACCACCTGAGGTAAACTGAGGCAAGGCCAAAACATGTCTTCCTGATCCCTTGTAGCAACCAGGTAAGAAGAGTTGTATTTCATTGAAAGGAATACGTACCTGTTCTATGTACAGTTAAACCGTTCAAGATTCTCTGTACAAGATGTCATGTTCTCATTTTAATTAAACTGTAAGGTTCTGCAATAGGAGGTCAGCTACATTAAATTTTTCAGAAGCAACTTGCACACAGTAAGACATTGGTTATGATGGCAAATTGAATGCTGAATTCAAATACATGTCATCAGCAAAAGAGGAAATGCAACAAGAAACATCGGAGAACAGATAAAAGAGTATATGATGAACAGAAAAAATAGAACTGGATAAAAACTGAACTGGGAGGAATGCCTTTGGGATATGTAGCCATTAATCCAAACAGCTATAGATTTACTGAAAAAAATATGTCTGTCCCACTGAAATGGATAGGGGAAAATGTTGTACATGGAGAGCTGTGCAATTAAGCCTTTATGTCAAATGCAGTAAAAGCTTTGGGGATGTTAAGTGAAATAACTGTACTTTCACCAAACAATTTCATTAAGGTGGACTAGAAATGGATGACATAAGTGAGATCACCAGTTGATCTTGCATAGAAGTGGTGTGCTTTGAGGAAATATGAATTCCATAACTTCCAAACTGGCCAGATATAAATCCCCTTTGAAGAATACTAAGATAAAAAAACTGTATTGAAACTCAGCACGGAAGGGGAACAAAAAAAGATGTAACCATGTAAACCAGGTGACGCTGACAAGGAAGTAGCCCCGTCATACAGGCCATCTACAACGAGAATCGGGTGCTCAGGTCGGATCTTAAAAGTGAAATGAGTGAATTCCAACTTTCCTTTCGTGACGACATGAAGACGGAGCTGAACAAGTTTAGAGTAGAAATCAAGTGGAAACTTGAAGAAGCTACAAATGAGCTAACGGCTACCATAGCAAGAGTGATGGAGGCAGAACAGCGCACAACTGACATTTAAGAATGGGACAAGGCAGCGAAGGAAGCTCTCACTCAGGCTCTAGAGAACCAAGAGGCTCTGCAGGCAAAGGTAGAAGCTTTGGCTAGCCGAGCTAGGCTAACCAAGCTAGAAGCACGCTCACGCCTGAACAATCTCCATATATACGGTTACCAAAGGAATCAGAGGGGTCCAATCTATCAGAGTTTGTAACGAAGCTAATAAACCGGTGACGGACATGGACCTCGGAATACAGCACTGCCACCAGGCACTTGCCCCAAATCCTCGCCTAGATCACTGGTGATTTGCTTTCTCGAGTTCAGAGTGAAAGAACAGGTGCTGCATACTGTGTGGAGAAAGAAAGATGTTCGCTACGATGGGAAAAGGATTTATTTTGACCAAGATTATACTCCCAAGATACTGAAGAAAAGAAAGGCATATGGGGGGTAATGAGAGCGCTCAAAGGAATCCACTTCCAAACGCCACATCCAGCTAAGTTGAAGGTGTTTTTTGACATCGGCACCCAAGTCTACAAGAGCACGGCAGAGGCTACTAAAAAGAGAGGATTCCCTATGGAAAATATTAAGGAGCCAGACTCTACAGTGTTGAAGCAGCGGAGACTAGCAACGTGGGAGAAGGCAGGTGCAGATCACCACAGACAGGTAGTGGACCATGGGCGGATAAGGGAGAGACTATGGAGCTTTCAGCGTGCTCCACCGGGAGCATCTGTTGCTGGAGAGTGAAACGCCTGAGGGTAAACATCTCCATATGATCGCGGGGTAAGTGGCTGGAGCCATGTACCTCCACAGATGATACTTGTGTTTCTCTATTCTCAGCCAATTTATAAAGAGACTTAATATCACTATTTTCTGAGTTTGTTAAAGATGGAACTTTATACTGGTTATGGGGGAACTGTCTTGAAAGGAATGTTAGCGGCGCAGAGTATCTTCTCTGACACTGATGAGAGGCCCTCGATGGACGCGAGGATCTCCTCTGAACTTGAGGTTTGATTTGAACTTCAGACTTGGAAGTCTTTGGTTTTTGTTTTCCTGTTTTGTTGTTCACTGTTCTTGTTCTGGATATCATGGGTAACATTACACAAGTGTACGCAGGATGAAAAGAGTATGCATCATCAGGAATATAAGATAGTCACTAAATGTCAATGGGCTACATAATATGATTCAAAAGAGTAAGATTATAGCTAAAATGAAACGAGAAAAGCTGCTGGTAGTTTGTTTTTTTTTTTTTTTTTTGCAAGAGATGCATCTTTCTTCTTTAGAACACGAAAAATTTAAAAAACTTGTATTTCAAAATACCTATTAGTCATCTCATAAATCAGGCCATAGGAGGGCAGTGGCTATACTGATCCCTAATGCAGTAAATTTTGAATTTATTTCAGAAGTGAAAGATAAGGCAGGGAGATATGTACTAGTAAAGGGCAAATTAGATAACGAAGAAGTAACATTACTTAATGTGTATGCCCTCCCGGGAGCAACAAATCATTTTTTAAGAAACTATTTGAATTGATAGTCATGGAAACATAAGGAATTCTAATTTATGGCGGTGATCTTAATGTCCATCTTCAACCTAAATTAGATATATCTAACCAGGGCCAAAAGAAAAGTCCAAATGCCATCATGGTCCAGCAGATGCTTGCAGAGCTGGGTTTGATTGTTGTGTGGAGAGAGTCTCATCCAGGTGAAAAACAACTAATGTATTATTCCTCATGCCACTCTGTATATTCATGAATTTACTATTTATGTATAAATCAGATTGGCACAGGGTCAGGGATTGTAAAATAGTGATTAGGGACTTATCGGACCATTCAGGTGTGTACCTAACCCTGCACCTAACTAATCAACGGAAAAATACACTTTGGACACTTAACACGAGCATTTTAAATGACAAAACAGTAAAGAAACAGATTCAACAGGAATTTGGCACATATCTACAAAATAATGATAATAGAGAGGTGTCTCCAAATACTTTATGGGATGCAGCAAAGGCAGTCATTCAAGGTAAAATTATGCCCTCACGGCTTCTCGGAAAAAGGAAAAACAGAGAAGACTTATTGAACTACAAGAGGAAATGAAGTTATTTGAAATTAGACACACTGAACAAAATGATCATCAGATATTAACTAGAATAAACACAATTAAACAAGATATAAATGGTATATATGTTGAGGAAATTGAAAAACAACTTAAATTTACCAAAGAAAAGTATTATGAGACTGGGCTGAGGGGAATGAAACTTCTTTCCTGGAGGATACGAAAACAACAGAGAAAGAATACAATCTATAAAATTAGGAACCCTAAGACACAAAATGTTTGCAGTGAATCAGAGGATATTCAATGTGCATTGGAACTATATTATAAAGACCTATATACCCAACCGGCCATGGCAGATATTACAATTATAGAGACTTTTCTAAGTTCACTAGACCTACCATCCACAGGAGAACAACAGAATACAGAAATTATGGCTGAGATAACAGCAGAAGAACTGAATAAAGCCATTTCAAGATTAAAAGCTAATAAGGCTCCAGGCAGAGACGGATATCCATCCGAATGGTACAAAACATTTAACTTCAAATAACACCTGTGCTGCTTAACTGATTCAATCATACACTGAGAACAGGGGAGGCTCCACAATCATGGAAGGAAGCAGTTATCACTATCATCCCGCAAGAAGGTAAAGATAAAAAGAAATGCAGCTCATATAGACCAATATCAGTCTCGAATGTAGACTATAAATTATTTGCTGCAATCCTATCTCAGAGACTGGAATCCATTGTCCCGGAGCTGGTAGATTTAGAAGAAACAGGCTTTGTACTAAATACACAGACACAGGATAATTTAAGGAGAACACTACAAGCGATGAGTCGTATTACATCAGAAAACATTAGTGCAATGTTGGTCAGCCTTGACGCTGAAAAGGCATTTGATTCGGTGGGTTGGGAATATCTTTATAGGGAACTTGCCAGATTTGGCTTTAAAGATGGCTTCATTAAATGCATTAAAGCGTTATACTTCTCTCCAACAGCCAGGATCAGGGTTAATGGACACTTGTCGCAAACTATCTTTTTGGAAAGAGGGACACACCAGGGCTGTCCCCTGAGTCCGGCTCTATTCGTGTTATTTATTGAACCCTTGGCTCAAGCAATTAGAGAGGACTCTGATATAAAGGGGATTATGATCAGAGGAGAAGAATATAAGAGCAGTATGTTCGCAGATGATGTTCTGCTTTTTATTACAAGCCCTGACTCAAGTATCCCTAATTTGATGTCCCTTCTAAGAAATTACAATTCATACTCTGGATACAGCTAAATGTTCAAAAAACTCAAACTCTCACATTTAATTATACACCTCATCTAGATGCAAAAGGGAAATATAACTTTAAATGGGACTCTCCCACAATAAAATATTTAGGAATAAACCTAACAAAAGACATGCCTATACTTTTTGAAAACAACTACGGCCACATTAATAAAGAGATAAAATCTGACGTTTCTAGATGGACTCTCCTCCCACTAGATATGAGTAATAAGATAGAAATAATCAAAATGAATGTGTTGTCATGGCTTCTTTATCTCTTCCAGTCATTGCCTCTGGAGGTACTCCAAAAACAATTTGATTAGTGGAATGCATGGATTTCAAGGTTCATTTGGATCAGTAGAAGACCTAGGGTACAGTTCAAGACACTGCAGCTGAAAAAAGAAAAGGGAGGAAGAGCTTTACCATGCTTACAGGATCACTATTTTGCCACACAATTGAAACCCTTAGTATACTGGTGTTCTCCGAATTATGAATCTAAATGGAAATCCTTGGAAATTACACAAATAGAAGCTCCAATACAATCTATAATAGGAAATAAAAGCCAAGCTGAAAGACATTATAACAGTTTGAATCAATGGACTTTATTCACTCTTAAGCTATGGTTCAAGGTACTGAGGAAGTTACAAATACAGAAACAGGCTAGGGTCTTGAACTGGGTAGCATATGATCCTGAATTTGAACTTGCTAGGTTGGACGGGGGCTTCATACAGTGGGTTAGGATAGGTATCACGTCTTTCTGTTCTCTCACTTCAAACAGTAAATTTCAGAGTTATAAGACAATTTCTGACACATTTGGATTGGAAAAGCAGGACTTCCACAGATACCTGCAAGTCAGAGACTATTATAATAAAAAATTCAAATTAAGGAAGAGACAGAATACAATTTGAATCAGAATACAATTCTATATTTCATGATGCATACAAAAAAAAGACAATAAAAAGTTGGTCTCAATACTTATATGGAAGTATACAAGCCTCTAAAAATCACTGTATGATACCCATCAAACGAAAATGGGAGAGAGAGTCAGAAACACACATATCAGAAGAGACCTGGGTGGAAATATGACGCAAGCAACCACTGCAAACTCAAGATCATTGAGAGAGTTCAGCTGGAAAAATGTAGTGATTTTTTATCACTCCTAAAATAACAGCACTGCAAACAGGCCAACAGAGCCAAGGCTTCTATTGGAGACAATGTGGAACCCCTATGGCTAATCATTTCCATGTCTTTTGGGCCTGTCCGAAAATCCAGCCATACTGGAGGGAGGTGGCTACCGAGATAAACAAAAAATGGGGGTAGTTAGAGTACTCTTTTATCCCTTTACATCTTGGTAAAATACCTGAAACAGTCCCACATAAGGATAAATACTTATTGAAGATACTTTTGGCAAGTAGTAGGAAAGATATAACTCGAAAATGGTTGCAGGTTGATCCTGCAACATTGGACCAGTGGCACTTGATTGTGAAAGAAATCTATTGAATGGAGAGACTTGCCTTTGTTTTAAGACTTGCGTTGGAGAAATGTATTGAATGCTGGGAAAAACAGAATGTGAATGCACTTTGAATAGTGTGACATACCATAATGTATGTGGAAAAATATATTGTGATTTCAACTGTAACACCCATGATAACCTCATGTTCTTTGTTTGTAAATTTCACATAATTAATGTGGGCAATGGGGTGATAGTTGGAGGGAAGAGACTTGTCACTGTTTTTGGGAATATGAAAAACATGGGCATGTTTCCATGAGGAGGGAAAGATGCCACATGAATAAAACACTGAGAATAACCTGGAGAGAGTAAGAGGAAGTTCTGGAGCACAGAACTTCAGAGCCATGGCATGAATGCCACTGGGGCCAGGGGATTTGTAGGGCTTTATGAGCCTTAAAAGGAGTATTGACTGTCAAGGGTAGGATCAGAGGCAGAGCAGGAAGCACACAAGTTAGCATTTGACTAGGGGTCACATGCATGGGCATCAGTTTGTTTTGAAAAGTGCAGGGGACGAAAATGGGTTTGACCTGTTCATACCTTTTTTCGGTGCCATATAATGTGGGGGGTCATATCCCCAGGGTCCCCAATGTAAATGATACCTATGGTCACATGGGGGGAAGCATCAGAATTGTAAATGGAAGGAAAGGAGAATTGAGTAAAGTTAGTGGAGTTTGTGTTCATGATGGACTGGAAGGAAATGGCACCACTGGAAGAGATGTTGCCATGATTATGACCCATGAAGGACTCTGTAGTTTTGTTAGTATTGGATGTAAACGCATTGTGAACTTACACATGGGCAATACAGTTTTCTGGTTTAGGACCAGTTTTCCCAGCATGGAACCTGCGATTCCTGAGATTTACTGGATGAATGCTTTGAGCATTAAGCTATTTGGGGAATTGGTGACAACCAGGCTTTTAGAGAGGAATAAGTATACCTGTACCTGTCTAAATACATTCAATAATGCTGTGTGCAATAATAGCATGGCCATCAGTAAAACATTCTGACTATGGGGCAGAACTACAGAACTCCTTTAGTGAGTCCTTTTCAGCTTTAGTGTAGTGGTAAGTTCTTCTTGGTATCATCCGGGATTTAGGTAGTAAACATCATACGTGTTGAAGTGAGGTCAAGCAATGGCCTGAGATGCTAATGAATGACAAGGCGAAAGATATGAAAAAGGTCCAGTCAGTGTGCCGACTCCTGTCAGGATCCCCTGTCAGGTCAGGATCCTGAGCATGTTCTTGAATCAGCTGCTACTGATAGTGTGACAGAACCAGCACAAACAGAACTATTCCATGAGAGGAATTAGTGACACCAGGAGCAGCTCACAGTGTTTACTCATATTATATATATATTGCTCATTACTACTGTCTGCTTCTGTTTTATAAGTACAGTGGAACCTCGACATACGAATTTAATTTGTTCCAAGACCCAATTCGTAACCCAAAAAATTCGTAACTCAAAATAATTTTCCCCATTTAAAATAATGGAAAAAAATTTAATCCGTTCCGCCTTGTTGACAATAACACTTACCTTGGAAACAAACGTCACCAGCTAATGGAGGTGGCTGGCGAACGGAGGTAGGTGGTGGAGGAGGAGGAGGAGGGAGGCCTGAACTTGCTACTGTACGTACGGTACAATACCTACCATACTTAAACACAATATTTTTCTCCTTTTTTTTTCATTTTTACTTAACGGAACTTAACTAAAACAAACAAAACATAACAAAACTAAGGAAAAGGAAAAGTTGAGGAAATTGCGGTATTAATTCCAAAAAAAAAGCACAACTCAACGACAGACAGTACACGTACGAACGGATGCTGCTATGAACATGCGCAAGTGGCCTGAGAAGCAACAAGTACAAAGGATGCTGGGCTGTATGTGAAGCGGCGTGTACGGGCGAAAGAGGGTTTGTGTGCAGGTTGGCATCCTGATTTGCCCCTGGCAGCCTGTGCGCGGACAATTCGAAAGGATGATTCATGTTGTATCTCAAAATTCCCGTCGTATTTCAAAACAAAAATTCTGCGAAATTTCAAAATGTAACTCAAAACATATATATGTAAGAGCAATCGTATCTCAAGGGTCCACTGTATTTCTTCAGGTAAAATCAGGAGGTAAATTAAGCTGGGGAGGGCAAGAACATGGTGATGGAAAGTGTGTGTGCCTCTGTGTGTGCGATGGAGTGAGTAGCATGTTTCAGAGTGTGGACGGTATGGGGACCGGAGGCTGTGTGAGACAGCAGAGAGCCTAATGATCAGTGGGAGGTCTCAAAGGTCACTCCGGTTATTTGCCCCTCCAGGTGAATTGAACATTGGGATTCTCATTGCTCAGGCACGTCATGTGATTGTGAGCTGCAGTGCAGGGAGAGAATCAGAGAAACTGTATGAGTAAGAAATTCTCATGTTCAAATCATGTTTCTGACAATTTTTCCAGGCTGTGGAGTAGCATATCCAGCTACACTAGCCTTTATTAATGTATTAATCTGTGAATTAATTTAAGATGATTTATTAATGTCTTCACAGATGTTTGAAACAAATAAATCTTTTGCAGGCATAGTGTTTGCTCCAGATAGGTTCTTCACCTGGTAGAAATATAGTGTTTGTTGAATAGTGTATTAATAGTGTATTTAATTAGTGGGTTTATTTTGAACAAACTAATGCTGAGAATCAGTCTCATAAATTTTAACCCAGTTATGTCATTTTTATTAATTCAGTAATATTGATTTTAATAAATACATATTAGTTATTAGTATGAATAACCGCATTCAATATAAATAACTTTAATATTAATTTACTTTAAATAAGAGTTCTTTGATAGAGAGTTGGCTTTAGACTGATGTGTGAACAACATTGAGACAGACACCACGTTAATTAAAAACTGTTTATTAGTATTAGCTGGATAAATACATATGCTAACATGCTAAATTTAATGGATAACTGAAGTGGGAAAAGAGAATAAAGAGAAGTAAAGAGAGGAAACAAAGGAGTGCTCATGTCCACCAGCTAAATGACTGTAATGCAATGTAAGGCAGCTGAAGTTGGAAATGACTGCATTCTGTACAAATGACACTGATAATTTCCTTTACCAGTAAAAATTTGTATCAATTCTTTCCTCAACCCCTAAGGTTCTTACCCAGGGTATTCTGGCAGTGAATATGAGAAGATTCGATTATGCTCCTAATTCTTTGGGCAGTTGGTTAATTGTAGCTCATGTTGTCTCTGTGGCCCCCTGTTTGTTTTACAGAAGGAGTGGGAGAATGGCTGGGGAATAATTACTAGTATTACAATGCTTGTACATATGTATGCGGCACTGAAATAAAATATTAAACACAGAGCAGAAACTCACAGCTATTAAAGTCAATGTGCCCCCAGGGATCAGACAAACTCAAACCGGAAATTAGGAACATTAATCACTTAAAAAGACAACAGAACACTGAACAAGAGTTTGCTTTTTTATTACTTATTCACACATAGCAGCACAGTGTTTTTTTGTTTTCAATGAGGATTGCACAGATTGCTCAAAGAAACAGAAACCTCTGTCGCACCACGCACAAATATACACACCTGATTAACACACACACATACACATGCAAACATTCACTCACACATACTCATACAACATGCGTGCACACATACACAACACACACACAAACATGCACGCACACACACATACACACGCTCCACGAGTTTGACGACAAGCTAACCATTCTTCCAGAGACAGCCTCTAATGCCAGTTGACCTCCCCCTGCACGTTGGAGGATCTGACATCACAGCCTCCCTTCCCCTCAACTGCCCTCAGCACCAGTCGTCCTGCCCCTGCACACTCCTGGGACAACGGCAAAGTGTTCCTGTTAGGGAGTGTTGGACTTTGGAACCGGTATTTATGGGGTTAAGGGCTTCAGTTTGTGGCGCGTGCCATTCCACTGAACAATCTACACGTCTGTACTTCATGGTTACTCAAGCTAACAATGCTCTACTTAGCCACCAAAATGTACCTCACTGCCTCCCTCTGAGGTGGCCCCAGCATTGTTTGAATGGCACCCACGCATTGCAGTTATTTGGGGGTCAGAATAGAGGCAAAAGAGTTCTGATTTATGCAGACAATATGCTCTAATTTCACTATGTCACTACTCTGCCATCCCACCTGAGTTTCAATATGCAATCAGTATGCATTATCCGTGCAGCATATGTTGCGGATACTATAATGCAGTCGCTGGCAGTCTCTCTCTTGCTTTCACTTCCAGATATTCTTCAAACTGGTCAGATGTGGTTTAAGACGCCGTTCTCAGCTAACTTTTCTGCAACCCATCCACTCGATCACCTGCACCTGCAATCAATTGACGCAATCACTGACAACAAAACCATTCACCTCTTTTTAAAACACAGTAAAACTGATCAGACCAGAAAAGGCTGTCCTGTTTATTACTTCAAATTGTCATTACCCACTAGCCCCTATGTAATCCTTTCAATACTGCTCCTGTACTTCCACGTACCAGCTGATACACTGTTCATTGACGAATCATGTCATTGGTTCCAGAAACAATTAAAAAACATTCTGTGCTTACCATTCTTTCATAATTAGAGCAGCAACTACAGCAGTACAAAACAGACTCCCTGATCACTTAATTAAACACCCAGGACACTGGTCATCCGATGTCTTCTTACATCAGGTTGAATTATGTATACATCTGCTCCGCCCTCTTCCCTTTAATCCATTAAAACCTCACATAGCGCACACATTGGAACCACATTAAATTTATTATATTTCCAGGTGGCAGTCTTTTGGGGGAGTCCTCCTCACCTACAAGGACAGGGACTACTCCTCCCCCACTGGACTCCAAGCCCAATATCATACTTTGTCTGCATCTCAATACCATTCCTTATCAATAAATCCATCTTACAGTTTTTTTCAATTGCTAACAGGCATTGGTCAATACTAAGCCACTTTTCCAAAACTCTTCATTCAGTCTGCCTTACCAACATCCATCTTGGCAAAACAGTTAATCTCACCTCCAAAACTCACTCAAACCCCCAAAACACTTCATACAGGTCTCAAAAGAGGCTCATTCGACCATAACAGAGGCAACAATTCTCAGTCAGAATGCATACATTGTCACTCATAACACACTCACCTAAAAAACTCAGGACAGGGAGCATTATATAAATGATGAACTTTCATCTTTGAAGTTTGAATGATTTTTCACATAAATCAGTATTTCATGATATAATAAGAATAACAACTTTTCACTTTATTGACTGTAGTAAAGAAGATATAACAAGAATGAATCAGAAATTCAGAAATTTGCTTGAAAACTCTTTATTTTTTCTATATCTTTGCACATAATAATTGTGAAAAATAAAAAGTTGAAATAAAAATTCCTGAAATTCCAGGGCTGCAAGAATAATTACAAAAAAATACATCAACATGTATAGTATAATCACTCATACTTTACAGTACTGTGAGGGTTCTTGTTCTCTCTCTCTCCTGCATTTGACCATAAGTTCTCATCAACATCACATCTTATGTCTGCTCTGGCAATGCATCTTGGAAAGTATCTTCTGAAATGTCTTATCCAACCCTGGCAGTCTTCAGGAGAAGTGTCTCCACACTCCGCATTCATGGCATCCAGTAAGGACATCTGGTCATGTGGATGGTGGTCATAAACCTTCCACCTCCATGCAGAGAAACACTCCTCTATGGATTTCAGGAAGGGGGAGTATGGAGGCAGGAATAATTCTGACATCCTGGGATGTGCAGTAAACCAGGATAAAGATTTTCTGTATATTTCTATATGCAGAAATGCACAAAATTTGCCAACAGTCTGTTTTGAATGTGTTTTTACAGTTTTTTTCAATTGCTAACAAGCATCGGTCAATACTGACGCAACTTTTTCAAAACTCTTCATACAGTCTGCATTCCCAGCATGCATCTTGGCCAAACAGCTCATCTCACCCCCAAAACTCACTCAAACCCCCAAAACACTTTCAGAAATCATTCAGAAAATCATTCAGAAAGCATACATTGTCTCTCATAACACACTGACCTAAAAAAAAACTAACATTACATCACACTCATTTAGCTGATGCTTTTATCCAAAGCAACTTACGGTTGATTAGGCTAACCAAGGGCCAGTCCCCCGTGGGAACAATGTGGGGTTAAGGGCCTTGCTGAAGGGCCCAACAGCAATGACTTCTGTTTTGCTGACTGTGTGAAGAGTTTTGTTAATGTGACTTCAGTTTTGACCAATGCATGTTAGCAATCGATAAAAATTAACAGTTTTGAAAACAGTGCATGAGCATTTGAAAAATGTGCTGTAAATATATTGTGTTTTGCAGGTGGTGGAGTATGAATGAGAAAAGAGTCCATTCAATTGATGCATGTCCAAAAGCATTTGCAATTTGCTGGAAGGAATGAGAAACTGCTACTATGATGTGCACAAAATGAGTAAATGTTGTGGAGGCTGAACTAACTGTTGTGCAAATGTTAATAGTGATGTGAGAAATGCATCAAAGCAACTGAGAAAAACTGTAAATCACCCCTTAGTCTCTTCTTGTTAAGTCTAAATAGAATAAGTAACTTGAGTCTTTCCTCATAGCTTTTGTATTTCATGTCAGGAACTAATTTAGTTGCCCTCCTTTGTACTTTTTCAAGAGCCTTGATATATTTCTTATAGTGCGGTGCCCAGAACTGCACACAATATTCCAAGTGGGGTCTGACTAAAGCATTTTATAATTTTAATATAACCTCCTTAGATTTATAATCAATACTTTTGGCTATATATCCCTGTTTTCATCCTGTTTGCCTCTTTTACTGCTAAAGCACACTGCCTAGATCAACTATTAATACCAAGTCTTTTTCAAACTGAGCACATTCTAGTTTACTTCCTCCCATGGAGTAGTCTTGCCTAAGGTTCTTATTTCCCACATGCAAGACTTTACATTTAGCTAATGTCATCAGCCAGGTATCTGCCCACTTATGGATGCTGTTTTGGTCTTCTTGTATTACCTTAGTTGATTCTATACTGTTGGCTAGACCCCCTAGTTTTGTGTCATCTGCAAATTTTACTATTTTACTCCTAATCCCTGCATCAAGATCACTTATGTAAATAAGGAAAAGCAAAGGCCCCAACACCGATCCCTGCAGGACTCCACTTCATACAGGACCCTGCTCTGATACAATTCCTCCCACAGTTACACTCTGTTTTCTACCAGACAGCCAACTTCGAACCCTTTCAGTGATAGCTCCTGTGTATCCCGCAGATTTCATTTTCACTATGAGCCTCTCATGCTGAACTTTGTGAAATGCCTTTTGGAAGTCTAAATAGATAATATCGTAAGCTTGGTCTGCATCTAAACACACTGTAGCGTCCTCAAAAAAGTCCAGGGGGTTGGTTAAGCATGACCTCCCTCTGCGAAAACCATGCTGGCTATCGTTTAAGATACCATTTTGTTCTAGGAATAATTCCAAATTGTCCCTAATGATGAATTCCAGTAATTTACATGTGATACAAGTTAAGCTGACAAGCCTATAATTTCCTGGAGCCGTCCGGTCTCCTTTCTTGTAGATAGGTACTACACCGCCTTGCTTCCAGTAATCTGGTATTTTTCCAGTTTTAAGAGATTGCTTAAAAATAAGCCTGCTGCCTTATTTGTTTTAAGTTTTTGAAGTTTATCTAGTACTTCTGCATCATTTAAATCAATTTCCTCCATAAGACTCTGAGAACTGAATGCACCTGAAGGCATATGAGAAAAAACTTCACTACTAAAATTCTCCACAAAGTAATTGTTTAGGGTATCAGGAATAGCCTTGTTATCATAAACTGTAAGTCCATCCTTGTTTTTTATACCGCTTATCTCATCCTTAACTATCTTTTTTCGACTGTAGTGTTGAAAAGAATTTACAGTTGCTCTTTGCATCTAGTGCAATCTGTCTTTCCAAATGCCTTTTAGCTTCCCTTATTTCTTTCTTTCTTGTCTCTGAGCTGTCTAACTTGAATTTTCTAAATAGTTTCCTTTTTTGTTTTAAACTAATCTGTAACGACTTATCCATCCACTGTGGTTGCTTCTTTTTCAGCTTTCCTTTTCACACTTGTGGAATGAATTTACGCTGTACATCCAGGATAATTGTTTTTAATATGTTCCACATGTCTTTCACAGTTCTGCCATATAGAAGAGGTACCCAGTTTATATTTCTTGTATAATCACACATTTTATTAAAGTCAGCTCATCTAAAGTTTAAAATTCTAGCATTGGAGGATGTAGACTTAAATTGCCAAAAAACTTTAAATGTAACTGCACTGTGGTCACTTTTTCTGAGTGGCTCCCTTACCTCAGTACTGCAGATTCTATCAGGATTATTACACAGAACCAGGTCTAGAATTGTGTTCTCTCTTGTAGGTTGAGTAAAATACTGTATCAAAAAACAGTCATTTACAACATCCAAAAACTCTTCCTCACATGACCAGACTCAGCTTCCAAATTAATTGAAGGGTAATTGAAGTCCCCCATTACTATTGTCTCGCTCTCCTGACATGCTAGTTTAATGTTATCAAAGAGCAAACCGTTAATACTACTGTCTGAGGCTGGTGGCCTATAACATACTCTGACATTCAGACCTTTTTCATTTTCCCCCAGTATTTTAATCCTTCTGTCTTCATGTCTTCACTAACACCAAGGGGCTCCATACCTGGAATTCCCTGTATATTAAGCTAATCCTTTACATAGAGAGCTATGCCCCCTCCTCTGCTATTGGTTCTATCTTTTCTTAGCACCTTGTATCCCTCTATGTTATACTCATCCCCATCCCCTGCACCAGGCCACATTTCCATGATCCCAACAACATTATAATTACTATTACTCATCAGCTTCTAGATCCAAAATTTTATTTTGTATGCTTCTAGCATTTAAACAGAGTAATTTCAGAGTACTGTGTGTGCATTTCCTGTCTTTCCACTCCACTCCCAGCTGCTCAAACCACCTCTATTACAGTGCTGCTCTAGCTGATTGCAATCATGGTTCCCTCACTACTAATAAAATATTTATCCATGATGTGTTCTATTCCGGCAGTCTGTCTATCCCTACCCATCTCACCATATAACCTCCCTGCCCCCCAAGTTCCTAGTTTAATTACCCCTCTGCTACCCTAAGCATACGCTGGCCCAATGCAACTGTACCCCGCCAGTTCAGGTGTAACCCAGCCCATAAACCTGTACCCTCTTTCCTGCACCAGGTTTGTAGCAACGTGTTAAACCTCCATATAAAGACTTGCTTCCCTTTGCTTGCACTTGGTAGAATTCCAGAGAAGACAATTGTGGAGGTTTTGCTCCTAATCTTCCCTGCAAGCTCAATGAATTTGTCCTGCAGAACTTCAAATCTA
This sequence comes from Albula glossodonta, assembly GCA_019788955.1. Classification (NCBI taxonomy): domain Eukaryota; kingdom Metazoa; phylum Chordata; class Actinopteri; order Albuliformes; family Albulidae; genus Albula; species Albula glossodonta. The sequence goes on along the minus strand of JAFBMS010000137.1, from coordinate 329,835 downwards.
CCCCTTTCTAGTCATTGGCACCAACATGGACCATGACCACTGGATCCTCCCCCGCTCTGGCCAGGAGCTTGTCCGCATGTTCCAGGTAGGCAACAGACCACATGAGACTCCTTGTCGCGCGAACACACTATGCTATCTACCCCTCTAATGATTGAGTCCCCCACTATCACTAACTCCCTTTTCTTGGAGGATGAGGCCACCTGGGTGCCCTGGGGCTCTTCAGTCCTCCCACTCTCAGGATCGGGGGCCAACTCGGCAGTGGCATGAAACGGTTGGTCCCCATGATCTCCGGAGATGCCACTTGATGAATTATGCGGCCTTTTCTACGCCCTACTGTAACCCAGCTCTCTCCCCCTATCTGGACTGTATCTTCCCCCCACCCAGCTTCAGTGAGCACCCTATAGGGTGTACTAAACAGTTCCTGTAATTCTTACAATTCAGGATTACTGCGGAGTACAGCTAGTTGGTCCTTGAGATCAAGAATCTTATTCTTCAAGTGCTCAATGAGTCAGCAACGGTCGCAGATGAATCCTGCAGGTCTTCCTCTAGAAATCCGATCATCCGGCAACTCTTGCACAGTTTTAGTTACATTTTCTCCCCTAACTAAACCTACTTTCCCTAAATAAAGCTGATTTAGGGATTTACCGCCAAGACAGAATTACCGACTAAAAAGTGCTAAGAGTAACGAGGTGGCTCAGAACAGCCAAAGGCAGAAAACAAACACAGGAAATGCCACTTAGTCTAGATACAATAAAAATAAGCTTACTGTTATGCAAAAGTCAACATGCTAACACAACCACAATCAGGATATTCTAAAAGCAAACACTGGAGAATGGTAAAAACAAAGTAAACGAGCGAACTGGCTGGCTAACTAACTAACCGACTTACTACCCGACTAGCGAGCTAAAGTATGTTACTTAAAGATTTGCTACTGAAAGACTTGTTCCTGAGAAGGTGAAAAATCACAAAAAACCTCTTGTCAGCTAGAATATATGCCAATTAGCTACATTTTCTAAAGAGCTAACAGGGGAAAAAAAGTGGAAAATTCCCTCTCTGTTCCCTAATGGCAACAAAAGATTAAACTTTAGGAGCAGATCAGGCCTGCCTTATTTAATAGCTAGGTGAATAGCCCCAACTTTTATTTTTATCCAAATTTATGTAAGAGCACAGACCACAGAGACCACTGCACAAACAGAGTGAGCCGTCCAGGCTAGAGCAATCAAGCAGAGCAGAGCAGCAATCAAGCAAAAAGGGAGCAACAATCAAGCAAAAGGTCAATGATAACTCATAATAATATGATGATTAACTGTATCAAATGCCTTCGATAACTCTAAAAAAAAAATACCTTCAGTGTTTTCCTTTCTATCTCTAGCTTTGTATATTTCATTAATTAAATGTAAAAGCGCCATATATATTGAATGTTTTTTTCCTAAACCCATACTGATGTTGATATATAATATTATACTTACTCAGATGTTCAATTAATCTTTGATAGACAAGCTTTTCAGATACTTTTGATATAGCAGGCAGAATGGAAATGGGTCTAAAGTGATTGAAAACAGCTGGGTCATCAACTTTATGAATAGGAATGGTCTTAGCTATTCTTAGTTCAAAAGGAACAATTCCCTTTTCAAATGAGAGATTAAAATGTGAGATACAGGTTTCACAATCTACTCATGGATGGATTTCAGTAATTTACTGTCAATGTTATCATAACCTGGAGAAGAATCTTGTAGATTGAATAAGGTCTCCCGAACCTCATCTTCTGTGACTGGTAAGAGATGGAAATTAATGTTGACTGGAGAATTCACTGAAGAGGACTATGATTGTTAAATGGAATCTTGGAGACCAATGTTAGACCAGCTTCAGAGAAAAAGCTATTAAAGCTATCATTAGCAATTAATTGTGGATCCATAATAAGACCCCCATGAGCCTTAAATTCATTAGGTAAATGTTTGTTTTTATAGTTTTTATTGAGAATACTATTAATTGTCCTCCAAAGAAGGGTCATATCATATTTATGTTTAGATAATTCAAAATTGAAGTAGTATTTTTTTGTTTTTGATCCTCATAATATGGTTCAATTTATTTCTATAATGTTTAAATTGAGCAAGATTAAATGGAGTGGGACTGAAAAGATATTTTTTTGTACAATCCATGTAAAATTTTGTATAATACAGTTTTCACAGATTTCATGATGGGTGGAGTTATCCATGGTTTGGTCAATTTGTGATGAAGTCTGACAGACACCAGACCAGAAGGGAAAGCACAAATCCTAAGCCTGGGAGATAAAGCAAAAGCTTTATAAGTAAAAGCCTTTTGTGGATCTACAGACTCTCTGACTACTGATTTGAACCTTGAATGTTTGTTTCATTGAATGTTCTCCTTATATTTGGGATATAATTTAATTGCAGGCTTATCATGTTCCTTAAATGTTAATAAAAAGATCGGACAACGGTCAGCGATGTCCCTGCATAGAATTCCTGATTTAATGTTCTTACCCAACACATTTGTAAAATATTATCTATCAGGGTGGCAGAGGTCTCTGTCACTCTGGTTGGCACTGTAATAATAGGATGAAAATAATGATAATACATTGTGTCAATAAATTCCTAAATTAAATTATTAGTTTTGTAATTTACAATGTCGATATTAAAATCGCCAAGTAAATAACAACTTTTCCCTTTAGAAATAACAGCAAGAACATTTGTTAGGTCAGAATTGGATTCAGACAAACTAGAGCTAGGTGGTCGATAAATACATGTAATAATATAATAATGGTCCGTCAATAATCACATTGTTTTGTCAATTCTGATTTTTTAAATAAACGATTTTAGATATAATGTCTTTGGTTTCAGAGTTCATACACTGAGAGGACAGAGACTGCAATTAAGATTCAAATGAACCAACTTTCTCCTCCATCTCTCTCAAGTCGTCAGTTTGGTCTTGAGAGAATTGAGGGCTGGGTTTGAGCTCCTGAATCTCTTTCATGTTTACACCTACTCTGGTAGTTGAAGATTCCAGGATCATCTTGGTAAAGGACATAAAGTTAGCCTCTTGTCTGTTAAGCATTTCCACATAGAAAGACTTTTGTTGTTCCATCATATCACTTAAGACCTCCATAGAGACATAAATCCTCATCATTCGTGATGTTTTTATTACTGCTATGGAACATGTTTACCTGGTGTTGAAGTTGCAATGGATTAATGGCACTGAAGATGATCCCCTGGTCAATCTTGTTGATTCCTGTCAACAAGCTTAGGTTTTGGCTAATTCAGCACAACAGAAGGAGTAGGCCGGGGTAGAGTGAATCTACCAAATATTTGAGATCACAGAAATCATTCACAGCCTTAGGCTGCCTAAATTGAAACTTAAAAAAGACTTTAAAATGTTAAAATCCAAGTTGAATCAAGTTGGGGTGTCAAGAGCCCAAACAAATTCAGCTACCAAACAGGAAACAGGAAAAAAAAGAAATAATGGAAGATAAGCCGACAGCTCAGATACACCAAACTTTTTAAAATTCTACAAAAAGGGCAGAAATGATAAGGAAAGGATTAAGACTGCAAATATGGACTTGTCCTGATTTGCACAAGTTGTCAAAATGACATTTTGCATAAACTTCACTGGAACAAAAGGAAAGCTCTGGCATAATCCACCAGCTGTCAAATTATAACATTAATAGAGAATTCATACCTACCCCGAAGATTCTCTGTACTGACAACTCTGAAACAACAGAGATTATTACAAAGTACTTGGTGAACTTTCATTCTTTTTGTAGCCTCGTCCCTGTCAAAACCAGCAGCTACTGGCTGTGGTCCACTGAGAGGTTGGATTTATGTTAAAAGAGCATCCCATGTTATTAGATAAACATTTTAATATATATATAACAAATTATACATATACACATATATCAGTGTTGTGATTGTACAGTGATTTATATTTCACAAGACTTCCTGGTGATTCACCACTGTAGTTCTCATGACTTGATACTGAGGGTCCAATCAGCAGGGGATCTACGGAGCCACACCCCCATTGCCAGGCAACCCTACTGGGGTTCTCTCTACATCACTTGTTACCTTTGAGAACATTTTAAACATGATTGGTCTGGAGCAAGAAAACACATACAATCTTCAGCCTAGCTCAACACAAGCCATGTCCCTCAATATTCAAAAACCCATGCACTGTAATGCCTAAACAAACCATATCCTTTAATATCAAAACAAACCATGTACCTCAATTCCTACAAAATGCCTAACATACAAAACTCCTCTGTCTAGAGCACAGACATAAGCCTGCTCACTGTCTTTTATATTTATTGTAATTTTCAGCTCTTTATAAGAAATATTCAGCTTTTTCACTTCCTGAATATGCATATATTCACTTGTGGCAGTTGACAACATGTAAAATCTCAATTCAGGTCAGGCTGGATGTGCAGAAGAGCAGAGGTGTAAAATCTCCATTCAGGTCAGGCTGATGTCTGGAGGAGCTGAGTGGTGACATACCCTCCAGAAGAGCAGAGGGGTGACATGCCTTCCAGAAGACCAGAGTAGTGACATACCCTCCAGAAGAGCAGAGGGGTGACATACCCTCCAGAAGAGCAGCCAGGTGACATATGCTCCAGAAGAGCAAAGAGGTGGCATACCCTCCAGAAAAGCAGAGGGGTGACATACTCTCCAGGAGATCAGAGGGGTGACATACCCTCCAGCTGCAGCCTCTCCTGTCTCCCCAGCTGGTACCCTGACCCTTTGGGTACACCCATGTGATGTGTTATTGGCAGAGATCACACTTTGGACAGGGACAGCTGTGACTACAGGGGCATCCACGTGTGAAAATGTGATTTTTTAACTACAAGGTTCAGCCAGAGTCCAGCCAGGTTTCATTGGTGCGCAAAATTTTAACAGTTGGGTCAAGCTTATTCACAGTTGAACTGTCAATTTCATTCCCTATCACTGAAGACACTGAGACAGGGGTTTCTTTAATTATAAGAGTTTGTAATCAGTAGCTGCAGCAGGGAGATTGGTGCATTCTCACATTCCCTGAGGATAGACTTGGCAATTTGGCTGATATATCGAGATGGATTTGTCATTTTGTGTCTATGCATTTCAGTATTTGTTGTAATTTGTTGTGCTGTTCTCTTGTCCTAAATTAACCAGGACAAAAATACCACCCCTGTACAATAAACTCTTAATATTCTTTCACTGTTTGTTAGCTGTGCATAGGAATGCAGTGTGTAATCTGATTGGTCTCCAGAGGAGGTCCACTCCACTCATGCTGTGCCCTGATTGGTCTTCAGAGCAGACCCATTCCAACAGTACTGTACTGTGATTGGTCTTCATACTGTGCCCCATCCATTGGTGCTGCGCTCAGATTGGGCTTCAGACCAGGTCCACTCCCTTAATGCTGTACTGTAGATCTTTGACACTTCTTTACACATCATGCTGCTTCAGCTTCAATCTCAAAGCCACACCAGGGGGCATAGAGTAACCAGGGATCATAACTGGCAGTTGAGGAGTTGGGGGGAAAAAAAGTGGATGAAAAATAAAGCTTGTTATCTGCCTTTTGCATGGCCTTTTCTAATACAACCTTGTCAGCACATCTAAACATACGTAAACACTGCAAAAAAAAGATAAAAAATGGAAACCTCAGCTTTATTCTCCCTCTGGCTTCACGGGGGATCTTCTGAAAAAAAGTATGCTCTAAAAAGCACCACTGTAGCATCATAATACATGCTTTTCATCAATATTCCATACATTCCTGCACTTTGTTAGTTGTGGCATGCACTTTTTTGCGTATGCCATATCTCACAAAATAAACTTTCCAAAAGACCATTCTCTAATAAATTTGTGCCGTACTGCTACTGTATGAGCTTTCACCTAATCAAACCTTTAGTACTTTTTATGAGAAAGAGGGAAAAAAGTTAAAAGCACACAAGATTCTATGCTGTAGACAATGATTAGATAGAAGGAGAAGCCGTTTACTGGAACAGAAAGCTATCATGCTGTGAAACATGTCTTGGATTTTCTGGTGCACAGACACTATTATCTCGGCAATGTGTTTCGGTTTTTCTTTTCCTCCAGAAAATGTATTCATTTAAATAACAGTAGCATGAGAGCCTTAGGCTAGAGTCTGAAATGGAGAATAAGGTCCTGTGCCTTTTCAGAGATGGAGAAAAGTGTGGTTTTGAGATACCATGAGCACAGCTGTCTGTCCAAGCTAACGATGTCTGCATTTCTTAGGAATAAAGCTGAAGCTTTATTGCTTTTGACAGAAACTTGTAGGCACATACCCCTACCATTAACAAATTACAGAGGATGTTTCATAAGAGCAGTCTTCAAATACTACTGTGACTGTTTTACTTTGTGTGTGGGCTGAGTGAGTGACTGAGTGCCTAACTCCGGGCTAGTACGAAGGCACCACCCGCAGCCCCACAAGGCGGCTGGGGGAGGGAGCGGTGCCAAGTAATATGCCCGAGAGAACAAGTAAGAAAAGGAGAGAGCTCTAGCAGAGTCTACCCCCAGCACTGGGTGCGCTACTGGCGTCTTGGTAATGTCCAGGCGGTAGAGCCTAGCAAACGTGTGAGGAGACGTCCAGCCTGCGGCTGCAGAGATATCCTGCAATGAGACACCGCAGAACAAAGCCCACGCCATTCCCCTTGTAGAATGAGCCCTCAGACCCCAGGGAGGTATAACCCCCTTAGTGTCATTTGCCATAGTGATAGCTTCCACAAGCTAGTGGGACAGCCGCTGCTTAGAGATGGCTTTCCCTTTGCACACGGGGCCCCAAGCCACAAAGAGCTGGTCGCTCTTTCTGAAAGCTCTAGTCCTTGCAATGTGCGTGGGGAGAACAAGTACAGGACATAGCATATGTAGCCTTCGCTCCTCATCCAAGGAGAAGGGCGGTGGGTGGAAAGCAGCTAGCTCCAACACCTCACATGTAAAAGCGGAGAAGCTTTTAGGCAGAAATTCTGGATTGGGTTTGAGTGAAACATTATCCACGTCAGGGGAGAAAATTGCGCACAAGGGTTGCACGTAGAGGTCACTGACTTGCCTAGCCGAGGCGAGTGTGAGTAGCAACACTGTCTTGAGAGACAGCAACTTAATATCTATCCCATTAACAGGCTCAACAGCCATCGAGATAGAGCCTCCAGCACCAAGGCCAGATCCCATGAGGGGATGAGCCTTTTAATAACAGGTAATGAGCGGCGAGCCCCCTTCAAGAACCTGCGAACAAGGGGGTGTTCCCTGACAGTATGGTCAGGGAACCCCAAGTGACAAGCAGCAATAGCCACTAGGTAAACCTTAATGGTAGAAAAGGATCTCCCTTTATCCATTAGGTTTTGTAGAAAGCACAGCACATCAGGAACAGGGCACTGGTGGGGCACTATCTGACGGGAGGCACACCTCTGTAGGGATTATTTAAACCTCACATGTGGCACCAGTTATGTAGGAACTTACTCTATTCCTCACACTTGGTAGCAAATATACATAGAACAATTATTATTATCTATATCCTCAACAGAGGCTCCAGATGATATGAGGATAATGCGTCGGATTCCAACACGGCGACACAAAATAATATTAATATTCTAAATAAACATGAGTGTGCCAAGGTTTTACCCTTAGAACACTCATGTGGAAATCAGTCTCATTTTATTAGTTAATCAGTCTCATTTTTGATAATTGTGAACCATAATTATTGACATTCTTATCTATAATTAAAGATACAACAACTATTAATTCATAACGGTTGAAGGCATTACGTTCAGATTGATTTGACCTTGGCTCATGTTCTTACAATATCAATAGAGTCACAACGTTTAATAAGATATATTTATTAAACAGTGAAAATCCTACCTAAACAGTTTCTATCATCTCAGGAAATTGTGTATACATGTGTGTATGTGTGCGTGCATGCATGCATGGATTGGGAACAATGGGCGCGTTCCCGTCTGTATGTACGCATGTTGGTAACGTGCATGGTGCTTAGCAATGATCCAAATTTCATGGTTAGTGTGGCGGATTTGGAGGAAAATGTATATATCGTGTTAGTCATTATAGAGACCGCATGCAGAGGTCTGGGTTAAGAAAGTTAAATTATAAATTCCTGTTGTGGAAGATATAATAGTTGATAGCGTGTATAAAGCTAATTAACTGTAGCTAGCTAGCCAATACTGTTCTTAATGCAGACTATACATGGTTATACATAATACAGATATTGCAGTTACATTGCATTGTAATTAAACAGAATGTGAAACTTCCAATGCGAGTGCCTGGTGTGTCCGTCTTATGTGTAGTTGCTATCTGGGGATAGCAAATACCGTAGTTCATTTGTCCAAGGGGTTTGTCCTTTTGTCCATCCATTGTTGGAGAAGGAATCCCACTGCTGAACTTTCTGAAACGGCATGTTGTCCGAGTTTGCACGTCTGGATTGGTTCGCTGTTGTTGGATGTTTCAGATGCTGTGAAGCAAGCTAAAACAAGTGTTCAAGTTACCACACAGGATGGCTGTGGATCCATGGCTTAAAGTAGGCCAGAATGAACTGTGCTGTGCAGGATGGTTGACGAAGTGCTTGCCTCCGAGACGAAGCACAGGTCTGGAGAAGTTTCTTGCTTGTGTTCTGCACGCCAGGGGCGGACAAGCAAGAATGAGCAGGAGAGGAGAAGCAACAGGAGCAACAAGAGCAACAGGCAACAGGAAGGGACAAGGAGTTTGTCTGTCCTTTTTTTGCCTAAGTTTTATTGCCCTTTGTTTCCAACGCTACAGTATTGGTGTACCGTAGCGCACATGGGCTGTCTTAACCAGTGAGACTGTTCAAAAAACACGCTCACTGGTGATGTCAGGGTGAGCATGTGCACATTGGTAGAGCCGTTTGCTAGGGACCATACACCACACTTCAAAAACCTGCCACCTATTGTCATAAAGTGACTGGGTGGAGAGTGCCCTCGCATTCTGCAGGGTTGCCACCAAGCAATGGCACTAAGGTTGTGCCTCTCATGGGCCAGGCCCAGAGATCCACCCACTCCAGACAGGGGCGGTATATCTCCCCGTTCGCCTGAGACAGGAGGTCCGAGCTGAGAACCCACGGCTGAGCATAAAGGAGAGGGATTATCTCCACTAGCCACGGTGACTTCAGCCATCTAGGCGCCATTAAGATCAATGTCAGGCCCCGCTCTCTCACTCTGGCAAAAGTGGGAGAAATCAAGCGGAGTGGGGAAACGCATACAGGAGCACATTGGGCCATGGGTGGGCAAGTGCGTCCACGCAAGAGGTGCGTTCACATCCTGTAGCAAGAAGAACATAGGACAGCGGGCATTTTCGTGCGAGGCAAAGATATCTACGACTGCACGTACGGCTGCCCCATACCAACAGCTTGTGAGCTAAGTGGTGGAGATGAAGCAAGCACAAGCGGCCCTGGTAGTTGACATATGCTACTGCTCTCATGTTGTCACAGCATACTAGCAAATGGTGTCCCCTTAGATGAGGAAGAAAATGTCTGAGAGCTATCCATGTTTTCAGGAGCTCCAGATAATTGATGTGAGCTGAGCATAGTCGGGCAGGCCACATCCCGTTCATCACAAGCCCTTCATGGGTAGCAGCCCACCTGGACAGGGATGCGTCTGTTGTTACGACTTTCCTCATGAGAACTGTCCCAAGCAGGGTTCCCTGAGCATAAATGTCCGTATTCCTCCAGTGACGCAGAGTCGCAGCGCACTCATGCATAACTATGAGGTAGCGATGGAGAATGCACACGGTGTTGAGGTGGAGGGAGGAAACCCATCTCATAAAACCCAGCATCCACAGCAGGCCTGCCTCCACACAAAGACAGAACACCCATGGGGTTAACGAAAGTCCAAGAAGAAGAACCGTAAACTCGTAGCAAACACCGTGGTGGGTGAAGCAGAGAAAATTTGCATGGGGGGGATAGATGGCTATGTGGAAAAAGGCATCTTTCTGATCGATTGACGTGAACCAATCATTCTGATGTATGGAACGTGAAACAGTGCTGTATGTTAACATTTTGAAGTTGTAATGCCTCAAATGTTTGTTCCACACTCTGAGATCCAAGATAGGACGGAGGGAACCATCCTTCTTTGGAACCAGGAAGTAGCGGGAATGAAAGCCGTGGTGAGCTCGATCCCTGGGAACCACACGTATTGCCCCTTTCTGCAAGAGGGAGGAAATTTCCTCCTGTAAAATGTGGGCTGAACTCTCTTAAATTTGAGAGTAAATGACTCCGTTTAGGTGGGGGGTTTCACCGCAAACTGGAGCATGTAGCCTTTGGCTATTGTGAACATAACTCACTCTGGGGCTGACACCGCCTGCCAGGCTAGAATGCGGTTCGTAAGCTCCCCTGCTGGCATGGGCAGCCACAGGGGGGCACGGCCTGGTGCAGCCACGTTGAAAAATGAGGTTGGAGCTCCTTCTAGTGGCAGAGTTTGAAAGCCTCGCCCTCTTTCTTCTTATTGTCGCACCGCTGTTGCATGAGCTTCAGAGTGGGGCCGAAAAGAGTCTGGCCTGGTTCAACAGGGACGCCTGCAATGCATCTCTTCTCACCGTTGGGCAGGCTAGAGAGGTTCAGCCAGAGAGCCCGTTCGCCGACTACCGAGAGCGCCATGGAGTTACCACATGCCTGCACAATCTGGCACGAGTATCGCAGGACGAGGTCAATAACCTTGACAATTTCTTGCCACAGCATCGGGGAGGGATTCCCCTGCCCCAGTTGTTTCCTCATATCCTCAATTAGATCAGCCCAGTAAGCTGAGAGGAGGGAGGAAACATTGAGGGCTCTGATAGTGAGGGCTGAGGGTCTGTATGAAGCCTGGTGGATGGACACCGTGAAGTGGTCTATCTTGTTAGGGAGGGCGGATTTAGGAGGGGCCAGGAGACCTGTGAAGGGTTGAGGTGCCGAGGGTTTGATAACTGGGGGTTCCCCCATGGCGTTGGCGGCCATGCCCTTCACTTCTAAGCCGGAGAAGCCATGCTTGAAGTCTAGGGGGTCCCTCCGGTAGTGCTTCATGCGCTTAGCACATACAGGGAGGACGGGAAAGAAATTCCCTGTCGTAAACATCCCTTTCACCGGTCGCCCTGTTTAGGAGGGCTGGCCATTCTAGTGGCGGCCCACTCACACACCTCCAGGAGCACAGTGTAGGGGTAGCCATCCCTACAGCAGGTGTTAGGTGGGCAGAGGGAAGGGATTCGTCCCTGCCAGAGTCATTTGATGCGACACCCATGTTGTCGTTGTCTGACTCAATAATCTCTCCTTCCAAAATGGGGGTAACGGAGAGCAAGGGGAGGCCCGCTGAGTCCAAGTTCAGCCCAACTTAGGTAGAGAGCCGGGCGGCTGTGGGGCTATCATCCTTTTTCTCAGAGTCCTCTGGACTGAGATCATTGTGGTTCATAGCAGCAACTCTTAGTCTGCACCGTCTAAGCTTCCTTGGCAGTGCAAGGCAGTGGCTGCAATTCTCTGGCGTGTCTAGGGCCTCCTGGGCATGTTTTAAACCCAGGCACACAACGCAGTGGGTGACTCTGGCAGCAATGAGGGCACCGCAAGCAGCCAGACAGGCACGCAAGTTGGTCTCCTCAGAGAAGTCGGGGGCTGACTTGAAGAGAGTCATTAAGGCTGGAGGACGGAGATGTGCAACTAGTTAGGGTGGGCAGCTAACTGAGGGCTGGATAAGATCTGTCCCGCGGTAGCGAATGCAGGACATGAGGAAATTTGGGCGGGCAGCCCAATAAGTGTATTTCACTTGAGGAAACACTACCGAGTGGGTAACAGGCTAGATGTTTTGGGGGCTAGCAAGCGTGGTTAGCAGGCTAGCAGTGAGTGGACCTTCAAGCTTCAACTAGAATTTTTAACCTTGCATGCCCGGCAGAGGTAGATCAGGGGATATGTCCTCCTGCGGGCAGTTAAGTGCCAAGGCCAAATAAAGCAGCTGTGAGCTGAGTGGAGCACTCGAAAGGTCGCAAGAAGCGAATGTCAACTGAGGATGGGCAGTGCTGCACTGTTTTCAGGAGGGCAGGGCCTCCGGGAGCTTTAGACGAGTTCTGCTGTCTGGTGCAATTTGATGCTTCTGCAAAGGTCATGACAGGACGTCACTCTCCATAGGTGGATCTCAAACACGAGATGATGAAAGGGAACACAGCTCTGTCTGCTCTCCCCTCAGTCTGAACACCCCAACCCTGTCTGCTCTCTCCTCAGTCTGAATAACCCAGCCCTGTCTGCTCCCCCTCAGTCTGAGTAAAACAGACCCATTACCCTGTGTGTATACCTAAAATTCACTGCCCTGTTCCCTGGTCTACTAACTAAATACACTGCCCTGTTGCCCTTTGCGTACTAAGGAAAATAAGCTACCCAGTTCCCTTGTGTGTACTAACTAAACTAAAATGCATTCCCTCTTTCTTGAGTGTTCTAAAATATGTTGCCCTGTTCCTTGTGTATTTGCGTGTGTGAGTGTGTGTGTGCGTGTGTAGCAGAGAGCATGTTTTGTTACCTCTCTGACCCTCTGAAGCTCAGGAGACAGCCCCTGTTCCAGTGACCAAACCCAGGCCTGTGTACCAGAGAGCAGCCCAGAGACCTGCATATCACTTTAATGAGCTCTTGGTATAATGATCTGAACTGTTCCCTTCCATGAGCTACCTTGTCCCTGTGTGGACATAACTGCATTTCAGACACCCATCATGCTTCTGATATGGAGCTGTGCCTAATGGCCCTGCTGCATGTGAAAAGCAGAAACTCCCTCAGACAGAGCCCCTCAGTCCACCATTTGCCTCTGCTGCCCCTGGCCAAGCAGAGCCAAGGCGGAGCCACACAAACACCATCAAGGCGGAGTCACACAAACACAGCCATCAAGGCAGAGCCACTTGAGCAGCACAATCAGGGTGGAGCCACAAAAACACCACTATCAATGTGCCACCATCAAGGCAGAGCCACACGAGCAACACAATCTGAGCGGAGCCACTGGGGCCACATGGTCAGCACTGTCAGGGCAGAGCTACAAAAACAGCACAGCTATGCCTTTTCTCCAAAGTAACTCCAACAGAACCTGCCCTTCACCCAGAAGGGGAGCCCCTCCCAGCAAACCAGCCCTCATCGCCCCTGTTGCCATTGCCGTTTCCATGGAAATGTGTGCAGCTCACCCGCACAGCGTGGCACAGTGGCTGGTAAATGAAAGTAGCTGCAGTGCATGCTGGGCCACATCATCTGAAGCGCTTAATCTCAGGGGACCTTCGTCACAGCATCCCAACAGGAGAGAGCGTGATAATCTAACCCTTACTCAAACAATGCTGCCACCTAACTAAACACAGCCAGGGACAACTAATAACATCTACTATCTAGAAAGCAAAGTACATGCAGTATTACTGAGGGGTAAATCTAGTATACAGTTTATATCCATATCACCCCAGTGACTTAAAAGTAAGCCAGGGAACTACTACTGTACTAAACCCTGGGTGTCAAGGGAACAGAACCAGAAGATTAAATACTGCCCTTGTAGGCTCACTTTCAATGGAAAAATGTATTCGGTGCAATATTGACCCATGTCAGAACTTACACATTTATATTAACAGTCATCACTACCACAGAATATTAACTCCCCCATAGGGGAAAATCAGGGAAAAAAATGATCTGGTTTTACACTTTAACAACGACATCAGAGAGAAAACCCCACAGTTTGTGGAAGCTATGGTCCCTGGAAGGAAAGAGTTAAGCACATACCCACATCTCTCTCCAGAAAGGGCTGAGTTATGAATGGGGGTGGCAGAAGATCTGCATCATTCCAATTATTTTCAACTTATTCTTCATTGAATTTTGCATATTACAAACTTTGCAATTTAATTCAATCCTAAGCAATAATCATTTTCACTTGATTGCTTCAAATAGGATTGCATTATCTTTCTGCAGTTAGCTTGCCATCATTCCAGTTTCATTCCACAAAAACTATTAATTGTTTAAATGAACAAGCCAAACAGCTTTTAAATGAAAACGTCACAATATGGTTGTTACAAGCAATGCCATAATGTAACCAAGCATTACTGCTATAATTGAAATTAAAATTAAGAGAGCATGGAGATGTTCAACTTAGTGCTGCGGCACTGGGAGGGATTGAAAGAGGAACAAGCTCTTCTGCTCCTCCCCTTGGACTGCTGTAAGGTCCTGTTTTCTCCCTCAGCCTGGAGAGCCAATAGGAGCTGCAATAGCAGCAGCCTCATAAACAGGCGTGCTCAGCTGAGGCAGATGATTATTATTACTACCATAAGGCATTGTGATGTCAGAAAACACAGGGACTAGTGAGGAAAATGTGTTGGTTCCACCCACAAGATGGTCCACTTGTCACCAAAACCTGTCTCGCTGCTAATGCTAGCTTCACAATGGCTCATGGTATTGGGAATTACAGGATTAGATAGACTTGGGCATAGGTTGATGGGGGACAGTGAGGACAGCTGGAGATGTATACAAGTAACTGGTCACTCCCAGACAGACTTTACAAAGGAGCTGTGAAGGATTCTATGGTCACCATTCCAATTAACATAAACAATATTTCTTGTCTTAACATAAAGAATAACCATTATAACTCCAGGACCGTTAGCTAAAAAGCCTCTTCTGAGGTATGGAACTACCAGTGACAGGGCAGTTCATAGACTGTAACAGTAAGTGAACCATCTTGTTGTAAAGAATCTTTGGCTAAATACATTCAAATCCACCCAATAAAAAAACACTGTCATGCACAGTTAAACTGCCATCTACCAGAACCTTAAGTAGCTTTAGATCTAAACCTATCTAGTCTTTTGGAATCAGTTATTGTTGCCTGATTGAATCTGACATAAGTGTGGCTCTTTGAGGAAAGTGTACTCATTACTCTCCATGAAACAGTAGAGTGCTGTGAGACAGAACAGTGAGACTGTTCTGCAGTATTTGCTGATGCGAGACTGGTCTGTACTGTAGTATTCACTGTGCACTGTGCTCTGGCAGAATGCAGAGGGTGATGTGAGACTGGTCTGTACTGCAGTATGTGCTGTGCACTGTGCTCTGGCAGAATGCAGAGGCTGATGTGAGACCAGTCTGTACTGTAGTATTCACTGTGCACTGTGTTCTGGCAGAATGCAGAGGCTGATGTGAGACTGGTCTGTACTGCAGTATACGCTGTGCACTGTGCTCTGGCAGAATGTAGAGGCTGATGTGAGACCGGTCTGTACTGCAGTACACAGGGTCAGCACAGGGCATGTCAGGGCACAGGGTCAGCACACAGCATGGGTGGGCACAGGGTCCGCAGAGAGCATGTCACGGCACAGGGTCAGCACAGAGCATGTCAGGGCACAGGGTCCTCATATCCACAGCACTGATTCCATATACTAGTTATGCTAAGTGCAAACTGGTCTTTTTCCTCATAAAAATAAAGCTGTGTAATTGTGCTGGACTAGAAAAAAAAAGCCTTCACCCACACAGACTGTCAAATAAAACACACCCCTGCTTCAATACAATACTTTCTGAGGGAAAATGCAACAAGTAACGACACTTAGATTTCCACATGGGAAAAATATGGAGAGGGATATCTGTTTCCATATAAAGAGCCCACCCCATCCCCCACCATTTTCACATTCTTTTTATGGCACTCGGCTGCATATGAGCTGTCAGAGGGGATTACAGTAAAGAGCCACCCTGTGCTTTGAGACTTTGAACAAAAGAGTGAAATACATACAAATACATAATAAATACTAAATCTTTATTTAGCTGTTTATTTTTCCAGTTTAAAAACACAGAAAATGTACAGAGGAGCAGTTTTCACTTTAATTTTATTTTTTTTCACAGACAGATATAACATCACTATCACCATCATGCATTCCATTAAAGGTAAAAGGTTTATTAACCGAAAACACAAAATAAGGACTTCACACCACAAGTACAAGTGGTTGTGCAAACGCAGGCTTGAGGGCTCAACAGAAACTGAGTACACTTAATGTCAAAGCCACAGATATAAGCATGCAATAAAATCTTTATTTTTGTCACATACAGTTGTTCATTTTCAGCAGAGCGGTTTCTCATACGTCCTGTCCATCTCTGTAACGTGGTAAATGTTGTAGAACCCAGGTACTTTCTGCTGTTGTTTCTGACACAGCGCTGTGTCTGTGGGGGCTGTGTGTGGGCTGCCAGCAGAGAGGATTACGTTCACGCATACGTGCATACGTGTGTGGTGTTCATATCAGACTGCTCATTTGTATGCCTTGTGCATTTCAAAAGTGGCATCTGACTGCTTCACCTGAATCTCTCCCACTCCAGCTGTATCTCACGGACTTGGGCTAATCCACCATCCATGTTTTTACTATGCATAGGTATCTCTGTAATTCCAGTGTAGAGAGTGCAAATACCTCTCTGCACCACCCCGACCCCCAACACACACACCTAACCCCGCACCCACACCCATAGACAACACTATACACAGTGTTCTTTCCCTACATACTGGAAGCCACATGCTCCACAGTCAGATGCTCCAAGATGATGTTGGTAGAGAAATGGAGTGCTGTTGATGAGGAGTTCTGGGAGTTGCTCACAATCGTCCCTTTAGGGAGCCAATCAGATATGTGCATGGCCTCAGGTTTGGTATGTGGTAGAAGACAGTCATTATGTGTGCCCGTGTGTGTGTGTGTGTGTGTGTGTATGCTTGCTTAGGTGCGTACTCATGCATGCGTGAGGGCATGCATGAGAGAAAGCATGTGCACATATGCGTGTGCATGAAAGCAGATGTTACAGGCTCTCTGTACCGGTGTATATCCTAACAGTCCTCTGTACCTGTGTATATCCTATGTTATAGGCCCTCCCTTTGTACCCGTATATAAGCTGTGTTTCAGGCCCACTTTATCTGTGCATATCCTGTGTTACAGGCCCTCTGTACTTGTGTATATCTGTACTTGTGTCCTCTGCAGGCCCCTAATGCCACTCTGCAACCCCACACCTGTCCTGTAAACATTTTCAGATGTAGGTAACCACCAATCAGAGGGATAGAGGAATGTGTGCAGATAACAAACAATGAGAATGAGAATGGAACTAGCATGGACAATCACCATTCAGAAAGAGAGTGACCCCAGCACAATCACCAGTCAGAAAGTGCCTAAGCCCTCAGCATCCAGACCCTTAGCACTCAACATAAAGTCCCTGAGCACTCAACATCCAGTCTTTAAAAGCCCTCAGCAGCCAGTCCCCAAGCACTCAACATAAAAGTCCCTAAGCACTCAACATCCAGTCCCTAAGCCCTCAGCAGCCAGTCCCCAAGCACTCAACATAAAAGTCCCTAAGCACTCAACATCCAGTCCCTAAGTCCTCAACAGCCAGTCCCTAATCCTTCAGCATCCAGTCCTTATGCCCTTAGCAGCCAGTCTCTGAACACTTAGCATACAGTCCCTAAGCCCTCCACAGCCAGTCCCTAAGCCCTCAGCATCCAGTACCTAAACCCTCAGAATCCAGTCCCTATGCCCTCAGCAGCCAGTCTGAATCTGATTCAACTAAACAATGCCAAGCTGTACACTCCAGCAAAACAACCACCACCACTACATCATAGAGATACAACGGGAAGAACCACATGCGTAGTGCGACAACCCCACCATAATTTGTCTGTGCTCCTTCCATGGGCGAGAGAAAAGTGAGAGCCAGACATTTAGAGCACAAGTCCATCAACCACATCAGTTTAAAAGGGAAAGAACATCATGAAGTTAATGCCCACAGAGGTGTGTGACCCTGCAAGTCTTCGGTCCAGGTAAAGGTCATGACTGTCTCCTTATATCAAGCACTCAATCTGTATCAGTGCATACTGGATATTCAGGTACTCCAGGTTAAAGTTTAAATATTAAATCTGCCTGCATTCAAGTCACATCAAGCTAAACAGATTCTCAGTCATTACACAGATTGTCAGTCATTACATAGATTTTCAGTCATTACACAGATTGTCAGTCATTACATAGATTGTCAGTCATTACATAGATTCATTGTTCAATTTTGGGCAGCAGCAGGTAATGAATTATACATGATGATAATTTCTGGAATGCTTAAGTACAGCATATGTCATAAGAATATATGATGTTCATATTGAAATACTATAAGATATAGGTGCCTATCTACTGATTTATTACATAAATACAACTAAAAACCAAAGGAAAACTAGGATTTACCAAACCATGAGCTGGTTTGCCTGGATTCCCATTAGTGCTTTTTAAATCTAACAATGAAGCTGAGATATAGCCAGATAATATGGCCAGGCAAAATTCTCAATAAAGCTCACCCCATTGAGCGAAAAGGATTATTTCCAGAGGAGAAGTTTCTGGCTAGCTTTCGGTAAAATGTGGGTGGTAAAATGTGGGTATGGACAAGAACTTATGAATTGGTAGGGACAATTAAACAACAGATTGTCTTCATTCCTGGCCTACAGTTCTACCTTTCCCCAGACCACAGTATCCTGTCCTGAGGATCATCCCAGAAATGTTCATAACATAAAACATTTAGGGAGGACTTCATTAGCGCTTTATCAGAACTGGTAAGACAGCTGATCTGAACCCCAGTTATTCAATGTAATTCTGGTAATTCTTTGCTGCTCTGTGTTATGTACAGTTTATCTCCACTGTTCTTGGCTCTCACTCATTCAGATGGCACTAAACGACAGAGACACTGTATTCCAGCTGTATGTCCATGCAATCTGTTAAAAAAAGCTGTGCCTTCCACTGACAGGCCTTTCAAACACCGCTGTCAGAATGCAACGGAAAATAACAAGAGAAAGAGCAGTAGGAGAGAGCTGCAGAGAGCAGGGCTGCAGCAGGGGTGTGTAGGAGCAGGAGGAAAGAAAAGCAGAATGGGCACCAGGAACCACAGGGAGCAGGGCAGCAGAAGTGTGGAGAAGTGGGAGGAAGGGAAAACAGAATGGGCACCAGGAACCACGGGTTGGATCTCTGCTGGAAAGAGCCGGAATAAGCCTTGCACAGGCCAATCACAGTCCACACCAGGCACAGGAAACCATCCCACTACGGTCAGTCAGTCCTCTGTACATCCTTTTACATTGAACATAAACCACTTCTGTACATTCTTCCAAGTCCTTTATTTTTCAGTTCTCCGTGCAACACACAGACTGTTTCTTACCCAAGAGCTGCCAGGACCTGTGACTCAGGGCCAGTGCCGGATGTGTGTCTCTGTTACTCAGGGGTACTGGCAGGGGAGTTAGGAGAATCCAGAGCAGGGCATTTGGGAGCAATGGCCTTGTGGCTGTAGTACTCCACCACCTGTTTGGGCACCTCAGCGAGGACGCACTTAGCCAGGGCAGCAGGAGAGGCCTGCAACACAAGGGCAGGGATGCGGAGGCTGCTCACCGGTGCTGGTCTCAATGTGTATTATCACAGTGACACAGCTAATACCACTGGTCTCAGTCTGCATAAAACTGATTAAAACACATTCTGACAGCACAGCATGCACTTAATGGCACATTTTCCCCAGAAAACTGTGTAAGAGAAAAACCTTAAAGATATAACATATGTATAAATATGTTTGCTTGAAGGGCTTGTCTCTGAATTCCAAGTTGGGACATAACTAACAGTGCAGTGTAAAATAAACAAGCAGAGTTACTCTGTTTGTTTCTGTCACCATTCATCTCCTAACCAACAGAAGACTGGCTTGCTGTTGTCAGCCCATTAAAAACAGAAGACAAAAAAATGTCTATCTCCACAGCAGTAAGGATGAGTCTAGCCTGTCTGTATTTCTGGCCTGTCTGGCTGCTTTCTCACAGCTTCCCATGAGAGGTAATGATGCTTTTCTGAGAGCATTCAAAGGTCACATTTTTTAAAGATAATACTGGCTGATACCATAATTACAGTATGTACCAAGGTCTTTTGAAGCCTTGTCACTTTAATGTGAACAATTGCAAATGATGTGCTCCCATTTCAGCAGAGGCTAATTCTGGGGGCATACTGAAATGGTGGATGTTCCAACCTGTTTCAGTCATGGATAATGCTGTGCTATGGAAACAGTGGAGGCTGTGACCCATTTCACTGCAGACTAATGCTCATGCCTGAAACAGCCTGCTGTGCTCTGAGTGCAGAGCAGTGAGACTGAGGAATAGGCAGTAGGCCTGATGGACTTACTGTTTTGAAGTCTCTGAAGGGCACAAACTGCACAATGTCCCTGAGCACTGGCTCCCCCTTGGGTGAGCGCAGCACCCCATCATCCCCGTCCAGGATCTGCATGTCCGTGAAGTCGGCATTGCCCACACCCACAATGATGATTGACAGTGGCTGGTAGGAGGCACGCACGATGGCCTCGCGGGTGTCCGCCATGTCCGTCACTACCCCATCCGTCAGGATCAGCAGGATGTGATAGCACTGGGAAATATACAGGAAAGACCTTCCTCAGTGCTCAGACTCCATTCCTTTACTGCTATTACTGAATCTCAGTGCTTATTCTCAGTACTCAGCCTCATTGAATATTCTCTGCATTAAGTCTTGGTGCTCATTCGCAATGCTTATTCTCCATTCTCAGTCTCAATTCTTCACCTCAGCGTTCAGTATCAGTGCCTATTCTTAGCACTCAGTCTCAATGCTCAGTGTCATTTCTTATTCTCAGTGATGTGTCTCACTGCTAAACCACAGTGCTTATCACCAGTGTTCAGTCTTAGTGATTATTCTTGGTTCTCAGTTTCAGTGCTTCTCCTCAGTAGTCAGCCTCAGCCTCCAGTCTCAATGCTTATTCTAAGTGCTCAGACTCAGTGCTTATACTCAGTGCTCAGACTCAATGCTCATTGGCAGTGTTCATTTTCGGTGTGCAGTCTCAGTTCTCAGTCCTAATTCTCAGTTACTTAATATTATTCTTAATAGATCATACTTAATAATTAGCACAGAATTCCAGTTATATGCTATTTTTAGCATCGAGACTCAGATATTAGTGCTCATTCACTGTAATATTTCATGTACCTTACCTCACATTACATGGACCTTTATCAGTCCTCAAAGAACTTACGTGTCAAAAGCTTAAAGCTTAAAGAATGCGGAGCAATAGGATAGGATGGAGGATTATTACTGTAGATATGGAATAAATTAAAGATGATTATGAAAGCTAATGCTACAGACCTCTCCACATGTAGGCATTCTGAGGGTCTGATAAAAGCCCTGGAGGTGAGCATGGCCTTTATCTGAGACACATTTAGCTCTTCAGTGTTTTCTGTGCTTTCAGAGTTTCAGAATAAACCGAGTACACTCCAAGGTCAGTCCATATCAGACAGCAAGCCTGCAGGCCATGAGGTAAAGATGCTTAATCAATGTGCTTTAAGTTTTTGAGCTTTCCTGTCTGTCACTGTGGTAAACGGCCCTTTAAGCCACTGATCCACGCTCTGAATTTGCCCAGTTTGCATTTTTAACTGGTTCTGAGTTCCCTCCAATTGATCTTTTAGGCGCTTTTGCTGAAATTTGATCCGTTGTGGGGAGGGATACTGAAGATTAGTAAATAATAAATGAAGGTCACTACAGGAACATGACAAAGGGAGGGATATGCTCATCTTTTCTTCACATAAAACATGAAAACAGCCATAGCTCTGCAGAATATAATGTGCTTTCACATTTCGCCTAGACTCTCCTAGGGTGACCTTGCATTTATTTAACGTAGCTAAATCACTGCAGTCTAGCTGTTGTTCAGCACTTATATGCATAGCACTATAAACATGACATATACATTCATACACACATTCACACATGCACGTACATGAACTTACACACATGACCACTAACACTTTTTTCATTTTTAACCTGCTAATTAAGTTTTTATTTTTGCCCTCTTCAACCAAATGCTGATATGACTGACTGCTCCGTGGAATCAGATTTTTTAAAAAATTCTTAAACTACATCTATTGCCTGTTACTCTGTGTCTGGGATCTCTGGGATTTCTATGAGCTGTGACTGTGATCTGTCCCTCTGGGATCTCTATGGTCTGTGATACCTATCTGTGTGTCTTGGATCTCTATGATCTGTGACTCTGTGTGTCTTGGATCTCTATGATGTGTGACTGTGATCTGTGTGTCTGGGATTTCTATGATCTGTGACTGTGACCTGTGTGTCTGGGATCTCTATGGTCTGTGACTGTGACCTGTGTGTCTGGGATCTCTATGGTCTGTGACTGTGATCTGTGTGTCTGGGATCTCTATGGTCTGTGACAGCTATCTGTGTGTCTGGGATCTCTATCATCTGTAACTGTGGTCTGTGTGTCTGGGATCTCTGTGCTCTGTGACTGTGACCTGTGCATCTGGGATCTCTACGATCTGTGACTGTGGTCTGTGTGTCTGGGATCTCTATGGTCTGTGACTGTGGTCTGTGTGTCTGGGATCTCTATGGTCTGTGACTGTGGTCTGTGTGTCTGGGATTTCTATGGTCTGTGACTGTGGTCTGTGTGTCTGGGATCTCTATGGTCACGATACTCACTGAGGCATCTTTGATGGTGCCATCCCCCGCTGCCACTTTGGCTAACCTGCTAATGATTGGAGCAACATTGGTAGGACCATAGAGCTGGATTTTGGGTAGGCAGTTCTGATAGGCTTCTACCACCCCCTGGATTTCTGGTGAACAAAAACAAGAGATAGCGATTAACTTTAACACCCCACCCAAGAGAATCTACCACACAACTACCTTTGAGGGGGGACGGTTCACAGAGGTAGACATTTCAGTGCACAAAAAGACATCAACATGAGAGTGCGAGAGACCAAGAGGCAGCTCCTCCATGCCTCTGTAATAGCATATCGGCGTGGGAAAAATGACATATCTTACCTTCACATTCATCATCCTCTGGGTTAAAATTAATGGCAAAGTCATGGGAGACCTGTGAAGAAAAGGGGACACAGTGAAGCACAGTGAAGAAGTGAGGCACAGAGAAGACAGGAAACACAATGAAGAGGGAATGTACAGTAAAGCACACTACAGGGGGGAAGTGACACAGTCATAGTGCCACAGTCCTGACCTAATGACACAGTCACAGTGCTGATGGTCTGCTGATGACAATGCTGGTGGTCACAGTGCTGAATTTTTCGTTTTTTTATGAATTACTTTAAATTCTTAAATTTTAGGAAAATAGAAAACTCAATATCTTTTACAAAATCCAATATTAATGTGGTTACAAAAAAGGGAACTGCACTGAAATTCACTTTGAGTCTATATTATTCATTTGCTATTCCAGGATTGGATGTGTGTACTTTTCCCCGGACCTTTGGATCTCCAGACCTCCACCCAGCTCAGAGAACATGCAGTTACTATCCTCTCCTCCATCCTGCCAGAATCCCCTCTCAAGGGGGACACTATGTAAAAAAAATGACTGTATTCTTCCCTTCTCAGGACTCAAAACTATTTAAGCACACACAAAATAGAAAATAACAAGTTATGTCTTTAATTATGTTAATTATGCTGGGATTGTCTGGGGGGAGGATAGCTGAAGAGCTGTGAAAAAAAATAGTGAAAGCTGTGTGGCGATTTGTGGAGCTATATGCAGAACTGGAGCATGAGTGAATGTGGCTAGTAGTCTATATAATAGTTGTCTATCGGTCATCTTTTTCCTTGTGTGTTTATTATTTAAAATCATTTGTTTATTTATGGTGCAGAATGATCAAAAAAGGTTCATGATTATTAACGAAAAAATATTCACCTCCCCTTGTAATGTACCACCTGATGCACCCTTCCACATACTTGAAATAGTCACAAAAGGACCAATATCATCTCAAGTTTGAGTCCAGTCACTTTCAAAAATCTGATCCCAGGGAATGCAATGAGACTGAAAAATCTATTCCTTTTTAAAGCTGAAAACATTTCTTGTAAATTTAAATCATGAAATATTTCCATTTTTATGCATGGCCATGACATTTTCTTTTCAGCACAGTCATTCACAGAGTAAGGCCTCTCATGTCTGTGGGGAGTTAAGGCACGTCACATTGCTTATCGCATCCCTTGAAAACAGAGTCCTGAAGCGACGGCAGGGTCGGTCCACTGCTTCTTCTCTACAGCATTCTGTTATCTGCAGATATTGTGCTTGTTGAAGGGACATTCAGCGCAGTGCAGTTAACAGTGAAACCGCTGCCACTCAGTGCTGAAAGAACTCTGATTTACTGTTTCGTCATGGACATTCAGTCACGCTCTCCAGTTCCACCCTCTCTGATACATTAACAGACAGCAGATATATTCACTTACCTCATAATTTGGAGGAATTCTTGCTCCAAAACCAAGAGCTGAGAATCTTTTGTCACTGAAAAGCAAAACAACCAAAGTTAAATTACAATGGATTCAAATTGTCAATCCCTTTTGTTAATTGCAAGCTAAAAATTGTGTGGCTTCAATTATCGAAGTCACACCATTAACAAAATTAGGCTATAAAACAACCATTTAATGAATCAAAATATTTGGAAGAGCTTCTGAGGGAAAAATAGATGAAATTAATATGTTCTCATTTTCTTGAATTATTTAATTTTATTCTGAGGAATGTGTAGGCATGCCAAGGCATGTTGGCTGAAAAAAAATATTATTTTGTATGGTAATGATATATTTCCATGTGGAAGCAATGATTTCTCAATTGCTCAAGACAGTTCTATTTACATTTTAGCTTGTAGGTTTCTTTACAGAAAAGGTCAACAGATAGTGCATTATTCAGATGGGTTGTATTTGAATTATGACCTTAAGAATTCAAATGATGTATTCTAAAATGCTTTTCACTGTTCTCTGTTAACCGTTACTGTATAAAATGCCAGATACTAAAATAACACAATAACAATAACACACTATATTTGTATATATATTTGCAAATGCCCTCATACAAACCATCCTTGAATGAAAATGGAGACTGTCACAGGGACTGAGATAAAGGAATTAGTAATCAGAGAGAGACAGAACAAGGTACCTGACAGAGAAAGAAGAATGAGAATAGAAAGACAGCGGGCCAGATTTACCAAGGCAGCGCAAAAATATTTGCTATATAGCGACTCATTTGTGGTCACAAATACTGAAATATTAACAAAGGATATACTTAGACTAGCTCTGATTGTGTAAATGCCCTCATTTGCAATTTTATGGTAAGTGATGGCCATAAAAGGGTCTGATATAGCAAGTTTACACATCCAGATAACAAGGTGCTACAAAAAGTAATTCCCTTTCCACCAGGGGTTGCCAGACAGAATCTATAGTTCCTTACCTGTGTTCCGCCCATTCTGCTGATTGCCCCAGCTGTGTTTCATTAACACTGTGTCATGTGCATTGTGTCCACATTATGTTTGTGTATTTAAACCTTGATTTTTGTTTCTGTCATTGCTAAGACTTTGTGATTGCTAATCCTTTCTGTGATCTAAGCCTGCTCTGTTGTTTTTTGTTTTTTACTGCTTGGTTTGAACCCTTTGCTCTGTTTCCAGGATATACTTTTTGGATGCTCTTTGCTGGATTTGCTTGCTTTTGTACGGACTGCTGTCTGTGTGTTTTCACCTGGACTGTTTTTCTGGATTTCTCCATGTGGATTACAACGTGGATACTGTTGCCTGTGTTTTCCTTGAACATGAAATAAATTCCTGATTACATTCTAGTATTACATTCTTTTACATTCACTCTGCATTTTGAGTACATATATAGTCTCTGTATATCAATGGTTAGCAGCATTATACACATGACTGTTTGATCTGACACCATTACACAGGAGTAATGCACAAACTGCTGTTTGCTCTGACACCATTACATGGGAGTAATACAGAAACTCCCCTCAGAGGGGGCCGGGGGGCACAGACTATCAGCTGTATTCATCAAGGCAGGGGTTCCCAAATTAGTGACTGGACCCCTGGGGATCTGTGGAAGATTTTCCTGTAAAGACAACTTTGTTTATATTTCAATATTTCAAAAGTTGTACCATTTGGAGTTTCTGAAAAAGTAACCCTGTGAGCAATTTAATTATTGAAAATGTTCCTTGCAAAAGTGTCACCACATGCTATATTGAAGATCTATGATTGTAAAACTTCTTACTGAATATGAATCATGATTTAATGATTTACATACAATACAATAACGTAATAAATATCAACTACATTGCATGTTTTACTGAATATTGAGTCAATATGTCAATACAAACCATATAATAGAAGTTGTTAATGGCTAACATCTAAATAGGGAGGGATTTTGTGCCAAAGGCGGGATCGTTCTGCCTTGTATTGAAAAAGGCTGGCAGTTCCTTTGAGGTGCATGGAGCTGATTTCAGAAACTGGAGCTATATGCTTTGGGGTACTGGCAACTGCTCCACAGTGTCTGCACAGTGCAGGCATCCAAGGCCAGGGGAAATTCATGGCAGCAGTGATGGGATTAAGGTGAGGTCAAGTGCAGACCGCCAACATGCAGTTCAGTTCCATACTGACACATTTGGGTTTATACCCTCAGCAGACAATGGCAGCATACTAATCCTGCTTTATCTTATAGTTTTCCCAGACTTTCTCTGGCTGGCGTACAAGCCTCTGAGTCACATTAGACAGGAGTTATGGTAATAAGAGGGGAACGGTGTGATCCTCGCCCTGTGTTGTTGGCCCATCCCTACTGAAGTGCCTCACTGAGAACACGACTTGTCATTTCAAGGTTGCTCCTGTTTGACTTCTTTCAAAAAAAAAAAAAAAAAACCCAGCCGACTGTTTCTGTGCCAGCTGAGGTGGAAAGAAAATATCAGGGCTGCGATTTGAAAAGAACATGTAACTAAAGGCCTTCTGAAAGGGAAAAAGGCTGGCAGCACAGCTTTGTTGTGACCGAGCATGCTTTGAATTCTTAATGAAAAACCTGACTGCGGAGTAGCCACATAAACCTATAATTTGGCACAGAGAGATATGTTTAACCTTTGCTTTCTTCCTCAATAGTTTGAAGTCGTGACACAAAGGTATTTCAAATGTGTTTAAATCTGCAGCTCTAATGTTCTGACTATTATCTTAAAAAGGCAAGACATGACGGACAGCCTTTGCGGCAGTAAAACCTTGACGGGGAATGTATCCTGAGAGAATGCAACCTGTGAGGGGGGTATTCCCTCATCCATGGTGCCACCTTGTAGGTACAAGGTACTAACTGGTGTAACAAAGGGTCATGGTTTTCAAAACCACAAAAGCCTTTTGTTACATCAGTTAGTACCTTGTACCTACAAATGTGTTACACTGTACTTGCACTGTACCTACTACCATATAAGTACATAGTAGTTAATCCCTGTCAATATAACATGGGACTGTTCCATCTTTACCTCTCTTTCTCTTGATGTTTAAATATCCCCCTTATACATTAGAGAATATTGCTGCAGTACAGTTTTTTACAATTGCTTACGCACGAAAATAAAAATAACATACAGTTAGTGAAACCTGACACTCACGGAGCAAAACCTCAGCCCAGATCTGTACAAGCAATAAACACATTCTCAGCCACACACTTTTTGCAAAGCACTACACAGTGTTTTGCGAAACACTACACACACTTTCTACATCAGACACAGAAATCAAACATGATGTCACTTCATGTGGGAGCCTGTGGAGGAAGAGAGGTAGGTCGAGGAAGTGGTAGAGGTAGACCTGGAGTAGGGTGTGGACAAAGAAGACGAGGACCAAATTTATCAGATAAGATCTGAGCAACACTGGGTGACCATGTTGTAAACCATGGGTTGACATTGAGAGAGGCTGGACAGAGAGTTCAGCCCAACCTCAGCAGATATACTGTTACAACAGTAATGTCTCTGGTCCAAAACTGGGTTCATCAGCATCCACAATATAGATTGAATGAGGATACCCCTCATTCAAATCATGGGGGAGGCCTGCAACCAAATTGATGCAGGGTCTGTGCAAGGATGTATTCGCCATTCAAGAAGATTCTTCCCTCACTGTCTTGCGAGAGAGAACATAGCCTGTGATGTGTACGAAGTGGTATGGCCAGACCCAGACAGACGAAGAGATGATGCTTAGGGTTTTTTTTTCATTCTTGCTTTCTTTTTTTCCTCCACAAATGTTTTTGCTGTGTTTATGTACTGTATTCTATTTAGACTATATTCTGTTCAGAGACAGAGACAGTTTTGGAGAGTGGCACAGTGTATGAGAATGTGTATTAAAATAACAAAGGAATGTTGCTATCTGCCGTCTGGGTTCCCCACTATCATGTACAGACCTCACTTCCTGGAATTACCTGGAGGAGGTGCCATTTGACTCTGGTTGGGTCGTGGCAAAATTCCTTTGTTATTTTAATACACATGCTAATGTGATCCACTTAAACTGTATAAATGTTGACAACAAAATGTAATCACTGAACATTTTGCTCCATGCTTATGTTCCCGTGGCCAGCTGTGTGTAAAGTATCTGTCTTAAACATGGGATCAGTCTCTTCATTAACAACACGGTTGTTCTACTCATTTTGAGAATTTTCTTATTTACTTAGTGCAAAATGCAACCTTTGGAAACGCGTGGATGTATTGACTGATTTTACAATGTAGAGAGAAATAAATATTTTCATCAGTGTGCAATACCGGTCTTGTGCGTTGTGTTTGGTCAATATATTCATGTACTTTAACAGTATCTCTGAAAAAATCAAACCCAGACTGTATCATTAAAAAAGCAGAAAGTTAAAATTGTTTTACATTGACCACAGCAGGATGTAACTGGTTCAAACAGAATCAGATCGTATGAACCATGTGCATGCCACACAGTGACAAAATTGGGTTTTTATAAATTATTGTATATTCTTGAATGAAGTGATTCATTTTGCAAAAGGTCTGAGGTGGTCTGCTACTGGAAGCACCATTTCACAAGCATTGGGTTGAGCCTGCTGATGCAGCAGAAGTGGTACTTATATAAAGAATAACCAAATGCATATTATGCCAGTTCAAAGATTTGTTTACTTTGCTGTTTATCTAACCATAACCAAACAAGGGAAACCACATTATATAATCATTTTAACAATTTCAGCTTCAAAGTACTTCAGTGAGTAGCTCTCTCCTGCAACTGTACACATTTTACTAAATACAAGTCTTCTGCAAACGCATGTAGCAACAATTCTTCTTCCCATGACAACCCCAGATATCTCCTCTGTTACTGACAGCCAAGCACTCGGCATAACTGATAACAAGGGACAAAATAAAATGCACCATACTGAAAGTGGGCACTTGTACAATATTTGTTTATTTACTCATATCTATGCTTATCACTGTATGCCAATGAAGAGCAGTAATGATAAGGTGTAAGAGCTATCCAACTGCAAAATCTGCCCACTGCATCGTCCAGGTTCACCTCTTTCAGTTAATTTCACAGTTACAGAGCTTGTTAACCCTGTCAAACTAATTAGACATTTTTCTCCTCCCCCTCCCCCTCAGTAACAAGAGGATTATTTAAATTAATTAAAATGTAAAAGTGGAAAGTGGCTTACTCATCATGCATACTATCCATGGATCCAAACTGAGGTGTTTCAGGTTAAGTGCTATGTGCAGGTGTGAAAAAGCATAGCCCCGAGTCTGAGTTTGAAACTCCAGCCTCTGAGTGAGCAGCTAGGTAACTTAGCCACTCCATCACACTTCTGCCCATACTGAAATGAGAATGTACAATCAAAATCTGCCAAAGAGAGAGATGAGGACTGGAAGAGCATTTCACAAAGTAAGTCAATCAGCTGACTTCCAAATTGTTTCAACATACCCCAAAAATCTAGCCAGGCTTATTTCCATAGCAACACACACATGATGTTAAACCGGCAGAGTCCCCACCAATCAAATCATACTTTTACCATGTCCCCACCAATCAAATCACACTTTTATTATGTACCCACCAATAAAATTACATTCTTATTGTGTCCCCACCAATCAACTCACCAATAAAATCACATTTCGTGTCCCCACCAATTAACTTTCATATTCTCCATACTGAAACACTGATGCAACCCCTTTGGATTTTCAGTTTCACTAGTAAAGAAACTGGGGATGCATTGCATTTTGACATTTAATGCAAGTAGGCAAAATGTCCATGGTTATCCGCTTACAGTTGTATTTAAGAGCGAGCGATATGAAAACATTTAAACAATTATTCAGTCTCCTTCTACTTCATATTTCTCATTCCATAAAGTAAGCACCCTTTACCTTTTGAACCTTTATCATGCTTATTCTTTTTCCTACATGAACTCCTTTCCTCAGTAAATGAAGTCCATAGCTGAAAGGCCATATTTTACACAATCTCAAGACCTGAAAGATGGAATATTGCATAACATTATGCATAATTAGTTGACCCTGTTTTCATAACACAGAAGACATAACAGTGTTTATGCAATGCGCTCCAGAATAATTCCATAATAACTGCCCCAGAATGTCACCAACATTCATGTTTCCACTCTGCTTAATTTCCTTACTCCAAACAATCCTCCCGACATTTTTTCAACAGAATAGCACACCCTTATCTAAAGCAGTGAGCACAGTGCATAGACTGTTGATCTTTGGAGATATTTAATGTCAGAGAGCGAAAGAGGAGTGTTCCAAAGCAGCAGCAGAATTATTATTGCCATGCATATCTGACAGATCCATCCCAGCAATCTGGAGGTTAAGAATAATATGACACAATACTTTAAATGCATCTCTCACAACCAAAATAAAACTAAATCATATTAAGGTGAGGTTACAGCCAAATAATGAACTGGAAATCTAATGTTACCTTTGGTTATAGCGCTAATGTGGACCCAAATGCAGAGGTGTCTATCATTCTGCTATTTCATGCCACATGTCCTGCCCACCAATAAAAGACTAAGGGAGATCTGAAGGCTCCTGCTCCACCAATCAAATACTAAGAGAGATTTGAGAGCTCCTGCTCCACTAATCAATGACAAAGAGAGACCTGAGAGCTCCTGCTCTGCCAATCAGAGACAAGGAGATCTGAGAGCACCTGCTCCACCAATCATTGACTAAGAGAGATCTGACGGTTCTGTTTTTCCAAAGTCTGGCTTATGGCATGAACACGTCTGACCAATCAAGATGAAGTTTGTTGGTAACAGCAAGGGTCTACGATATCATTATTATACATCTAGGTATAGAGCTAAGAGAGTTCCCTCTTATTCTGGCCTCAGTCAGGTACAGAACATTTTCAAGTTAAAACTTTACAAAGATACTCTTCCTCATCAGCATTACCACCCTCATAATTACCATAGTACTTGTAACAGTCATAAATTATTAGCCACTATTAACCAACAAAACAATTATAATAAAGTCTCATGCTGTAATTAAGAGGACAGGATTTTCCCACATTTTTAACAGGGGCTCTTTGTATGAATTGAGCTAGTTTGGGAATCCCTTTTTTGGCCGTGTGCCACATGAGGATCTTCATTATTACAGATCTAATTACAAATAATTAGCGACTGAGGCCTTCTCATAGAAATGGCTGAAGTATCCCCTATGTAAATCCAAAATCTGTATTATCTATAACTGAAAGTCAGAAATAGACTATGAAATACTGGAAAAGACCTGGAAATGCAGAGGTTGTGCCTCTGGGGGAATTCAGACTTGAGGGCGCTCAGCGTTTCTTCCGCGTAAATAGTTACGCGGAAAATACTTATTCATATTCTGACCTGGCTTGTGTGGCCACGCCCGGCCCACACACGGCTGAAAAGTAGGAGGATCCATATAACAGCTTGAATAATGCTAATTTAGCCTGGAAAATGACACGCCCCCCACTTGATGGCCCACTAATGTTTTTCTCGGAGGTACGTTATCTAGAATCATCGCGGATTATACGTTATACAAGAGTCTGCACTGTAGCGGAGAAAACTTCAATTTTGAAAGTTAATCAGACAAAGGAGTGACATAGCCATGCGCAAACTCTACATGTTCTCGAACTTCGACAGTGTCTGCTAAAAATAAGCGGTTTTAACGTATGTTATCAAATGCTGTAATTAAATTCTAAAAATCATGCAGTGCAATCCAAATGTAAGAGCTGAGTAGTTATATGTAGTTATTTGTTTGTTTTAAAAATACATTTAAATCAATTGGATTTCATTGTTTGCATTATTTCATTGATCTGATTATACTTATAAATGACTTGCCAAGGCCAGAAACTAGTTGTACTTCTAATGGGAAATACAACTAAAATTTTAATATGCACTTTTGTGAAGTAGCAGTAGCACCAACGAACATGACTTATCATGAATTGCAATGCTGGATTTCTAATGTAAGGTAAACACTGTATCTGCTTCTCACATTTAGCTGTTATCAGCCTCTCAGTCCGTTATGTCAATCCATCCAATAAACAAACAGTTAGTCGTGCTGAAAGATTATATTCATTAATGTCAGTCGAAACAGCAACGACCCATTTTGTGTATGCACTCCGTCCTGCCGAGACCACCTGGGTAATTTTGCTTGAAGAATCAGAGCTTGACAGTGAGGAACATGGATCAGGTAAAACACAAATGTCAGCATAACACTCCTGACCGTCTTTAAATTTGTTCAAGACGGAAAGAGCACGCCTGCTGATTGAGACCGGAGTTTCAACTATAGTACAGGGAAAATCGATGTATATTTGCACTGCAAAGTCGCCGGTGTTTTAACTGAACAACTTGCGTAACCCTGTTGATGTCTGTTTTGTGTCACCTTCCTTGATTAAAGTGTCACCTCAGCTCCTTACTTTAGGTTAGCAAAATTTTTCATTCGATCTTAGGTGAATGAAGTAAATAAAACCACTGAGGTTTGATACACACTGACAGTTTAGTTAACTTGCATACATTTTTACAGCATTTTACAGCATGATTTATCGTTAAACGATAAATATTGCTTGATATCATACTTTATAATGTACCGAGTGTCTAAGGTGAATAATGAACTTGTTCTAGAGTTAGTTTTACTTGACCTGATGATTATATTTGTATTGGCATATGGTAAGTCTTGAGATCTGTGAATTATTGGCCGTGGGTTAATAGAGTTTAAAAAGCACAATACGCCAAAAGTATTAATGAGTATATATTTACTTGAGACGCACGGACTGAGGAACAGGGACCGAAATGCAGCCATGCATTTCAAATTCAACAACTCATTTGTTGGCGATGGTGAGAGCCATACTTTTACGTGTGCCTGTTATCTAGAAATAATTTAAATGATTTCAAGAGTTATTCTACTCCATGCAATATGGCAACACTGAAAAAAAATTTAATTTCAAGGTCTGACCAATAGGAGTGCACAACTTAATATAGGGCTGAGATACGCGTAAGATACGCACCCTGAAAATCCGCTTAAGTCAAAGTCTGAATCGAGGGCGAGGGTATTTTAATGAGACACGCCCCGATTTCAATGAATCTCCACCCCAAACGCGCAAGTCTCTCAAGCATGCGTAAATGTTCAAGGTCAGAATACGAACAGACACTGAAAAGGCACGCAGCGGGTCGAAAAAGCGTTTAAGTCGCATTGAGCGCGGGTCTGAATAGACCCCTTAGCCTGTCCAAAATCCAAAAGACAGTGGGCCTCATTATCAAACGTCAGCCAAAAAAATTTGATCGTAAATCGTTTGTAAATGCATTTACGCAGAAAATGTGGGATTTATCAAAGCTTCCCTATATCAGTTTGCTTCCCTATATCCCTGTATTGTGTGCATAAATGGAAAAACATGGCTGTACAGCCCATTTTTCATATTTTTGATTTTATTCATCCATTCAATCATCTTTCATTGGATTAAAAATGAGTAGCAAATTATTTGGTAGTAATATAGTAATATTATAACGGTTCTAATTGTGATATAAAATCACTGTTGGATTCAACATTAAAACAGGTGATGCTTCATTTGTGTAACCCTGATTCATCAAATTAGTTCTTATTTGGAATTTTACATGAATTCCAAAAAACACATGAACGACATTTGCTATAAATGAGGAGCAGAAACCATTGCTAAGGTCTTCATTGCTATGGCTGACCTTTCTCTATTAGCTCTAAGAAAAACTTAAGCAGTCAACGCGTCTCTGTGTACGTTCTTATGTATTAAACATATGTTCTTATGTTATTGGACTAATATAGTCAGCAGATTGGGCCATATACTGTGAAGGAATTTGCAATCTAATTTTCTCCTGTCTGAAAAATATATCTAAATATTACAATTATTGTCATTATTTTTATGCAAGGTAAAATGATGTTAGAGGTTGCGTTTGAAAAGGAGAGGGATGGCAAAGTGTTGGGAAAGGCAAGGGAGGGCATACATAGGATCATGTTATAGATGATCCTAAATACATAATAGTTGTAATTTGAACAAATTATTTTACTTCAAACTGATCTGGAAAAACATGACAGTCCCAACGATGTATTGCATGTGTCATTACCTCTTTGGCCAACCATTTCCTTCCTCGTGGGACTGGGTGCAGCTGCCCCCCAGCATTTATGGCAACAATAAGGCTGGTACACAAAAACCTACCTTCAGAGTTGGAGGGTGATTGATCCAAGATGAGGGAAAACAGATCGCTGTCACCCTCCACTGTAATTCCAGCCAACGATGGACCTCCAGTTTCATATCAAACCATTTTCTTTTAACCTGTTGCAGTGTACGCAGAACTTT
Source organism: Albula glossodonta (assembly GCA_019788955.1). Lineage (NCBI taxonomy): Eukaryota > Metazoa > Chordata > Actinopteri > Albuliformes > Albulidae > Albula > Albula glossodonta. The sequence continues at coordinate 295,316 of JAFBMS010000137.1, read as the reverse complement.
TGACACTGAATTTACTGCAACAGTTATATCTTGCCAGGCTTTGGTCTTCCCCTGACACTCTACTACTTACACTCAACAAAGTTTTTGGATTCTACTTACATTAACAAAACTTCAGTTGCTGCTTCAGACACATTTTTTTTGCCTTTTCCCTGCCATCTCTTTACATTGCCAACAAAGGGATTACAAGCTCCTTATATGGTATTCGCTCCTCATTTACGATTGATTGGTATTTATCAACATACGCACAGGGATACGAACAGATGCTGTGTTTACATGTGTTTGATAAAACTGGTGGAATTTGTTAGTTCATATCCGATGACATGTAAATTTACACACAGATTTATGAAGGTATTGATAAATGAGGCCCAGTGTGTGTGTGTGTGTGTGTGCATGTGAATGTGTATTGTGTGAGAAATTGCTGTGTGTGTGTGTGTGTGTTTGTGAGAGACAGCGAGAGAGACAGCAGTCTGTTTATCTGTGTGTGCGTGCATGTGTTTTTGAGAGAGACTGTGAGTGTGTGTGTGTGTGCATGTTTATTGTGTGAGAAATTGCTCTGTGTGTGTGTTTGTGAGAGAGACAGAGCGAGAGAGAGGCAGTGCTCAGTGTATGTATGTGTGTTTGTGCGTGTGTGTGTTTTTGAGAGAGAGAGACTGTGTGTGTGTGTGTGTGTGTGTGTGTATGTGTGTGTGTGCATGTGTTGTATGTGAGTTGTGTCTCTGTGTGTGACAGTGATCTGGCACAAAGTGACGCATGTCCTCTCTTGGATGGAATGGAGTGACGAACACACTCCAGCATGTATTCATAAGCACTGAAAAAAATTTTTTTTTGGTTATTGGCATGACTAAATTTAGAAGTGTGCTTGAATGTGTGCCAGTTTTTCTATGACAGGGCTGTATGCCTCTTACTGAGTATTCAGGAGATTGAAATTTCAAACTTCAGCTTCAAAAGGACAGAGAAATAATCTTTACATGTTAAAAATAACATCTGAGTATCCAGCAGGTCTATGGAACATTACTGCTATATTTAAATGACCAGAGCGGTCATATTGCTTCACTGATAATGAATTTCCATATCTTTCCCCTGGTGAATGTCAGATAACAGTGACTGACAGATGCAATGCAAATACAAGATGCCACTTTCCACTCAGGTGAGTACATAATACGCCACACCCTTTGGATGAAGAGAGGGCTGTTTCGTCCCTCCCTTGTGTTTATTCACAGTCATAGTGAGGGTGAATGACTGAGCCCTACCTGTCATAGTCCTGGCAGATCTCTCCCACTGCGATCAGAGCTTTCAGGTACTCGTTGGGCTGGTAGGGGTTGATGTAGTGCAGGGAGCAGCTGTTCCTCGGATCCCCGTTTGATGCAGTGAAATCGATGGCTACCTAGGGCGACAGAATGTGATAAGCGAGAGGCAGGACTTCCATTACATCTGGACCACATACCGCTAGCAGAGTCATGTGTGAAATCCTCTCGTGAAATAAAGCACACATCCTGCTGCCAGAGACAGGACCCCCACTAGCATGGACAGGGACACTGTCACTGGAGGAGAACAGCCATATGCCACACAGGAGGCATACTGAATCCCGTTAACTCAGAGAAGAGTCCAGCGGGCTCTGCTCATTTTGGCCCCACACATCTCCTTCACTAACCAGATAGGTTCCGTTGCCATTCACCTGCTGCTCATCTTTAAAAATCCTCACTAGTGTCCTGCCTACTATTCACCTGCTTCTTATCTTAAAAATCCCCACTAGTGTCATCCCTACCATTCGCCTGCTCCTCATTTTTTAAAAAAATCCTCACTATATTCCCACTCACCATTCATCTGTGGCTCATTTTTAAAGATTCTTACTATACTTCCCAGCCACCATTGACATGCTACTCACCTTTAAAGATCCTCACTAGAGTCCTGCTCACCAATCACCTACTGCTCATCTTTAAAGATCCTCACTAGAGTCCTGTCACCAGTCACCTACTGCTCATCTTTAAGGATCCTTGGTGAGGAGTTTCCTGCTCACAATTCACCTTCCATTTCAAAGATCCTCGCTAGGGTCCTGTTCACCAATCACCTATTGTTCATCTTTAAGGATCCTCGGTAGAGTTTCCTGCTCACAATTCACCTTCTGTTTCATTTTAAAGATCCTCGCTACAGTCCTGTTCACCAATCACCTACTGCTCATCTTTAATCACTTTCATCACTAGAATCCTGGTCACCATTCACCTGCTGCTTTTAATTGATTTCCAAAGCAAACATAGGGCAAGATCATAAAATGTGGGGAGGGAGTGAATGTGAGATATGGAACCTCTGTAAGTGATTATAAATTATGATATTACTGACAGCAGAATCCATGGCCCTCTTCTAATGCTGTGACTAGCTTCCTCAGACTGCATCTTGGTACATAATTAGGCCATGATACTTATGGTTTTCATATTATGGCAAATTATTGATGTATTATTTAATTGTAGTGTTTGTTTTTTTAGCTCTGGTTAATGCTATTAACTTTCATTAGTAATGTATTGATGTTACACTATTCTTGGAGTCTGGTCCAGGAGTGTTGTTGGCCAGGACTGGCACTATTGCTGAAGGTAATTATGTGAATTTACTTACATTTTCCCACGCTGTTAGTCACACTGGATAAGAGTCTACTAAAGGACTGTAATGTCCAGTTCTGTATACCACACTATAAGATATAGAGGCTTTTGAAAACTGCACAGACAGCCAACTACAGATTTTTCCTGGTATGAAACTTAAAAGTTATTGGAAAAAGACTTATTCGGGCTCAGGATTTATTTGAGGCTTTACAATCCATAAAAGGGTTTAAAAAGTGTGTAAAAAAAAAAGGTGAGTTTCTGAGTATCAGCAAACAGGGGGAATTAGATAAGTGCAAATAATGGCTTGATAAAATCAAGGAGTATCTACATCAAAGGATCACCTCAAGGCATTTCATGGCTGTGAAATCAAGAAAACATTAGCCAAAAATCATATCAAACTAAAATATACAAGTAAAACATAGTTTTTTTACCTGACTTCCAACACACAACAAAATAAGATAAATAAGTGACAAATAAGTGAACACACTGCAGTGAAACACAAAAAAGACCTCATATCTATGAGAGCATGGCTGATGTTTCCAAACACAGCTGCACCATAATTAATGTTCATTATTGCCAGGGTAACCTGATCAGGAAGCAGGAAATCCCCTCTCACCCTAAATAGCTTGGGAAGGGTGTGGCAGAGGGTCACTGCTTTAAGCAGTATGAATTGTAAAAGGTGCCTCTGGCAAACACATGATCTGTCAGCAAATTATTCATATCCACATGTGGCTTAGAGTGGAGCTGAAGAGAAAGAGAGAGAGAGAGAGAGAGAGAGAGAGAGAGAGAGAGAGAGAAAAGCCTTTCTGCATGATTGTCATGTCACTTCCAGATAAAAGAACAGGCAAATAAAGAGACAATCTCTGACAGCACCGAAACAGACTTAGTGAGAAAAGGGAAAAATGGATGGCGATGATGGGATTTGGGAGAGGGAGCGCCAGCGTGAATGTGGCATCTCTGCTGGGTAAATCTGTTTATCTCCTGCAGCACCATGGCTAACGCAGACAGCCTGCTAATCCACCCACAATTCAAGTGCACCCCACTCATCTGCAATCCAGCAGGTGATTTTGCTCACCTGACACTCAGGGATGACACAGTCGACACAGCGAAGCAGAACCATTACGCACTGTAACACATTGACTGTAACACACTCAGCGATGACACAGTCAACATAGCGAAGCAGAACCTTTATGCACTGTAACACACTAACCGTAACACACTCCGTGATGACACAGTCAACATAGCAAAGAACCTTTACACACTGTAACACACTAACTTTAACACACATAGCGATGACACAGACAACATAGCGAAGAAACTTTTATGCACTGTAACACACTAACTGTAACACACTCACCAATGACACAGGTACAGTAAAGTACAATCTATACTTACTGTAAAATGAATCTGGCATCCCCCCATGATGTAGTCCAGGAAGGAATAGACTCTGTGAAGCTGAGGAAGAAAAGAGACAGACAAGATGAACATCACTGAGACAAAGTGAGGTGCAATACTCAATCTCAAGACTACACCTATTAATGAAGGAAAGCTTTTGTTTCCCAGAGCAGTTCTGTAACACAGCATCTGATCTCTCTCAGATGCTAGAACATATGGGACAACCTCTGCAGCTTTGAGCTAATCACCCAGCCAGTAATAAAGCACTACGACACAAGTAGTACAGTCAGCAGATTGATGAGATTGCTTCAAGAATCACACTGCTGCTACTCTGAACATCAGACGCAGCTGAAAGTGAATGTGAAGGAAATGCCCCAGTTTTCCAGCCTGCCTGGATGCTACGCACTCCAGTGTACGAGACGCAGGAGGAAGAAACTGTTACATGAAGACATAATCCCATTTCCCTCTCCTTTTATCTTGTGAGAAGTCCGATCTGACAGAGGGGCTTAGCTGTGAGATTCTGTGCTGCTCTATGAGTCCCCTCCCTTGTTTTAAGCTGTGACAGTGGACCCAGCATAGCAGATATCACACTGCACTTCATGGCAAATTAGTTGTAAAAAGTGCTGACAAGGACAGCTGTCAGAACCTTATGGTGCTGCCTCAGTCCTTTTCACTCAATTAATAGCTTTTTATACCCATGTTTTTCTGCTAATCCCCAATTTGGAATGCCATCTATTCCATACATAATAACTGTCTGAACTCTGGAGACAGTCCTCTGGATGAGCCACATCAGACAGTCCACCAGCCGAGCTGCACCAGACAGCCCAATGCCTGAGCTCCACAGACAGCCTTCTGGACGAGCCACACCAGGAGAGCCCACCGGCTGAGCTGCAACAGAGAGCCCACTGAGCTGAGCTGCTCCAAAGACAGCCCGAAGTGAGCTGCAGCAGAGTCGGTCAAAGCACAGCTGCTGCAGATGCTCCACACAAATCATCGGCACTAGAGGTACAGGGTGAATCATTCGCGCGAAGTGAAAACACCCCTCTTGGGCAGGACTGTAAGTGTTAGTGCCCAGCATGGTCCACTAGTTTGAGTAGGGCACCCCATCCAGAGTGTATCGTTACCTTTAGATCACTGAGGATGACCACTCCAGAGTTTTTGTAGTTCCTCTTCTTCAGTTTGTACTTTGGATTTACACAATCCCATGAGACCTTGAGGGTGGGAAGACCAGAGAGAAACAAGTCATTAAATGTTACAGAGCTGTGAAGTCTGCAGATTTTATCAGTGGAATAGGGGAATGGTGATGCCCATTAAGTTTGTTGGTGACCCCAGGTGTGGCACACGTCACATGACCCACAGTTACATATGTGGGGGACACATGTCACATGACCGACAGTTACATATGTGGGCGACACATGTCACATGACACATGGATAAAAATGTGGGGGACACAGGTCACATGACCCACAGTTAAAAATGTGAAACACGTCATATATCAAGGGCCTCTCTCCACACTGACCTTGTTTCCTGCTCCGATTCCTTGCATCTCTCTGAAGGTGCCGTAAAACTCACCGATGAAGTCGTGCTTTCCCCTGGAGTCATAATCCCACACCAGGCACTGCAAGATAAAGAGGGGAAAACCTTCATCCATCCATCTCGTCATCATTCCTGAGCTCACAGTCATATAATTGACAAGTTATTTTTCCATTATGAAGCTGGTTTCTCTAAAACTATAAATAATCTTCAACAACAAATTGACTCTGCTTTGTAAAGGAAGGAGAATAGCTAAATCTGCGCTGCTAATTCATGGGCGATATAACACAAGGTCACAGGATATCCCAAATTTGCACCTTTCAGTAATTTTTGCAAAATATAGAGGTGTTAATAAGTGTAGATTTTTGTGTGTCATATTTAGAAACAGGAAAGTCTCATGTTCAAGACTGAAGGGACAGGGAGGCAACAATGTGAGACGGGGGAGGAAAGGTGTGAGAAACAGAGAGAACGAGAGAGAGAAACAGAGAGAACAAGAGAGAGAAAAAGAAACCCCCACACCCACCTCCAGAAAAAACAGGCCAGTTCCTTCCCCAGGACACTACACTCACACTACACCCCCGAATCACACTACACCCTCCAATCACATGGCACTACCCAAACACACTGCCCACCCCAGACACACAGTGGTCCCATCCACAGACACTGCCTTCCTGACTGACTTCAACATGAAGCATGTGGATATGAGACACATGTTTCTGGGAAGTAGGGTGTGTGAGCTGTGGTGCCCTACGACCAGCTTCCAGACAGCATCCTGGGAAACCCCGGCACCTTCGTCATCCACACCGACCAATGTCCTGGCCTCTCACTGGGAGGGGGTGGCTGCTTCTGTGATCGGAGCGGCAGAGAGAGTCATACAATGCCTCCCCAGGGCAAAGATTATTACCTCCACCATTCTTCCACGTGCTGATGTACGTCAGCACACCATAAACAGCATCAACAGCTGAGCAGAGACTGCTCACAGCTGGCTAACGTATACCTCGTCCACCACCCTAATCTGAACGCTCAACATCTATGTGATCGGGTACACCTCAATTAGCAGGGGGTCAAAATATTTGCCAAATCCCTGAAAGACAAAACCTTGGGCCGCCAGCCAGCCAACCCCAGCCCCACACCCATGCACAGTCATCATGAGACATAGAGATGTAGTTTATTAAATTTTTCTATAAAGGAGTGGACAGACTTCTACAGGAGTGGACAGTAACAAAGTACATTTACTTGAGTACTGTACTTAGGTACATTTTTCGAGTGTGTCCAGCGTAGTGTGAAGTGACTAGAATAAGACCACTGCCAGACTCGCAAGACATAAGAGTGGCCATGGTGCAGGATAGGAGTCACCAGCAATCAAAGGTAAAAGGATGTGTCTATGTTTCAAGAACAGTCCTGGTGTCCTTCTCATGCTAGACTTCATGCAACACTCCAACCATTTGTGAATGACATATTAATACCATTCCAATCAAAGCACTGTCATTCGCATCATATTCCTGTGAGCTAACTCAGGAGGCTAGCTTGCTGCTTAATCATGGCAGCGTAGTGGACACGTTGATGAACAAGTATTTTGCAAAAATATTAGAAAGTTATTCAGCAAACTCACAGGACAGGTATCTTCCGGGCTAATGTGAAAACTATATTATTATGACAGAAAAACACATTCCCAAGCAGGCATCAATTATTAGTAAATTGTCTATTGTCAGCTTTGTTTCTATAGGTATTTCTGTAGGCTTTGTAGCATATTCTACAAGCTTTTTATTCTACAGGTTCTACAAACAAGTCAGTGCATTCAGTAGGTTGTTTCAGAGTCATTAGGTTCTGTAAATGCATTTTGGTAACAATACAACAAGGCATTGACATTGAAGCTGTGTGAGCTATGTCAAACATTTGAAGACATAGCTCACACAGCGGGTGATGTGTTTGGACAAATTTTACAATTTAGTCGCAGGTACTCCCTATAACCGTAGAACAGGTTAAAACGATAACGTTAATGGAGGAGTGGAGGATTTACTTGTGAAACTAAATATAGAAAATACAGAATATTAAACATAAAAACAAAAAAAAAAACATTTTCTCATCTGCTACATTCTCCCCTCCTAAATTTCACAAACAATGTATTTGACAAAATTTCGAAAGAAACATTGACGCAATATTCATGCATAGCATTGTTAGCATTGTTGTTCATGTTAGCACTGTTGTTGTCCATCTGGATCAAGTTAACCCAAAGAATACAATTCTAATATCAGCATTTTCGCTGCTTGCATGGCAAGCTCAATGTTACAATGACATCTCTATTACATCTCCAAAAAAAACTATGCAAAGTTGTATCAAATAAATATAAAGTTATACTGTACATGTCTTTGCCTCCTTTTAAACCCATTAAAACAAAGCAAGTAAAGAATGTGACCTCTTGTTAAATTTATCTGTTATGCCTTTGGTGATTAGCAGCCAGGTTGTTTGTAACTAAGACCCTCCCCCTGTAGGACAGCTGAGACAATAGCCAATTCTATTTAGAAAACCTAGCAACCACCTTCTCCAGCATACCCTCCCAATTACTCTGTCCTTAAAAAGACATCCATGAACTTCATCCCATCCCTTCCTCATTGCAACCCCCCTGGTAGCTGTGGTGGCCCAAAATTTTCCCATATACCATGATGAGACCCTCACTCTTTCCCCAATTGACCCTGGCTAAGGAGGCTCTCTCATAGATTGCCAACTCCTGAGATTAAGTCCTGAGATGTCTTCCCCCCTTGTAATAAAAACAGTAACATTGTCTGCATATGCAGACAGTGTACATTTTGATAAAAGCCCCACATAATATTTCCCCATCATTCCTATATCTATAGTATCACTATTTAAAAACAGATTGTCCATAATGGACCTATCAGTCACATAGTATGACTGATCCATATGAACAAGAAAGTTCAAAAAATGTTTCAGTGTATTTGCCAGATTATTTGCTAAAATTATATAGTCTAACAAAGGAGAGAAACAGGCCACCAGTTCTTAAGCAAACCAAAATCTTCTTTCTTTGGCAAAAGCAACAGAACAGCTCACCGGCTGCTACTGGGTAGCAACCTACTCTTCACACACTCCTTAATCACCTCATGAAAGTCCTCCCCCAATATTTTGCAAAAGTGCTTGCAGAACTTGGCTGACAGCATGTTTAGTCCAGGTGTACATCCTGCCAATTGCTGCTGAACAGCTTCTGTATGTTCTTGGACGGTGATGTCGGTGTTTAAGGTCTCCCTCTGCTTCGGGCTGAGCTCTGGTAGGCCATGAAAAAGCTGAGCCACACTTTCTTCATCACAGTCACCAGCTGCATAGAGCTCAGAGTAGAATGACACTGCAAGCCTCCTCATTTCAGCTGGATCAGCTATCAATGATCCATCCGAGCGACAAAGGTGGAGCATTTGTTTCTGTTGTGCAGCCTTCTCCGGAAGATTAAAAAAGAATGCACTGGGAACATCCATGTCAGTTACTGTGGCCATCCTGGCCCTAACCAGTGCCTCCTTTACCTGCTCCCACAGAAAAAACCCAAATCTTGCCTCTTTTCCTCCACACTACCTACATCTGGAGCATTTTTATTACCGTATTCTTTTGTGTATAATACACACTTGTATATAATGTACATCCCTAATTATGGGCAATGAAATCCTGGAAAAATATCTCTCATGTATAATACGGACTAACTTTTCCTTAGTATCTTTTCAGGCTGTCAGACATGGAGATGGCAGTGGCAGGCCATGTCACAATGTATGGGAAAAGGAGTGTTTAGATTTATCATAATTGCTGAATAAAGTGCTGAAATAAATCATACTTGTGTCATTACCAAACTTATGCTTTCACACTTACGTTTACGATTACGTTGCGGAATCTATGAAATGCACTATTTGCACGCACAGTATGGTCTGTAGTGAGCACACGTATTACACCATCACAATGATAAAGTTAAGCATCTTATCAGTTACTTCGAAACCCGAAGTTGGCCCTCCTCCCTCATAGAGATTAAATTCTTTGCTACTTATCTGTTAGCTTAGACAAAATATTACAGGTGTAACAATACATGCATTTGTCCCAAACTATTTGGCACAGGACGTTCAGTTTAGTATGCAACTTCCTCAGTTCAGTACGCCCTGTGACCCAAACGATTACTGCCAAAATAGTCTATTTATGTCTACTACTCGTACTTGCGGAACAGAAATCTACAGTGCGAGTTTTACCCAGAAGGTTTTGTCAGTGTACCAGTTGCTGTCTGTCAGCTGTAGCACATAAGTTGGCTTAGCTCAGTTAACCAAGCTCATGTGGTATTGCTGCCATCCATATGGCAAACACAAATGAGAGACCAGGGCTGGAGGATCCTTCCATGTCATTTAAATCCACTGTATAGGAGCAGTATGGTTTCTTGGTTATTTACAGCAAAAATGGACAATAATTAGTGTCGAACTTTATGCCAACATTGTCCAATTGAAGTCAGGTCTGTCTGTGGACACCCTTCAAACATGTCATTTACAACGACATTACCCAAATGTGCCAATAAGCAGAATGAGACAAAAATAGACAGGAAGGCAAGTCTTTCTCCCCACAGCCTCTCACTGCAGATTCAGACTGTGCCAAAGCAATAACTAATGCTATAGGAGTGTTTACCACTATGTGTATGGAGATATCATTGTAACAAAAGGGGCATGCCAAGTTTTATGTAGTGTATGTGACCCTACTCGATCTTAGAGAATACAAGATTTAAGCATATAGTCAAAGTGCTTGAGTTGTACTACAATGTGCCTTCAGATGTGCATTTCAGTCAGTCCGTTGTACCTGCCCTGTAAAAACGAGCGCAAGCTGCAGTTGTTCAGGAATCATCAATAGGTTAGAGGATGCTTACAATGGAGCATTACTGACATTTGTGTTTTTATTGCATACATTATTTATTTACACTTCAGAATTGAGGCCAAGGAGCCACTGTTGAATGTATACAGTTTTCAAAACAAATGACAAAAATTTTATTTTCTACATTTTTTGTTTTCCCTGTTGTACCAAAGACATACCGAACCGTGACACCAAAATCGACGTATATATCACTGCCGAATCATGAATTTTGTGTACCATTACACCCCTAATAAATAAAACTTTTTTTCATTCATGCTGTCCCGAATGGGGCTTACGCACTTGGCCGGGAAAAAAGGAGTAACATTTAATGCTCATGTACAATGCGCACCCCTAATTTGTAGATTTAAATATCTGGAAAAAAGTGTGTATTATACACAAATAAATACTGAATCCAAATTAGTTTCAAGGCACTTAATCTCCTTCTCCAACTTCAGAATAGTTGCTTTTACCCTAATAGTTGTACATGCGGTATAGTTCTGACAAAAAACCTTTATCTAAGATTCTCAAATACATTTTTTCTTTGCCTCCAGTCATTCCAAAAACAAAAAACTTTTCACAAGACATTATATCAAGCAACAATTTTACATTAAAATGCCAATATTATTGTGGGCGCGACAGTTTAACCATGCTTAAATCAATAGTTTTCATTTGATGGTCAAAAAACCCATAAGGGGGAATAAAAGCCTCCATAACTCTGTTATTATTAGAGCTACTGGCATAAATTCTATCAAATCTGGCGCCAGAAAAAACAGCATCAGACAAATTTAGCCATGTGTACTGCCTTGTTTTTGTATTCCTACTTCTCCAAACATCCACTAGACCAGCCTTTTTTATGATGCTGGCAAGTAATTCACCAGACTAAGACTGGCTCCTGCCCATTTCTGTCTAAAATAAAATCAGTAGTACAAGTCCAGTCCCCATCCATTACTATAAAATATTCCTTACCACACTGCTGCAGGGTGCTGTCTAATTTATTAAACACACCCAAGCAGTCTGGACCACTATTAGGTGCGTAAACATTTTTAAAAAGAAACAAGGCACCCCCCCCCCCCCCCCCCCATCCCAATTTCCAACTGCACTACTAAGACCCCCTCCTTCACAGATTCTGCTACCGAGATGACTTCAACATCAAGGTTCTTTGAAAAAAGAATTCCTATTCCCCCACTAGTGTTTGATCCAGGAGTAAGAAAGTGCTTCCCCTCTCACTAAACACCCCACTCAAACTCATTGGTAGTATCAGAATGCGAAGAAAGTGACATTAAGACTTATAAGTAGTAAATATTCTGATAATATAGCTCATAGATATAGACATAATATAGCTTATAGATAAGTCAAGGAACATGAGCCGAAATGACAACACATGTTTCAGAGCCTCGTTTTTGCAACCCAGTGGGACCATCTTTATTGAGCTAGCAAACTTCTCAAATCTTGAGAACTCACGCTCAATAGCACTATTTGGAATAAATGGCGGAACATTAGAAATTGTGACTTTAATTGTCTGTGAAACCAGTGGCACAATAGGCACAAATTTTGTTTACCCACACCCCTCTCTCAACTTGCAGATTCTCAAGACAAGATATTACCATACCCGACCTACTCACCAATTGCAAGCAAGACATCCTCCACATTCAAACCCACAGCAGGGATACACCTAATCCCGTGACAATCCCGTGAGTGAGAAGGAAGGCCGACACCCCTCTTCTACACCCCACTATGACATCACTTACCAAACTATCAAAACAATAAACAAGCATTTCTTAAACAACTCTTCTGTGAAATTTATTTTGATGTTTAAAGCAAGAAATAAAGAATGAAAAAGGGGGGAAAACCCCTGACAATCGCCCTCAAGCCGTGAGCACTCTACCACACACCCACACTCCAAAACTCCCAGCATGCAGAGGGAGAGAGAGAGAATGTGAGAGAGAAACAGTGAGTAAGAGAGAGAGAGTGAGAGAGAGGGAGTGAAAGTGTGTGAGAGAGAGAATGAGAGAGAGACACACTGTAACACAGTGTGCTGTGCCAGTGCAGAGGTGCACTCACCTTCAGTTTCCTGTTCTCATCACAGCTGCAGAGAGAGCTGAGGGACACTTTGAAGGGCTCCCACACTGGGTTAAGGTTATTCTTTACCACCTGTAAAGAGGAAGTGATCACAGAAACGTCAAATCTCATATCCCACAATGAACCCTGCCCTGAATGCCCAGGAAGGGAGACTCATTCTGATGCTCCTTGTGCTGATCTGGGTGAGATATTGCATAAACTGGGGCTGGTAAAAAGCATTACAAAGAAGAGTAGGTATGCAGAGAGAGTAGCTGAGCAGAGCTAGCACCAAACACACTGCAGGGGCCCAAAGCACCTCAAACCTTCGCTTCCCAAGTGCCCCCACGATGACCACACTGACAAGATCTCCGAGTCACCTCAGCAAACTTATGTATATATTACTTTTATTGGTTGCTATTTATGTACACAAAGCATGTGAGCATGTGGGTATATAGTCGGTCCCACAGGTCGGCTCCTCTCCCCAAAAGAATGATGGGTCAGCCACAAATGCACCTGTGATTCATTAAATAAGCTGAAAAAAAAATGTGCTCTCTTCCAATGGTGGCACATACCCCGACAGAAACCATTTACAGTATTATTTACAGTGACAAACACAGGAAACAAAAGGAAAACTAACACGAAAAACATGCTCACACAAAAGTATCTCCTTCACACTCTCCCCCTGTGTAGCAATTCCCAGTACATATATACTTTTTGCCCTTCCCCCTCTGGGTATACCCCATTTAACCAAAAACAACTCCTAGACTCTGAGTTAAATTACCTTACTTAGTAACTTACACATTGCAATTACATGGCTACATTCTCCATTAAGCTCTTCAGTAGCTGAATTGCATAATTATACAAAATCAATAAACCAATAAAACAAACTTTTCTATGTTTGTTTTCCCTGTGCAATGGTAGTGCCGAACTAGCATGTATGGCGCAGGCGCCCCTCCACACAGACATGTTAAATGCAGCTCACGCCAAGCCAATCGGTTTTTGGGGCCCTGCCACAAACCCGGAGGTTCACACCAGCACCGCATCTCTTAACTGTACCGTGCCAGCTATCAACAGCTAAATACTAAGTATTTTAAATAAACCATAAATCAAATCACAACATTACACATTGTTGCAACCAAATTAATAAGGTTAATAATTGGATATAATTGGCATTTGGAGTTCTTCGGAGCTGAAGAGGTTGGCTAACATTCAATATACAGTGATACCTCGACTTACAAGTGAATCAACTTACGAATTTTCTGAGATACGAGCCGTCGCTTGGTCGATTTTTGCTTTATGATGCGAGCCAAGATCTGAGGTACGAGCCAGCGAGCTTACTCCACCCGCCGCTAGATAGCCCAGCGAGTGTTCAGTTCACGTGGTTATATTGCCGTGCAAGCATCTCTGTTGTATCGCTGTGAGATTAAGGAAATGTTGGGAATGTGGGAGAAAATTTCAGAGTTTGTTGAAAAGAAACACCCTGAAAAAGTTGCAACAGGTCGTGCGTTGGTGCTGTGTAATGACACTTGCCTCACTCATTTTCGAAACATTTCGAAAGGAAGAAAGAAACAAACCTCCTTGACAGGTTTATATTTAAACATCCTGCAAGTGAAAGCAAGGAAAGTGTGGCGAAAAAGGCAAAAGTCAGTGAAGAAGAAGAACAAGAAGAAAAACATTTTTTTAAAAAGTAGCAATTAAGTTTAGTGATTAAGTGTAGCATTGTGTGTAAGTTAAACTTAGCAATAAATTGTAGCTATAAGTGTGAAGCGAGTAAGTTAAGCGATAGAGCACGAAATGAAAAACTCCCCCAACCTCCTCCTCCTCCGCTAATCTCCTTCACCTCCGCCAACATCTTCATCTGATCTTCAAGGTAAATACACTTAATAAAACCAGTTTATTTATTTACATTCTCTTTTATTATATATTATTATTATTTTATATACATTTTTGGTTATTTACAAAGTACATCATTACAGTTGTAACAATAAATGATGTGTGAGTGTGCGGGTATGTGCATATGATTTAGTGTGTATGTGCACATGCACTTTTGCATGTATGGGGGTAGAAGTGTTCTCCTATGTGAGGGGGTTGCGCAGCTTTGGGTATATGTGCACACTGCACATGTGTTCATGAAGAACAAAGAAAAAGATATGGTGGGAGATTTAAACTTAGCTAAGCTTGGTTGTAAAAATGGTGCATGCAGTGTGCTAAAAATGCATATAATCGTTTAGATAACTAATGCAGGGTTGTTGTAGGTTAGTAGCTAAATAGGTCACATGAAAAACCTAGTATGAGTGAGATATTTGCCTACTAATGCTGAATGGTGCTTGGCTATGAGCTAGCTAAACACTGACCCAACACAAAAATCTAAGAGATAACAGATAAGAATATCAAACAACACAATTCATTACATTCAGTTATAAATATAATAATATGTAGCTAAGCTATGTTATCTATCAGTGCCCAGTGTTACAGCCTTACTCTTGGGGTTTACTCCAATGATTAGACGGGTCCAGCAGAGCAAAGACCTGTAAGTCTCCAGAGGCCAGCAGCCTGCAAGGAGGATCCGGCTACATGCATGAAACAACGGACCCTAGAGAGAGCGAGCAAGCAACCAACTCTGCACCATGGGAAACCAGAGACCAGCCGGAACAAAAGAAACATAGCGGGATCCTCCTTGCAGGCTGCTGGCCTCCAGGGACTTACAGGTCTTTGCTCTGCTGGATTCTGGGTTTTGCTGCGTGGCTACCCACGGCAGAGTTCCACTCATCTTGTGGCCTCATGACTGTGCGTATCTGCTCCCTGTAGCTAACCACCGGGGTTTGAAGATACCTTTTAGGCTGCGTTGACCTGGCCTGCTTAAGTGAAAGACTTCTTGCATGCAAAGCAGATGAGGGAGAGAGTTCCTTGGCGTGCAGTTTGCACGCCAGGTCCATAGAAGAGAGTGATATCCTGCATGCTTCTTGCACTACAGGGTCGAGAGAGAGAAAATGAGTATGCGTAATTACCTACATTTTATTGCTTTTAACGTAGTTACACTGTGAGTTAGTTTTCTTTGAAGTATAGCTGTGGAATTATGGGAAATGTAGTTCTACAGTCCCTACAATTCCTTAAAAGCAAAATCCCAAGTGGGGTGGCATCTCCGGAGATTGCGGTGACAAACCGCTTCATGCCACTACATGACGAGTTGGCCCGCGATCCTGTGAGTGGGAGGACTGAAGAGCCCCAGGGCACCCAGGTGGCCTCATCCTCCAAGAAAAGGGAGTTAGTGATAGTGGGGGACTCAATCATTAGAGGGGTAGATAGCATAGTGTGTTCGCGCGACAAGGAGTCTCGTATGGTCTGTTGCCTACCTGGTGCCCAGGTTGGAGACCTCCTGGAGCGTACGGACAAGCTCCTGGCCAGAGCGGGGGAGGATCCAGTGGTCATGGTCCATGTTGGGGCCAATGACATAGGAAAGGGTAGATTTGAGGTTCTGCAGGATAAATTTATCGAGCTAGCGGGAAAGATTAGGAGCAGAACCTCCACGGTAGTCTTCTCTGGAATTCTACCGGTACCACGTGCAAGCAAAGGGAAGCAAGCCTTTACATGGAGGTTTAACGCGTGGCTACAAACCTGGTGCAGGAAAGAGGGGTACAGGTTTATGGGGCACTGGGACTCCTTTTGGAACAGGGGTGACCTGTACAAGCGGGACGGGTTACACCTGAACCGGAGGGGTACAGCTGCATTGGGCCAGCGTATGCTTAGGGTAGCAGAGGGGTATTTAAACTAGGGACTGGGGGGGCAGGGAGATTATACAGTGAGATGGGTAGGGATAGACAGACTGCCGGAATAGAACATACTAAGGCTAATTATTTTATTGGTAGTGAGGGAACCATGATTGCACATCAGTTTGAGCAGCACTGTCATAGAGGTGGTTTTGGGCAGCTGGAGGTGGAGCGGAAGGATGGGAAATGCGCTCACAGTACCCTGAAATTTCTCTGTTTAAATGCTCGAAGCATAAAAAATAAAATTTTGGATCTAGAAGCGGTTATGAGTAATAGCAACTATGATGTTGTTGGGATCACAGAGACGTGGCTTGGTGCAGGGGATGGGGATGAGTATAACATAAAGGGATACAAGGTGCTTAGAAAAGATAGAACCAATAGAAGAGGAGGGGGCGTAGCTCTGTATGTAAAGGATTATCTTAATATCCAGGAAATTCCAGGTATGGAGCCCCTTGGTGTGAGTGAGGACATATGGATTAAAATACTGGGGGAAAATGAAAAGGGTCTAAATGTCGGAGTATGTTATAGGCCACCAGCCTCTGACAGCAGTGTCAACAGGATGATCTTTGATAACATTACACTGGCATGTCAGGAGGGTGAGACAATAGTAATGGGGGACTTTAATTACCCTTCAATTAATTGGGAAACTGTGTCTGGTCAGGGTAAATGTGAGGAAGAGTTTCTGGATGTTATAAATGATTGTTTTCTGATACAGGCTGTTACCCAACCTACAAGAGAGAACACAATTCTAGACCTGGTTCTGTGTAATAATCCTGATCGAATCTG
Source organism: Albula glossodonta (assembly GCA_019788955.1). Classification (NCBI taxonomy): domain Eukaryota; kingdom Metazoa; phylum Chordata; class Actinopteri; order Albuliformes; family Albulidae; genus Albula; species Albula glossodonta. Next base: position 278,311 of record JAFBMS010000137.1, on the reverse strand, counting down.
CAGTACCGAGGTAGGGGAGCCACTTGGAACAAGTGACCATAGTGTAGTTACATTTGAAGTCTTTTGGCGAGTTAAGACTACATCCTCCAATGCTAGAATTTTCAACTTTAGACGAGCCGACTTTATTAAAATGCGTGATTATACAAGAAATATAAACTGGGTACATCTTTTAGATGGTAGAACTGTAAGAGAAATGTGGACTATATTTAAAACGATAATCCTGGATGTACAGCGTAAATTCATTCCGCAAGTGCGAAAAGGGAAGCTGAAAAATAGGCATCCTCAGTGGATGAATAAGGCGTTACAAGATAGTTTGAAGCATAAAAGGGAACTATTTAGGAAATTCAAGTTAGACAGCTCAGAGACAAACAAGATTGAATACAGCAAAATGCGTGCTCAAGTTAAGAAAGGAATAAGGGAAGCTAAAAGGCATTTGGAAAGACAGATTGCACTAGATGCAAAGAATAACCCCAAACGCTTCTTCCAATACTACAATCGAAAAAGGACACTTAAGGCTGAGATAAGAGGTTTAAAAAACAAGGATGGACTTATGGTTTATGATAACAAGGCTATTGCTGATACTCTAAACAACTACTTTGTGGAGAGTTTCACAAGTGAAGGGTTCGCGCATATGCCTCCAGGAGAATTCAGTCCTCAGAGTCTTACGGAGGAAATTGATTTATATGACACAGAAGTGCTAGATAACCTTTGAAAACTTAAAACAAATAAGGCAGCAGGTCCTGATGGAATATTTCCAAGAGTCCTCAGGGAACTAACGGAAGAGGTCTACAAACCTCTGACAGTTATTTTTAAGAAATCTCTTAAAACTGGAGAAATACCAGATGACTGGAAGCTAGGCAGTGTAGTACCTATCTACAAGAAAGGAGACCGGACTGATCCAGGAAATTATAGGCCTGTCATCTTAACTTGTATCTCTTGTAAATTACTGGACGCCATCATTAGGGACAATTTGGAATTATTCTTAGAACAAAATGGTATCCTAAACGATACCCAGCATGGTTTTCGCAGAGGGAGGTCATGCTTAACAAACCTCCTGGACTTTTTTGAGGAAGCTACAGCATGTTTAGATGCAAACCAAGCTTATGACATTATCTATTTAGACTTCCAAAAGGCATTCGACAAAGTTCCGCATGATAGGCTCATAGAGAAAATGAAATCTGCAGGAATATCAGGAGCTATCACCGAGTGGGTTCGAAGTTGGCTGGCTGGTAGAAAGCAGAGTGTAACTGTTGGAGGAATTGTTTCAGAACAGGGTCCTGTGAGAAGTGGAGTCCCGCAGGGATCGGTGTTGGGGCCTTTGCTTTTCCTTATCTACATAAATGATCTTGATGCAGGGGTTAGTAGTAAAATAGTAAAATTTGCAGATGACACAAAACTGGGGGGGCTAGCAAACAGTATAGAATCAACTAAGGTAATACAAGAAGACCTAAACAGCATCCATATGTGGGCAGGTACCTGGCAGATGACATTCAACTTAACTAAATGTAAAGTCTTGCATGTGGGCAACAAGAACATTAGACAAGACTACTTCATGGGAGGAAGTAAACTAGATTGTGCTCAATTTGAAAAAGACTTGGGAGTAATAGTTGACCAAAGCCTAACAGGATCTAGGCAGTGTGCTGTAGCAGTAAAAAAGGCCAACAGGATGCTAGGATATATAGCCAAAAGTATTGATTATAAATCTAAGGAGGTTATATTAAAATTATACAATGCTTTAGTTAGACCACACTTGGAATACTGTGTGCAGTTCTGGGCACCGCACTATAAGAAAGATATCGAGGCTCTTGAAAAAGTACAAAGGAGGGCAACTAAATTAGTTCCTGGCATGAAACATAAAAGCTACGAGGCAAGACTGAAGTTACTTAACCTATTTAGACTCAGCAAGAGGAGACTAAGGGGTGATTTAATAGAGGTTTTTAAATTTATAAAGGGACTCAACAAGGTTAGCTACGATAATTTTTTAAAATTAAGTTCAGTCTGTAGGACAAGGGGACATATATGAAAACTAGTTAAGAGTAAGTTCCGCACTGATGTAAGGAAGTATTATTTCATGCAAAGAGTTATCAATACATGGAATGGGTTGCCAGGTCATGTAGTTGAGGCAGAGACCCTTGCTGTGTTCAAGTCCAGACTTGATGCAGTTTTGGATACTCTTTAAATAATGTAATGGCGAGCTTTGTTGGGCCGAATGGCCTGTCCTCGTCATAATATGTTCTTATGTTCTTATGTTCTTATGACAGAGAAACACTTTTGGAATTATGATCGCCACCCAGATCAGACTTTAAACTGACTTTCTACATGGTAAACACTGAACTCCCCTGGGTCCTTTGCCACTGGCGGCAAACTAAGAGAGGGAAGTGAGCTGGCATTCTATGCAGAAGCCAACAGAGAAACAATAATCCTCTTCTGCCCAGCATTCTGGTAGCTAACGTTCAGACAACAAGATAGACGAACTCGCACGGAGTAAACACGAACGGGACATTAGGAACTGCTGTGTTCTAGCTTTCACCGAGACGTGGCTGGAGTTAAGCGTGCCGTTACGCCAGAGGGATTTTCAGTCTACTGGCACAACAGAACTCAGACCAGTCGAAGAGTGGTGGTGTGTGCTTTATATTTAACTCTTTGTAGGCCACGGAAGTTATATGTTTTAACTAAGAACTGCTCACCGGTTCTGGAGGTGCTGACCATTATAGTCAGACCCTTCTACCTCCCCTGTGAGTTCCGTTCAGTCCTCCTCACAGCTGTTTACATCCCACCACAGGCTGATAAATCATTAGCCTAAGACGAACTATATAGGAATGTAATTGGACTAGAGAACTCACATCCAGAGGCTGCTTATTTTTGTTGTTGTTTTGAAAGACTTTATTAGAGCCAACATGAAGAAGGTTCTCCCTAAATACTACCAGCATATCTCCTTTAACACCAGGAGTGAACAGACTCCGGATTACGGCTATACCCCATTCAAAAACTGCTATAAACCCCTCCCCTGCCCTGCTTTTGAAAAAGCAGGCCACTGCTCCATTGTACTATTCTACCCACATACACACAGAAACTGAAACAGGCAAAACCGGTTTCCAGGGTCATTTACAAATGGAAAAATGAGGCTGATGGGGCCTTACAGGAATGCTTTGAGACAACTGACTGGCAGATGTTTGAGGATGCAGCTGATGGCAACATCAATAACTATGCAGACTCTGTCATAAGCTTACACAAGCTTATGCACCTCCTCTTTGCTGATCCTGAATACAGGTGCACCGCAGGGCTGTGTGCTCAGCCCCCTCCTGTACTCCCTGTTCACCCTTGACTGTATTGCTAAACACAGCTCAGACATCATTGTAAAGTTTGCTGACGACACAACCATCTTGGATCTCATCACAGACAATGATGAGAAGGCCTTTAGAGAGGAGGTGATAGCACTAACCAGCCAGTGCTAGGACAACAACCTCTCTATCAATGTCAGCAAAACCAAAAAGATGATTGTGGACTATAGGAGACAGCAGGAGGGGAGACTGCCACCCATCTACATCAGTGGTGCCGAGGTAGAAAGGGTCAGCAGCTTAAGGGGCCTCATTTATAAACCGTGCGTACGCACAAAAAACGCAACAAAACGTGCATACACCGATTTTCACGCACAATTTGGGATTTATAAAACTTCTACTTGACGTGAGAATGTGCGTACCGGTACAATACGTTTGACCCATGCGTACGCACATCTATGGCACATATTTGCTCCAAATAGCACACCCTAGAGACCAAAAGAACCAATTTGCACTATAGGTTCCTTTTTCCTGATGATTAATTAGGATCACATTATTATTCGTAACCAATGTTGTTTTGGCCATAAATGATAAGTTAACAGATGAAGAGATATCAACAATCAGCAATCACTAATAACCAGTATTAGTCAATGTGTTTATTTTTTCACATTAACAGACTTAAAGCGTGTAAGCATGACCATGGCTGCCTTGGCAATGAGGATATTGTGAACTAAATGGTGCGACGGAACGTGTTTTCAGGGACTGTTCCGACTTTTTTTTTTGACCATGATGACGATTGGCTCATGAGTCCATTTCGCTTAACATGACTGTACTCTTGGAACTCTGTGCTGAACTGAGGCCGGTGCTGGAGCGCCCTACACATAGCAACCATTCAATACCTGCCCATCTGAAAATCCTATGTGGATTTTCAGCTACGGGGAGTGTCCAGCGGGAAATAGCGGACCAGTCGGATATATCCCAGCCCTCATTCAGTCCATGTCATACCATGGATGGTCCCTGAGTTCGATGTATATCAAGTTCCACTACACAGAGGAAACATCAAAAAGCAATTTGCAGCGATGACCGGTTTTCCCTGTCACCGGTGCAATCGACTGCTCTCACGTTGCAATAAGGGCGCAGTCAGTGGATGAATAGGTGTAAGTAAATCATAAGAATTTCCATTCAGTAAACGTGCGAGTAATTTGCTGCAAAAATTTGCTTGCTTAATTTGATGCACAAATAACACGACATTATGTGGTTCCACGATGGCCAGGGTCATTTCATGATTCGTTCACTCTGATGGAAAAGTAAAGTTGGAAATCAACTCCGATAATCGTAGCCAGCCACTCATTGACGGGGCTCAGTGGTGGCACCCTCCATACCACTGCCCGTTGCCCATACACTTGCAGTTGGGGAAGTAGAAGCCTGTTTGCCTCAAGCTTGATGTCGCACCATCTTTTATTTATTTCAATCTGCCTGCAGCTCTCTGTACCTGAGAAACTGGCAGCCGCGGTAACCTTTTGCCATGCAAGGTGTTTTTGTATTTGTTACCCCGGTGCTGTGGCCACCTGAAATTATATTTTTTCTAATCTCTGTTTAGGACACTAAAGCTTCGATCTCGTAGCTTCTTTTGCAGTTTCTTTGTTTCCCCTGTTCGCTGCCATTATTGCATTTAAAATGTATTGCTCTGTTCTACACATTATTTATAGATCTTACTTAATTGATTTCGACTTCAGGAGCACCATATATGCTTAAATGTGGGCGTTTCAGGGTGTGGTTGTGGCGCGCGTTCACGCACGCACAATTGTAGGATTAGTTGTGATTTATAACAGAAGACATGTGTATGTGTTGCGCACGCAAGTTTTATAAATCAGGATTTTTTTTGCGTACGTAAACTCGTAGGTTTTGGCATACATAACTATTTAGGCACGAAAGTACGCAAAGTTTTATAAATGAGGCCCCAGGTCCCTTGGTGTACACATTACTGAGGACCTCTCCTGGACAATTCACTCTGACAACATGGTGAAGAAGCTTGCCAGCGGCTCTTTTTCCTGAGAAGGCTAAAGAGGTTTGTCATGAACGGCAACATCCTCACAAATTTCTACAGGTACACTATTGAGAGCGTGTTGACCGGCTGCATCACGGTGTGGTATAGGAACTGTTCTGCCCACCGTTGCAAATCACTAAAGAGTGGTGAAAGTGTCACAGTACATTATTGGCAACAGACTCACAAAAATGCAGGACATCTTCCATCAGCAGTGCCTGCGGAAGGCACACAGTATCTTAAAGGACAACAGCCACCCAGCACACAGATTATTCTTCTCGTTACCATCTGGCAGAGGATACAGGAGCATGGCTGCATGCACCACCAGATTCAAGGGCAGTTTCTACCATCAGGCCATCAGGTTTCTGAAAGGTCCCACATGCCATATCTGCCCAACTGTGTCTGCTCTGATTGCATTTTTGCAGTGTTACAAAACTAAATTTAATACTGTAACCACTCATCACTTTATGCACAATTACTTATACTTATGTGCATCATACTTTATTTATACTTCTTATCTTTCATTTTAATCTTATCTTTTCTTATTTTATTTTATTATTATTTCTAATTCATATCATGCTAGTTTTTATTGCTGAGTTGACCAGATTCTCGTCCAACACATGTCATTGTATACCGTTAACCTTGTGTAAGCCTACATTTGACAAATAAACTTGAAACTTTAACTTGAACCTCCACCCGCCACCTCCAGCACCTCACCTCTGTTCTGTGAACCAGCTGTTCAGATCGGTCATCATTGATCCTGTAGATCTCCAGAAAAGGGTCTGATTTACTGAAGAGATCCTGGAAAGAAAAACAAAGGAGTCTGGGAGGGCACTGCAAGGACCAGCCAAACAAGGGTTAGAGCTGAGAAAGAGCTGTGAGAACGAGTGATACACAGGCCTTAGAGCTAAGAGAGCTGTGAGGACCAGGGATACATAGGGCTTACAGCTGAGAGAGCTGTGAGGAACACGTGTATATGTTACAGTAAATGTGAAAAAAAACGAGAAATCTATACATTTCCCGGGAAATGCATACATTTACCTGCACACATACGTTTTACTGTATAAAAAAATTAACATGCACTTCGAGAGGTCTGTCAGATGTGTTCCATTCTAAAATTTGGCTTCCCCCTTGCGCTACATATCTTGCATTGGAAGCAACGAAGTCTTCACATTTTTCTTGTTGTGAAACGCCACAGAGAATGATTCTTGAATTTGTTTATAGCTTCATTTGTCTGCAACGCGTTTCCCCTTGAATTGAAGAAATGTTTTCGTATTACTGTTATATTCCCTTTTGCTAATTTACATTGGAACGTGGACGTGTGTCAACTCACTGTCTCCCGCGGCAGCGAATGGAAAATGTGGCTTTAAAACAGTCTTCCATAGCTGCACAAGCAATCACTGTAGTCTGCAGAAGTAAATGCTGAAGCTTTACAGTCTGACACAGGTCTGAGAAATAAAAAGTTATATTTTGCAACAGTGTCTGTATCGAGCTACCTTGCTAGCTAGGCTACTTCGTCTAGTAAACTCAAGTGATCACACCGTGGTGAAGTTGGTTTGATATTCGATATTCGCTTGATATTCAAACGTAAAGCATCAACGTCTTTGTAACAGTTGCACGAAGACATATAAAATCATCTGTTTCATAATCCGATGTGAATTTTTGCAAACCATGTGGTTTGCCCTCAGCACCAATGCAGACTTTATTAACAAAAGACTAAGATGACTAGTTTTTAAGAAATACGTGTCATAACACAGCCCTGAAGAGACAAATGAAAATACAAGTAACAATTTAGTCATTTTTTAAGATAAAAGATGTAAATTTCTTCACATTTGCTGGTTTCACTGTGAATGAAATGGGTAAAGATATTTATTTAGTTTATACTTACAATGGCTGGGCCTAAAATGAAATGTTACATTCAGGACACTAAGACGATTAAAATTTTTCATAGGCGGTACTTCTCCACTAAAGTGAATTCTGAGTTAACTACAGAAAACTAATATTGAGTATTCCATCGATCCAGTCGCCGTGTAAAGCAGAGTTTCAAAATAAAAGCCCATTAAAAATAATTTCCAAATTCATGGTTATACTGTCATGCAACTGTTATCCTGTAGCCTACTGGAAGTGCTTATTGGGCACTTTTACAGTTTAACATCTATTTGATTAAAAAAATTGTAAAAATAACAAAGCATTTCTTTTAGCTCCAGTAAAGTGTTAACATATATTTTATTGTGGCCTGATACAATGGCTCAAACTCTTGAAATGTGGCACAGAGCATACATATATGTTTAATAAATATGCTTTTAGCGAGCTTTCACAACATATTTTCACTGTGAAATCTTTTGGCTATGTTGAGGTAAACTTCTTTTTACCTATATACTTTTTAGTTAAGAGTGTGAATATTTATCTTTGATATGTCTAATGTCCAATATGTCCAATAAAATGATATCCTAAGGTTAAACCAATGCAAAATCTTTCACTTCTATTGTAGAATGTCATTAATTCCACACCACTGGTGTGGAGGTGAATAGTTCAAGGCATAATGTAATGTACTTTACAGGGATAATATCAAAGAGTGCCAATATATTTAAATAACTTTACAAACATGTGCATTACTTTACACAGGTGTTGCTACCCAATGTGGCCAACTGTAGCGCACTCTGTGAATGACATGCTACACAGAATTAGCCTTATTATTAGGTGTTTGTGTGAGGGGCTGAAACCTTCATACCTTTTGGCTCCATAAAGAGGGTTGGCTATCCTTGGTTTAGAAATATGGACAATACAGCCATGTTTGAAATGTGCAAATCAATGTTAGTGTTTGGTTGTTTGAATAACAATGGGGCAAATATGTATTGGAATAATTAATCTTAGTTTACCAGCACTAAATATACTTTAAAAACAAACATGCAACAGGAATATACAAAGTAAATAAATTAACAATTAAGACATGAAAAAGTAAGCTATATCTCTGCTTTTTTTAATGATGCTGTAGTAAGACTACAGTTCAAACAATATTGTGTAACCACATCATAATAACAATGTAACAGTTTGGCAAGAAAGTGAAACTGTTGCACATGTCATTGAGACAGCTAACTGACAAGAAGAGCAGTTGTCTGGGGCTTTCAAGCGCACTGTGCACTGAGGCACTTCGACAGGGACCCTGATACATCCAATATTAAATTTAATAGACAATATTATTTCATACCTGTGAAAAATGTAAGGAGCTGGTGACAACCTAAATAGACAATGTGAAAGCAAATATAGATGTTCTACTACACATGTGTACATATTTTACATTGATATGAGTTTTTTAGTCCCCTATTTATGGCCTAAGCAACAAACACCCATTCATTTGACATTGACTCTGAAGGGGCTTTTATTTTGAAACTGAAATTCCGCTAGCCGTCGCATGTGTATAACACACTCAATAAATATCTGCTATATTTTGTCCAGAATTAAAATTTAAAACAAACTACTGGTTGTGAAACAATGTGACCGTAGAAGTTTTCTAAAGTGCATTTGTTTTGGTAGGATTGTATCATCTCTCACGTCTGTGCAGCCATTCATTTGTACTTACGACCTGGCAAAATAATCTTTCGTTATGATTAACAGGGGAATCGAAAACGGTGAGAGCTGGATTACAAAAGCAAAGCTGCATAATTTTTCACATCAGATTACAGATATTTCACAACACATTCAGTTTGCCTGAGTGTTTTTGGCATGGAGATTTTAATCTTTTTATTCGGAATGTCCGGCGAATATCAAATACCATACCAACTTCACCACGGTAGTGATTACAATTGTTTCAGTACCACACGACCACTTTCCCCGATCAATGTAACCAGCATAATTATGTTACTGACACAGTTCGTTGGCTACCCACGTTAACTAACGTTAGCTCTCCGGTCCAAGCCAGCTAGACTGGACTTCAACGGAGATCAAACAACTAGTTAGCTGTCTTTTGGAAAGCTCTACCTCTCGCAAATAGTATCAACTTTATTATGCATGTCACAATTAACACATATTAATTTGTAGTAACTTTAGCCATAGCAACATGATGATCTTTATTTGGTACACTAATGACAATCCAGTGTTATGACCTTTACAAACGTCAAAAGACTTGAATCCTCCATATGTGCTGGAGGATATAACATTCAGTGCAGAACAGCCTATAAAAATAGGGTGCTAAATTACTTCCCCCCCAAATTAAGCTACAAACATATTCAAGAATCAGCTCTCTGTGGCATTTCCAACAAAAGAAAAATGTTAAGACTTGGTTGCCAACAAGGAATAGATATGCAGTGCAAGGGGGAGGTGTGGCAACCACCCTGGGGATGCATTTTAGAATGGAGCACATCTCACAGACCACTCCTAGTATAGGTGAACGTGAATATTATTTTTTTAACCACATTTACCGGTCTACTGGGAAATGCATGGATTTCCCGGGAAATGTACAGATTTCCTGATGTGTGTAAATGTATACATTTCCCGATGCACCAGTGAATGTATACCTTTGTATATATTTCCAGTTTTTACACATTTACCATAACATTCAAATGGATTCAAGCTGAGAGAGCTGCGAGGACTAGGAATACACAGGGGTTAGAGCTGAGAGTGAGCTGTGAGGACCAGGAATACAAAGGGGTTAGAGCTGAGAGTGAGCTGTGAGGACCAGGAATACAAAGGGGTTAGAGCTGAGAATGAGCTGTGAGGACCAGGAATACAAAGGGGTTAGAGCTGAAAGTGAGCTGTGAGGACCAGGAATACAAAGGGGTTAGAGCTGAGAGTGAGCTGTGAGGACCAGGGATACTCAGGGGTTAGAGCTGACAGAGCTGTGTGGACCATGTACTTGATTCCAGACTGCCTTGCTAACTCTAGGCCACACCATGATGCTGGTAGAAGTGTGGTGCTCAGCTGTGAAGAATGAAATCAATGATGGCCTGACAAAAATCTATCACAGAGTTTCATAGAGAGGATTCCAATGGCTAGCTAATGGGTCAGATAATTCCACAGGGCATGGTAGAAGCCATTATGGCTCTGGTATGCACACTGATTGCAAAGGGCAGATTGGGAGGCCATTATGGATGTGCTATAGATGAGAGAAAACTTGAAGCATATATGCAGAGATACCGCTGCCTCCTGTTGCCATGGTAACCACTCTCCAGTGACATCACAGCTGGCTGATTTAGATGTGTGATTGTCAGCCCCTAATCCCCCCATTTCTAACTCTGTGAAAGATGGAGACTTCCAGCATGCACAACATTCAAACCGGTGCAGTCTCCACAATCTTCATGACGCCCGCTTTAATTTGGCTTGTCACTTGTTTTCATAATTTCTTAATTCAGTCTACTTTCATCACAGGATTAATGGTAAAGATCCCAGCTGATTGTCTGTGCTTTTTACGTGACAGAATTGTTCTGTGGGGGGAAAATGGGTTTTTGTGGGAGGTATTCTATTCAAAACTCAGTTATTCTAAATTATCTCCAGATATAGATAATGTCCTACAAGCTCCCTGCCTCAATTTTTTTAAAGAAATATATATATATATATTTCAAACAAGAGGAACAATGGCAGTTCAAGATATCTGATAAATGGATGAAGCCAAAACAAATGAGTGGTGATGCAAACCAAGGCTTTGTGCAATTGTCTTAGCGTTGCCTCAACATGGGTGTTCCACTGGCGGAGACTGTGAGACCGAGCTAACACTTCTCCTGCTGATGCTGCCCTTGGTTATGCATCTCATTAAAACCAAATATGGAAATTCAGATTATCATCACACGTTTAAGCTCCATTCACAAAATGAAAAGCCGGGTCGATCTCTGTGCAGGAAGATAGTGACTGTGCTCCAGAGATAACTCCCGATGTGCTCCAGAGACTTACTCTTAGATATAACTGGTTTTCTTTTCATTTCAATGTAATGTAAAAAGAAATTTACTTGGAAATTTACCAAGGGCTATGGAAGCTAATGAAGTAAATTAGGCCTAGCATTTCATTGGCGATTACACTGACAGTGACAGTAGCATGCAATTTACTCGTATGAAAATATATACAGATTCAGCTACAGAAAACACGATTAAACAGTGAAACAGCTGGAACGAGAATAATCTTATAATATAATGTGATAGCATCTTATGGTTATGATATAAAGCATCAGGAAGGAATTAATCATTTATATTATACATCCATGTTACCGTCTAAAATCTTCAATACTTCAAAATATTAAGGTTGGATTAAAAATCAATATCTTACATGAAAGCAGGATTCAGTCGTCAATACTTTATAAAGCTTAACTGGCATCATAAAAAAAATCTTTATGGTCCAATCAGGCTTTTTTTATTGTTTTCTGGGGAAAAAACTTCTTTGGGTTTTAATTTGACAAATGAGCAGTTACTTGCATTGGATTCAATATAATATGGAAATATAAACAACAGGTATAGCACAGATATATAGGTGACACGGATATGTATATTCCTCACAGTTACAATCACAAACGACCAATGCAAGCTTTTTTTTTACCATGGAGGTTTGCATTATCACTGCAATTGTGAAGTGGCCACATTTAATGCCCATAAAAGAATACAACATGGCAGAGAACTGTGACCACTTAGCATCAGTTTGCCAAGCATTTCAAGGTGCTTAAGCAGAAGTAGATTAAATACTTTTGAAAAGTTTTTATCATTGAGCCTGGTTATAATTCAGATGTCTCATGCCTCATATCGGTGTGTCTGAGGGCTCGTATCTGTGTGACTGAGGGCTCATGTCAGTGTGTCTCAGGACTTGTGTCTTTATGTCTCGGGGCTTGTGTGGGTGGATCTAGTTTTTACTTAGTGGGTAGATTTTCTTTAACCCTGGTGCCTGGAACATCCTATTAGAGATACTCACCAAAGTTCTTCCATTTTGAGGTATTTCATCATTGCTTTTCTCACCATTTCAGTGACTGTTTAGTTTTGTCATCGCAGAATTGCCAGTTACAAAACAAACACAGCAGCTCAGATTCAGAACAGACCAAATAAAAGCTGTCTTGTGTAAGTGGACACCAGGTCTTGCCTTGACTGGCTCAAAATTTAAAAATTCAGAGGGGTTAATGGAAAAAGCAATCGCAGAGCATGAAGCTGTATTTTAACAGGATCCAGCAGAGGGGCGGTTTGCTATGGTGAGGTCTGGCCTCAGGCAGACAGGAGGATGGATAAAGAGGGAGAGAGAGGGAAAGAGTAGGGGAAAGTGGAGGAGTGTGGGTGGAGGAGTGTGGAGGTGTTTGTGCTGCAGAATTCTACTGATGAGAGAAAACCAGACGCCCACACTGCCACAGATGTGCACATACACACACTTTCTCACACACACTCGCACGCACACACACACACACACACACTGTCACACACATTCACACGTTCACACTCATACACACACTCATACACACACACAGTCACACACGTTCACACTCATTCTCACGAACACACACACACACACACAAACACATGCTCAACACTTCTCAATAAAGACTTCATCACAGTGAAAGTATAAACACACTTTAAAATATTCAGCAACTAAACACATAAACTACACTACTACTGAGTAAATGTTTTTTCAGTGTTTCATTGTGGTTGGTGATGAAGTACTTTATACTGCCGTTGTCTTTATTACAGTCTCAATTATTAATAAGCTTTAAATATAAAAAAAAATAATTATTTCTGTCATTTTGCTCATTTTGGAGAACAGGTGCATCATAGCCTGCTGTTCAGACTCTCAATTAAGGGTCTCTCATGACCAAACCTTACCTTATCGTCCAGCTTTTTGGCACAGAAAGAAAGCTCAACATAACCATTGTTTCCTGATATTTCCTCTGCATGGACCTGTGGATTATAGTACAAAGAGAAGCTCTTTTAGCTCATGTGTTTTTATTTTTATTTCACAAGACACATTTACAATGCACATAGCTCATGAGACACCATTGTGAAGGAGAGTAAAGCCCAACAGTAGTTTTTTTGGTAAAGTGCCTAAGCAGGTCAAAGGCCTTTACCTGCCCTTGAAAATGTGTTTTTAAAACACCTATACACAGACCTATCAGCTTTCAGTTCCATATGAGAGGTATGTGTGTGTGTGTGTGGGTGTGTGTGTGTGTGGTGGGGGGGGTGGGGGTGGTGGGGGGGGGGGGGGGGGGGGGGGGGGGGGGTGCTGGTAAACCCCCATCAAGTGTCATGAAAAAGCTATTTTCACTACATAGGCTCACATAAAGGAAATGTGCTATGTAAATGTAATTATGTATTACAACTCAGCAAATATAACAAAATTATTATAATTTAGCTAATGTTACAGAATTTAACATTTTAACATCAGCAGTGACATCACAGTGGATCCCAAGGGATTCAGGTACAGAAGAGCTAAATTCAGAGATGAAAACCAGACCACTTAATGCAAGGAGAGAGCAGGGTGGGGGTTAGGTATAAAATGGGCATTTAGGTGTTAGTGCTGCAGAGCTCCAGAACATAGTCATTCTGTCATTGTGACGCTCAAAAAGACCTGATCACAGCAATGTTTATATTGAAGGGATGCCTTGTGTTTTCAGTTGTTTAAGGTTTAAGTATAAAATCAAGTGCTGGATAAAAATACCCCACCATGAAATGAAGTATGTGAGGACCAGGGAGGGCCTAAATAGGCCTCATTGCTCAGTCTGTCCGTTTGAACGCCTGGTCCTGCTGCTTCATCACCCAGTCCATCTGTTTTACTTCAGCACCAGTCTCCCCATCCTTAAACTCAATCTATCCACCATTACCTCTGGAGCTCTTGCAGATTTACTTTTCTTTTCGGGGTTTTGGCTGCAGTTGTACAGGACTCCATTGTCATTCCTCAAGAGAGACAAGATATTGGCTGGGTAATCTTCATTTCATTCATCTGTGATCCTGAATAATCTCGCTTGTCCTTATCTTAGTGTGTAACTGTCAAATAAACCTCTTGAAAATATTTCACTTCCAAGTGTATATGTTTTTATTTAAAAAGTTGATCCACCAGACTGCTCATTCCTATAATTGAACTTGGTGATTTAATTAAAAGTTAATAGTAATTTTAATAGTAATTAAATATTTAAATCAAATGTAACTCATACATGGTGGTTAGGTGAGGAGTTTTAGCAGTTAGTGTCACTGTTCATTATTCAGAGTGCTGGACGTTAAAGGAGGGCTCTGATTCCTAAAACACCCTGGGTTCAGATAATCATGATTTTTGTTAAATCCTCACTTCCCTGGGAAGAGGGTAATGCTTTTAAGACAGGAAAGCTCTTCGGGTACAGCACACTGATCAATGAAATTACCCAACACAATCAACCAATCGATTACAAGCAAAGTTCAGTGTTGTTGCAAGTCAACAATTTTTTTTTTCCTTTTTAGCTAAAGTGGCCTAAAACCTTTGCCATTAAGGACCATCTTTGCTTAAGATTGTCGATTAGGTACCACATGTGCTGTAGTGTGGGTTTGTGTAAAGGGAAGAATAAGCTGAAAGACTTGTTTGAGTATGATTTTTGACTTTTCCAATTTTAATTTTTTCATGTACTTACACAAAGAGGGCCAGATTCATAATGATGACTGTTGCCATATATGAGAGAGAGATCAACATTAACATGCATTTTATAGAGTGAGAGTTATAGTCTGTATCAGCTCAAAATTTCCGCCTGCCTTCAGAAGTCTTAAAAATCCCCATGCAAAGAGGAGAGCTTTTAGTAATTTTTAGTTTACTGAAAGGTTTTAGTAATTTAGACGGAGTTCTTAATTGGCCAGACTTGCAAAATTGCCACCCTGTTTTAGCACCTTCATCTCAGATATACATTATCATGAACATATTTTACTATGAATCAAGAGGAAAAAAGTGACATAATCACAGCAAATTCCATTTTAGCGATTTTCACCCATTGCAACTGTTTAGTAGTTGAATAACATGAATAATTATATGTTTTAGCAGCTGCCTTTACGCCTGAAAATTTGTCACAATCCTTTAGTAAATATGGCCTAGAGTGTATTGTGAGGAGGGAGGATGCTCATGAGTTTTACTTATGTAAACCAAAAGCCAAAATGTAAATATACATAAAAGAAACTCTCAAATGCTGCAAACACATCAGGGATGGGCAGGCATTTCAGTTAAATTTCAGTGGTTCCCTTACTGTCTGTCTCCCCTAAACTCTCAGCTCCTAATTTGAGTTTCCTCATTTGGTTCTGTCTCTCAGACTGGCCCCCAATCAACCCCCTGTTTAACTGCTCCAATAACCCCTCCATCAGCAGCTCAGCTGGGATATCCTCGGAGCATGGCACAAAAGGGCTGCCATGCATCACCCAGTGTTTTTAAACATGTTTTAAAACTATTCACCATGAGAAATATCAAAAAAGTATTAAAAAGGGCTTTAATGACAAATATGAGTCAATATGTGTCATGTAGATACACACACACACACACACACACACACATGCACACTGTGGGGGGTGAAGTACTGTGAATCTCCCAACAGCTCGACAGCTCAGTCCCTGTAATGGCACTGGGTGAGACACACTGGGCTCTAGTGGAGCTGCAGCAAGCAGAGCCCAGTAATGACATTAGGGATAGGCTGCACTGGAGCATCAAAGCTGTGCTCAGACTGCAGCTGCTAACAGCTCCATGACAATTTAGGTTTCTATTTCAGACAATGCTGCAGGGAAAGTCACACAGAGCATGACCCAGGCATCTGCCTGTCATCTGAAGGTACTTCAGAGTCACAACAAACGATATGGGGAGATGTCTAAACATTGGACCACCATCCTCCAGCTCACAGCATCTCAGTCTAGAACCCTGACATCAGTTATTAATGATCTATAAGGATGTATTAGCATTATGACATCAGTTATTACTGATCTGTTTGGTCCACAAATGTTACAGACTAGTAAAAGATAAACATACTGCACACCTCTGTAGGGGTCTAAAGAGCACACTATTGTGCAGAGCCAGATCATCCACCAGGCTGCCTTGCAACTCCTCACCACCCATCCAGCTGTGATAGAACTGAGCTTGCACAGCCACACTCCCACTGGCTCTGACAGAACTGAGCACGTGCAGTATAACACCTCCAGCTGTGACAGAGCTGAACGACAGAAATGAGCATGTGCAGCACCACACCTCCAGCTGTGACAGAACTGAACATGTGCAGCATCTCACCTCCAGCTGTGACAGAACTGAGCGCATGCAGCACCAAGCTTCCAGGTGTGACAGAACTGAGCGACAGAACTAAGTGCATGCAGCACCTCACCTCCAGCTGTGACAGTACTGAGCACGTGCAGCACTACTCTACTGGCTGTGACAGATCTGAATGACTGAACTGAATATGTGCGGCACCACACCTCCAGCTGTGACAGAACTAAGCGCATGCAGCACCACCCCTCCGGCTGTGACAGAACTGAGCACGTACAACACCACCCCTCTGGCTGTGACAGAACTGAGCATGTGCATCACGTCCATCCCTGCCAGCTTGGTGGGGTGGGGGGTGGGAGACATGCGTAGAAAACATTGTGCCACCACATGTCCTCTCTGATCCTGTTCTCTGTTCACAGCTGAACCCTCCCCCAAACCCACCCACAAACACAAACACACACGCACAGAGCCTCCTGCCTCCATCTGTGACCCCATCACCCCTTATTGTACAGACTGTAACCAGTGAGTTCTCCCCCAACAGAGCTCCACCCAATTCGAGCTCCACCCCCCACCCCATTTTAAGTAAGAGGCTCCCTGCAATCTGAATGTTTGCTCTTTCAGCAGCACAGCAAGACATTCTGCCATATGATAAGGCCCATACTGGTCTTATATGATAGGCCCATGCTGGTCTTATGCTTACCGTTATTGTAGATTTTCCTGCATACTTCCCATACTTCAAGAAAAGCGGCTTCATCATCTTCTTCTGGGCCACAATCTGAGGGACACATAACATTCACGGAGGTTGACCACAGATCATATTAAAGTTCTAACAACCTAGGGCACCAGATTCTGCAAGCAAGCATGGGTAATAGCACATATACTTCCTAAGGGACAGAGCAGTCATTAGATGTCACATCTCATGCACAATCAAACTAAATGAAGCCGAACAGGCTGTCTCATAAATTATACAGAGCTTCAACAATAACTTTATGAAGTCATAAGGAAAGTTTTTTGAATATGTGTGAAATACAAAGGCCAGAAACAACAGGAGGGGAATGGGTGGCCGATGAATCCATTTCAGCAGTAGTGTAATTATTGGCTGTCTGTGGCAGTTTGTTTTGTATTAGCCAATGGCAGAGGCATCTGCACACATGAGAGCTTTTCTGCTACCCTGGATCATGAGCAGGGAAGGCTGTTTCTGATGAAGATGTGAATAGGAACACATCTTTATGATGCATAATTATATCTCACATGACATCATTGTTTTCAGCTTTTGGGCTGAACTGAAATGCAGAAAAAGTCACTATGATGGCAGCTTTCTTGCACAAGAGCAACACCTGTGTTTTCTTTGTGGGCAATATATGGACAGCAATGGTCTGTACAGTACTGCAAACAAATTAACTGGACCATAGCTGTATCAAAAGGCTTAAAACAGCCCAATTATATACATCCATGCGCACACACACACACACACACACACACACACACAAATGTATAGGCCCACAGACACAAGAAAATCCACAGGAAAAAATACTTCACAGCTACATAGACAAATACTTCACAGCTACACAGCTACAAATGTTCTTGACTCTTTTGTGCTACAAAGCGATTATACAATTTATATATTCTAATTCCTTATGATCCTGTTATATGTTAGTTACTTCCTTTCTCTGTGCTGAACCAACAGGATATATAGAAAAGAAATTTTGTTCTTGTTCCCTTTTATCCACAGATAATTTCATTAAATGGTAGATCAGTGCTGAAGGATCTCTCAGCAGCATTTCAAATCTGTCTGCACCATTAATTTATTGTCTGACTCATCATAATTAAAGTAATCAGAATTCACATTCCATATAGCTCTTCTTTAATGATGCAAAGCTGTCTGAAACATTTTAATCTTGCTAAATGAAGTGAATAAATTAAAAGGAATAAATATATAAATACACAATGAACATTCATGTATCCTGCATATTCATATTCATATACTGCATAATACATATTCATGAATTCATGTATCTTCTTTTCTCATAACTGGAATTTGAATTTTTGGTGCCAAACATATTCTCAGGCCCATCTTATCAATGAGTCTTCTTTCATTTTTGAAGGGCAGCTGCATGTTCTGGTCTTAAGCAGGTCTGCTTCAGTTTCTTATAGCTCTGCAGTCCCATTGCTACATATACATGTGACCAGTTTGCTCTGTGGTTACAGCTACGTAGGCATAAGACCAGTTTGCTCTGCAGTCCCATATGTAAGCTACGTAGACATGTGACCAGTTTGCTCCGCAGTCCCATAGCTAAGCTATATAGACATGTGACCAGTTTGCTCCACAGTCCCATAGCTAAGCTATATAGACATGTGACCAGTTTGCTCCGCAGTCCCATAGCTAAGCTACATAGACGTGTGACCTGTGAATACTGAATGCGATTTTCATGGCCCAGGGAGCTGTGCCACACACCATACCTGGCCGAGTGTGCATTCCATGCCCCCCAGGAAGTCATCATCACGAGTTCCAATGCTATGTGCCCCATGGATGTCGTACACCTCAAAACGTAGCTTCTGCACCTCCTCGAAGTAATAGTCCACCGTGAACACCTTGGCAAAAACTGGGTTCAGGTTGCTTTTGATGACCTCTGTTCTGTCCAGCTGTAGGAATACATGGGAATATATGATTATTAGGTTTACTTTGTTACTTTATTTATGCACATATATTTACATGTATAATTGAACCAACCAGACAGTGCAGATTTAATGAATAAAAAGATTAAATAGCTTTACTTAACAGTACAACAGCTCATTCCCACCCAGGATATGAACATGCAAACCACGGTCAATTAACCTACACACACAGTGTGCACTAACCACTACACTACACACAATGTGCACTAACCACTACACTACACACAGTGTGCACTAACCACTACACTACACACTCACTTGCGCTTTTTCTCACTATCATACCCCCCGGATTATCAATAAGCAGGTCAAAGACAAACAGACTTCAAAGGTAATGACATCATCAAAAATTGAAAATTTGATTATGGACAACTTTGGTGGTAAGAAAAAAACACCCCTTCCTGCAAGCACCTGGGATATTCGGAGAAATTTATTGAGAGATACAGAGAGAACAGAAAGATAAATGCTACTGGACAACATACGAGGAAAAGTCAATGATTGACATATTATTCTAATTGAGAAGCTCCTCATTTTCATGTATATAAAGCATTTTTTTAACAGTGGTGTTGGAAATCACATTTTGTGAAGAGAATCCAAGACCTGGCAGTTATTCTAATTATATTTCGTTATTTCACTTTTACTTACAGCATATGAATTAAGTTCTGTATTCTGCACCATTTATTTTTCTCTGATGAAACCGCAGCAAACTATTGAACAATTCTGAAAAGGTCATTTGCCAATTGTCTATTGTTTGACCTTAAAAAATATGCTGAAGGAAAAGATAGGAAAAAAAATCATAGAAATAAATTAAAGCAATGAAATGGTACTCTGTGCATATATAATGAGGTGTTGTACCCTGGGAAGCCTCAGTAGCTGGAATAATAACTTCATACATCTACATGTGCACAGCACACTCTGTCCTGTATTGAAATCCAGTTATTTGGTGTCCTGCTGCTGGGATATGGCTATTGGGTTAAGTCCACTGGTTTAATGTTGTTAGGTTAATGCTATTGGGTTAACTCCGCTAACGAGACAAGGATTTGAAGAAGTAAGAGGAGGAGGACAAGAAAGAGGTGAAGTAGGATGGGGGAGAAGGAGAGGACGGGGAAGAGGAAGAGGAAGGAGATCCAGGAACACAATAACTGATGAATTCAGAGCGACTGTGGTTGACCATATCATCAACCATAGAATGAGCATGAGGGAGGCTGGGCAACGGGTTCAGCCAAATCTGAGCCAATATACCGTTGCAGGTATCATTCGGATATATTAAAAATGAGAAGTAAGTAACTGTGAATTCTGTAGACTTAGTGGTCCAGTAATATGTACTGTACTTTCATAATGAGAAGGATCTATCACTAAGATCATTCAAATGTTTTTACTGAACTGCATGAGAACCAGTATCTGGTGGAAGAGGTCGACTGATCACCGCAGAGCAGGAGACCCACATTGAAAATATGGTCATTGCAAATAACAATAAATATATTGCATCATGAGCCAATATATGTGGACAAGACAGGTTTTAACTTTGCAAAAACAAGCAGAAATATCAAAACGTGGTGGCATGTGTGTGGCTATTATTCAGAACGCCATCCTTTATCATCATGCAACCCTAGGCCCATACAACACTGTACATTATCACATTTCTGGACACCTTCCACAACAGACTAATTCCTAATCACCAGGGGCCAGAGCAACCCAGGTACGTTATCATCTGGGACAATGTTAGTTTCCACCGGGCTGCTCAATTGGTTGACAGGTCACCAACTTTTCATTGCACTCAGTCTCCCCCATGCACATCTCTGTATGGTGTTGGAAGGTGTATGACCACCAGCCGCACCAGCACATACCCCTTCTACAGGCAATGGAGGAGGCTTGTGGAGACATCGATCAGGGGTCATGCCAGGCCTGGATACAGCACTCCAGGCGATACTTTCCATGCTGCCTAGCTCAATACAACATCACATGTGATGTGGATGAAGTCTTATGGCCAGACCCACAAAGAAGGCAAGATTTGTTTTTGTTTGAGGAGTGTTAGAACATAAAAAACTATGTCACCTTATTTGTATTGATAGTGTGTTATGTTTCGGAATATTTACACATATGGATACCTGTGTATATCCAACTCTGCACTATTAGTATAAATGAAAAACACTTGTGGCATCTGCTTTTGCTGTGTGCAGGGCATAGCAGTTTCAGCAAAGTCATACATGTAGTAGAGTTGGTGCTTTATGTGTTTATTCAAAAGATGGTTTGTGTACACTTTATTGATGCAAAAACAATTTTTAAAAGAGTTGGAAGAGTTTTTCAAGAATTGTTTGCTTTTGCAAGAGTTGTATAATGTTTTGCTGGTTTTGTGTAAGGTTTTGTGGTGAGTGTATAGACTTTAGCAGAGCTAGCTAATAGTGTCAAAGATAGTGCCTAAGAAAACAGAAAATGTTAATGGGCTAATAATGTTGTGTTAATGCTGTTGGGGTAATGCTGTTTATTTGGTGATGTGGTGTTAATGCTCTTGGGTTAATAATGCTTGGTTAAGTCTACTGGTTTAATGTTGTCGTGTTACAGATTCTCAAGATTGCTTACACACTATTCCTGGGCCTATTAACTAAACATCCTGAACTGTAGCAACAAGGTCAAGGATGTTGCTGATCAATGCAACTCTAGATCACCATGTCGTTGTTCATGGGATGTCAATGAGGGAAGCTGGGCATAGAGCGAATCTGAGCCACTTTCCAGCAGGCTGTATCATCCGGACCTTCAGTGGTATACAAGATCATGTCTATTGACACAGGGAGCCAGCACAGCCAGAACAGCCACTCTGTGTTGTCATTTGGGACAATGTCAGTTTCCATTGGGCTGCTCTGGTGCTCTTGGACTGATTCAGTAACAACCCAAGCTTCAGCAACATTTTTCTCCCTGCATATTCTCCCTTCCTAAACTCCATAGGGAATTTTTCGACATGGAGGAAGTGGCCTATGAACAAGACCCATACATCCGTGTTCACCCCCTCCAGGCCATGGTGGAAACCTGTTTAGATATTACGGTTGAGGTTTGCCAGAGGTGGATAAGGCATGCAAGAGTGTTTTTTTCCCTGCTGCCTGGCTAGAGAGAGCATTGCCTGTGATTTTGATGAGAATCTTAGACCAGAGACAGGATGCTAAGGCAGAATACATTTGATTTCTTTATGCACATTTTTTTCATTTGTTTATATTGGTAGATGTGGAAAGTATTACTACATTCTTTATTAGTTGCATATTTTTGCAGTACATTTACTTTGTCTCTCAGTTTCACTTTACATTACATTTTGCAGATGCTTTTATCCAGAGCAACATACACTGCCTAGCCAAAAAAAAGGTGCACACTCCAATATTTTGTTGGACCACCTTTAGCTTTGACTACTTCACACATTTGCCATGGCATTGTTTCAATAACCCTATGCAAGTTCACAACATTTATTTCTGTCCGAGTTGCATCAATTTTTGGCCAAAATCTTGTATTGATGACTGGAGAGTCAAACCACTCTGTAAAGTCCTCTCCAGCACATCCCAAAGACTTTCAATGGGGTTTAAGTCAGGACTCTGTGGTGGCCAATTCACGTGTGAAAATTATTCTTCATGCTCCCTGAATCACTCTTTCACAACTTGAGCCCAATGAATCTTGGCATTTTCATCTTGGAATATGCCTGTGCTGTCAGGGAAGAAATAATCCATTGATGGGATAATCTGGTCATTCTATACATTCAGGGACTCAGCTGAGTTCATTTTATTACCACATACCATTGCTGAGCCTGGACCTGACCAACTGAAGCAACCCCAGATCATAACACTGCCTCCAGAGGCTTGTACAGTGGGCACTAAGCATGATACATGCATTGCTTCATGTGCTTCCCTTCTTACCATGACGCGCCCATCACTCTGGAATAGGGTAAATCTGGACTCATCAGACCATATGACCTTTTTCCATTGCTCCAGAGGCCAAACTTTATGCTCCTTTGCAAATTGAAGCCTTTTTCCCGATTACCCTCACAAACAAGTGGTTTTCTTTGTGGCCACACAGCTGTTTAGTCCCAATCCTGTGAGTTCTCCTTGCAATTTGCGTGTGGAAATGCTCTTACTTTCACTATTAAATATAGTCGTGAATTCTACCGTCGATTTTGTAAGATTCCACTTCACCAAGCAATCTCTGATCACGACTGAGGATTTTTTCCAACCACATTTCTTCCTCGAAGCTGATGGTTCACCACTATACTATATTAAAACCAGGTTTTAATAATGCATTGGACTGTTGTTAACCCAGTTCCAGTAATTTTACTAATCTCTTTCGTAGTTTTCTTTGCTTGATGCAGACCAATAATTTGACCCTTCTGAAACACGGTAACATCTTTTCCACGACCGCGGGATACGTCTTCCAACATGGTTGTTTAAGCCTGCATCAATTAGGGTTGAAAGAATTGTGGTCAGCTGAAACATATTAATCACTGCAGTGATTATTCAATCATAGACTCTTACATGTTTTTTCAATTGCTAACACACTAAAATGATACATAAAGCCCAATTATTGAAAGTGACACTCAGCTCAAGTCTCCAAAACTCTAAACACATTCTCTGCCACAAACTTTTAGCAAAACACTACACACAGTGGGCCTCATTTATCAATATTTTCATAAAACTGTGTGTAACATGTCAATGGATATGAATTAACATATTCATCAAATGTATCAACCATGCGTAGACACAGCATTTGTTTGTGTCCTGTGCGTATGTTGATGAATACCAATCAATTTTAAATGAGAAGCACATTCACAGAATTTTCGATTAGCATAAATCTACGTCCCTGAAATACCATATAAGGAGCTTGGAATCCTTTTGTTGGCAATGTAAAGAGATGGCAGAAAGAAAGCAAAAGAAAAAAAATGTTTCTGAAGCAGTGACTGAAGTTTTGTTTATGGAAGTAGAATCCAAAAAAAAACTTGTTCAGTAGTGTAAGTAGTGGAGTGATGGGGCCAGGGAAGACCAAAGCCAGGAAAGAAATAACTGTTGCAGTAAATTCGGTGTCAAAAGTTCCGCGTATGCTGCAACTGGTTAAAAGAAAATAACTCGACATGAAACTGGAGGCGAATTATTGGAGAGACGTCGTTGGCTAAAATTACCATGGAGGGTGACAGCAATCTGTTTTCCCTCTTCTAGGATCAATGACCCTCCAACTCTGAAGGTACGTTTTTGTATTACCAGCCCTCTCGTCATAAATTCCTGGGGGGCAGCTGCACCCGCGTCCGTGAGGAGGGGCATGACTGGCCAAAGTGATAATGCCACATGCAATAT
The DNA here is from genome assembly GCA_019788955.1 of Albula glossodonta. Classification (NCBI taxonomy): domain Eukaryota; kingdom Metazoa; phylum Chordata; class Actinopteri; order Albuliformes; family Albulidae; genus Albula; species Albula glossodonta. Next base: position 253,853 of record JAFBMS010000137.1, on the reverse strand, counting down.
ATCGTTAGGACTGTCACATTTTTCCAAAATCAACTTGGAATGAATCCCATGTAAAATAATTAGTTCAAATTAGAACTAGTAGTGCCCTTACCTGCCTCTTCCACTCTGCCTCTTTTCAAAAAATGTGTTTTGTCAGTGAGCTTTTCGCTTATCGCTATCGTTCATCAAAACGTCAACAAAACAACGGTCATTTTAGCCAGCTGTTAGATGAAGAGGTGCAGGCCACAGGCTTCACACCTTCAACTTCTCAGCCAGGTAGCCAACTCTTTTCACTGTGCCCTGCTGTTGGCAGACTAATGCCGTGAACAGAATGATGTAAAAAGATCAATAATGCCTGATGTCTTTCTTAAAACGATAATGATTTGTTTTGCTGCCCACAGAATTCTGTGACCTGTAATATTAAACTGCATTTGCTGTTATCACCAGGTACTGGCACAGGAAACATTAGCTTAATATATAAGGCACACTACCGTTTCAGGTAACTGTTACTACTGTACATTGTATCTGTACTGTTCTTTACACACTTACTATATACCTCGCTTAGCATTACACTTTTCAATGTAAATGCACAGACTTTTATTTTGAGACAACGCAACCACATACAGATTAAGTTGGACTTACTTAAAAGCCCATAGCACGTTTTTGTTAAAGGGGTAATTTGTCATTTGTTCAAGTATAGCATTAGTTGTTGATCTAATCACAATATTTACATCAACATGCTTTGGGTGTGTAATTTTCCCCATTGGAAGCTGTCCTATTCGCTACTACTGGGAAAGGCATAATTCTAATTGTTAGGTGTGAATGACGTCAGTAAACAGTAAGCAACTGCCCAAAACAAAGTGGAGGGCCAGGCACTATTTCAGAGAAATCACAGACTATTCCCTCACAAATGTGAATTCAAATGGTCAATGCAGTCCTCAAAACTGCTCTAATTGTGCAAATTTGCATAAATACTGTAAATATCATAGAATTGTGGGAAATTCACTTTAAATGGTTACACCCTTGCTGCAGACATACACATGATTTCAAGGTTACAGTTTGGTAAAAATGAATCACAGGTGATGATATTAAGCATATACTTTTTTGGTCTTATGGCTCATGTAATTCTCCGTGAATATATTTACATGAATGCGGTTGGCTTAAACCTCACCAAAACCAGTCCCAGGGGAAGAAATGTAATAGCACAGAAGATCATTATCAATGTCCCTGGACAGCGTGGGAGAAATGTGACTACGAATGCTGCCTTCATGCAGAACAGTGTCCTCCATCACCATAAAACACTGTCCTTATGCTCACTTTTCTGCAAGCAATTCGCAACATGCTTGTTCCAGATCAACATCCAGATCCAGAGCAGCCCAGATTTGTGGTAATATGGGACAATGTATGTTTTCACTGGGCTGTTCTGATCCAAAACTGGTTTGCCACCCATCCACTGTTCACAGTTGTGTACCTCCCCCCATATTCATCTTTTCTAAATTCTACTGAGGAATTTTTCTATACTTGGTGCTGGAAAGTTTATGATCATCAGCCCTGTGCCCACATGCCGCTTCTCCAGGCAATGGAGGAGGCATGTGAGGACATAGACGCTGCCTCTGTCCAAGGTTGGACACGCCCCTTCAGGAGATTCTTCCCTTGTTGTTTGGCAAGAGAAAATATAGCATGTGATGTAGATGACATATTGTCGCCAGACCCAGCCCAGAGGAGGGATGCAGCATAGCACTGGTGATTTGCCACTTCTGAGATCAGAGGTGTTCTGCTACTTGTGTGTGTGGTTGTGTGAATTGTATGTAGTGTTTTGACAAAATGAGCCCTGTTTTCAAAATCATGCTTAAGCAATCATAAAAAGAACTGTATTTCCTTATTTAAATCCAAACAGTGATTTTTTTTTTTGGCCAGCCAGTGTACAACTCAGAAGTTTAGTGTACTACAGTACATTGAGGCATTATAAACTTTATAAATGTGTAAATATTTTGTTTCTTTATATTGTGTTCATCATGTAAAGTGTTTTTTTTCTGGGGTGAAAACCCTCAAGAGCAATTATTCATTGCATTGCATCATTCACTTTTACAGAAGCATTTTGAATTTATCTCACTGGTGCGTAATGACCATTTTGTAGTGTATATGTATTTGGTGGCTTTTGTGTGATGTTTGAAGGCAAAGTTTGGTTTAGATGTAAAATTACATGGTTTTGACATGGAGGTGTTAAGCTTGTGGAGATGAGTGTGCAGTTTTGCAATAATGTTCAGAGTTTTGTGAAATGGAGAATAGTTTCAAGAAATGTGCCTTGGCAATCAATAAAAAAATGTAATAAACTATTGTTTACTATTAAACTCTGCATGTGCCTGAGCCCTGACAAAAATATACGATATGAAACAAACATTATGTCAACAAAAATATATCTACCACTTGGCAAAGTTAAAAGATTTAAAACAATGACACAAGGAATGAGTAGTGATATATGTGTCACCTGTGTTGCTTGTATGTAGTTGTATTACTATTGCCTGTGAGCTTTAAGGAGATGGTCCCACCTTTAATATTGCAAGGAAAATGTCACACCATAGCAGTTTCTGTTATGGTGTGACCCACACCTTAACAGAGAGTTAAGCACAGCGCTCAACAGCACTTATAGTTGGTGATGCTTCCTCTGAGTTCCAACATTCTGCTACCAAACCAATGGTAACAAATGACAGATGCCTACTGGATTAAGAACTGTGCACAATTTGTATTTATTTTCCAAAAATCACAGTATTAATGAAATTATGAATTCATCAAACATAAAATGTTTCACTGTAAATAATGAAAATATAGTGATTGGGAGGTAGCCCCATTAGACATTTCATTTTTACAGGGTTGATTTTTAGGAACCATCAGTCCAGATAATGGCCAGACTAATTCATTTTGCTTTCATGCTGCAGGTTACAGTGAGGGCAGGATTTTGAGCCCGCTAAAAGGAAAAGGGAACTAACAGTAAGATCAGGTTGAGTATAGATTGAGTGTGTAAGAGCATGCTAACCTATATTTACTGTTAATCTATGTAATCTGTACTAACTAGGTGACACTGAAAGGTCCCCAAACCTGAAGCTAAGGATTCAGTACAGCAGAAGGGACTCTTACATTTGACTTTACTTGCAGAGATAAGTGTGATTTCTAATGTTCTAGGGCAGGGGTGCCCACAATTTTTCGTCTTGCGAGCTACTTTTAAAATGACCAAGCCAAAATAATTGACCTACACTAAAAATGCTAACTATAACCCGAGTGTACAACTGTGATTTTAGTTCCTTCACCTTTCTCTTTAACAGCTCGCTTTTCTGAGGGAAGTCAGTGTTTTTTTTATGAACAGTCTGAAAGTGCCGCTCCACATTTACCTTCCTCGGAATAGCGATGCTAGCTTGCAGATCAGACAAACACACTTCGAATGTGACATTGTAAAAAAAAATAAAAAATCTCCCACTCCGCATGGAAGTGGTAAGTCTTCGTTTCTTACTTGGTTCAGCTCCCTCACTCATTTTACACCCTTTCTTTAGCTGAAATAAATTGGAAGGCTAACTAGGTAGCTCGCTGGAGGTTTTCACTAGCTTGCGCGGTGATCCGTGTGTTAGAAAATGACATTAGTAATGGCATAGCTTACGGCATGCGATCTACCCGGACTTCCTTTGCGATCGACCAGTCGATCGCGGTTGACATATTGGGCACCCCTGTTCTAGGGCATCACCAGGAGTCATGCAATCCCAATGAGGAACATTTGAGACAGGAATGAGTCTCCCCAGTTACTCTCTTGTTATAACCTCTCCTGTAGCATGATTCATGGTAGAGTGAATTAGCAGAAAGTACTTTTAACTAAGAGCATGAATGGTCAGGTCAAGTTTGTCAAAAGCATCTGAAAACCCTTCTGGTACAATGCCATTTGCACAGATGAGGACAATATGAACCCTGTTATGGCTGGTGAAATCAAGCACTGCATCCACAGTAGGAACCTCATACCAACAGTGAAGCATGGTGGTGCTTTGCAGTATCAGTTGCTCATACTAACAGTGAAGCATGGTGGTGCTTTGCAGTATCAGAACCTCATACTAACAGTGAAGCATGGTGGTGCTTTGCAGTATCAGAACCTCATACTAACAGTGAAGCATGGTGGTGCTTTGCAGCACCAGAACCTTATACTAACTGTGAAGCATGATGGTGCTTTGCAGTATCAGAACCTCATACTAACAGTGAAGTGTGGTGGTGCTTTGCCGTATCAGAGCTTCATACCAACAATGAAGCATGGTGGTGCTTTGCAGTATCAGAACCTCATTCCAGCAGTGAAGCATGGTGGTGCTTTGCAGTATCAGAGCCTGGAAGACTTGCCATTATTGAAGGAAACATGAATTCTGCACTTTATCAACAAACTCTACTGGAGAATGTCAGGCCATCTATATGAGAGTTGAAGTTAAAGCACAGGTAGATCAAATCAATTAACCTTATTACACAAGAACAACCACCATCAGATTAATTGAAGAGAAAAAAAATTCAAACAGCTATGATGTTGTGGCATGGCCAAAAGCAAGCTTGAACACGCTTGAGCACTCACAAATGTTGCTGAGCTGCAGCAATTCTGCATGGAGGAGAGGGCCAAAATTCCTCCATGGCACTCTGGGACTGATCAATAACTACATTGGGTGTCTGGTTGCATTTATTATTGATAAAGGCCAAAGGTGAGGTGACCAGACACTGTGGAGGCAGTTACATTTTCACACATGGGCTTTGGGTGCTCCAGAACGTTTTAATACATCAATTCAATTTGCTGTCATTTGTTTGCTCAAGTCACGATTTTTCTAAAATCAAGCTTTGGATGAAGATCTGAGTTTGTTCTGCTGCAAGGCAGGTCATGAGAGGGCTGAGAGGCACACAGGCGTATAGAATCATGAGACTAATGCATTGTAAAACAAGAAAATGACAGACATTACCATACAAATGAAGATGTTTGCCTTTCAAACTCAAAGGGCCATAGTCATGCTATCTCGGTTGGAAGACCTCAGACTCCTGCCTGATTAAGCATGACAAAATTAAATAGCCAAATATGTTTACAATAAGCCACCAGAAAAGGTGGAGGTGTTCCCTGTGCAGAGTCATGAGGCTCATTCATGTGCATACACTTTTGTGAATATTTGTTATTTATGGATGAAAGAACCACATTTTTTGTGAGCCTACACTAATTGTTATAAATCTTGCTAACACACAGACTGAGAAATGGGTTTATTATCATTTAAAAATTAAATCAATGTACATGAGGTCCCTGGAGGTCATTTGTAGCTCTCTCTCTCGGGTTGTTATGTCCACCAGCCAGTTCAGCTGACTAAAGGCTTTCTCTGGGGTCATCATGCCCAGAAACTGGATTAGCCTTATGAAAACCAGGCTAACTATGGAGTCTGGCTCCACAAAAAGCACATTGACCAAACACTTTTAAGCGAGATCAGAGAAACAGAAATTTGCTCTTCTCCTGAGACAGTGAGTGACGTGATGGGAATTTATAGTGGATTAGCCTGAGCAGTGAAAAGCCTTTACGCTCATACACACACACAGGCCAAACCCATTACCACGGGTTACAGTTGCTTTCGTACACCACGTTCACCATCACACCACCTCCTGCTAGTGCTCGGAAAGACTCCGGGCTACCCACCGTAGGGCCCCTCATCTCTCCCCCCACTGCACCCACCCCCCCTCCCAAACCCTTGCAATTCCCTAATGTCCACAATTCCCTGCATGAGACACTATTAGATCCACTATGCATCCAGCCTTCCAACAGCCTGGTGGTCTTAGGGGCAACACAGGAATAAAATTAGTAGTATAAAAATGTGATAAATAGTTCATTTGTTTTCAAACATGTTGTCAGTGTAGTTTATATTTTGAATACCACTATATCTGGACAATATATATTGCCATTTATGTCTGTATATGTATATGTTGGCATGTATCCATGAATGAATTTTAGTAGTGTGACTTTTTGCAGCTTGGTTTCATTTCGGACTCTGTCTCAGTCAGATTCCTGCAGTGTTTGACAGTTAAGGATGATTCTGTGTTCAGGGACACACTGACTAACTCTCACACTGGGCCTCATTTATCAAACGTGAGCCGAAAGAATTTGTAAATTCGTAAATTGTTCGTAAATGCATTTACGCAAAAACTGTGGGATTTATCAAAGTTTTCCTATATCACTTTTTATCCAAAGAAATTTCACGAGTGCTCTAAAATGTTCGTATTGCGTGCGTAAATGGAAAAATACGGCTGTAAAGCTTGTTTTTTGTGTTGTTGCTTTTATTTTTCCATTCACTCATTTTTTATTTGATTAAAAATGAGTAGCAAATTATTTGGCAGTAATATCATAACATTATAACGGTTCAAAGTGTTATATAAAATCACTATTGGATTCAGCATTAAAACAGGTAATTCGGCTTCATTTTTGTAATACTGATTAATAAAATTAATTAGTTTGCTTGCCGAAGGCGCAAACTACTGTTCTTCTATAGAATCTTTACTTCTTCTAAATATTATTATTCCTGGTTCTTCCGGACATATCTCCCCCAACAATGTTTAAGGTTGACATACCGAACTTGGCGTGAATATACTGGTTAGGTTAGGAAATATACTGCTTGTATTTTTCTGAGCTATAGATTCATACTTTTTAAACTACAAATCTTAAAAAAAAAACGCCTCCATTGACTTCACATTGGTGGAATGTTGAGCGTGTTAATGTGGCTAACGTTACTAAGCAACAAAAAACTGCCGCTGCAATTTTAAGGTAGTTGAAAAAATTATCCAAAGAATACAGCATGCTTGCCGGTTAGCTACCTTACCAGACTTGACATTTTGAAATAGCTTTCTGGATATAATGACACTGCAATGCTGGTCAGGTATAGTGATCTTCAATGATAATTTCAGGTTTTGAACAGAAAGTTCTGCTGTTCTTTGACTGCTTCTAGTACTCTTGCTGCTACTATGTCGGTTCTTAGTTCTTAGTACAATCGTTGTCCTTATTTTTATACAAGGTAAAATAACGTTAGAGAGGGACTGCAGAGTGGAGGGAAAGGCAAGGGAGGGCACACTATTATGGAGGATCCTAATGACGTAATAGTTCTAATTTGAACGAATTATTTAACTAGGGATTCGTTCCAAGTTGATTTAGGGAAAACATGACGGTCCCAACGATGTATTGCATGTGACATTACCACTTTGGCCAACCATGCCCCCTCGCGGGCACGGGTGCAGCTGCCCCCCAGCATTTATGGCAACGATAAGGTTGGTATACAAAAATTTACTTTCAGAATTGGAGAGTGATTGATCCAAGACCAGGGAAAATCAGATCCCGGTCACCCTCCACGGTAATTCCAGCTAACGACGTCTCTCCAATAATTCGCCTCCAGTTTCATGTCGAACCATTTTCCTTTAACCTGTTGCAGCTTACGGCAGAACTTTTGACACCGTATTTACTGCAACAGTTATTTCTTGCCAGGCTTTGGTCTTCCCCGGCCCCGACACTAAACTACTTACACTTCTGAACAAAGTTTTTTTATTATTATTCTGTTTCCATTAAAAAAACTTCATTCGCCGCTTCAGAACAGTTTTTTTTTTCTTCTGCTATCTCTTTACATTGCCAGCAATGGGATTTCAAGCTCCTTATATGGTATTTCAGGGGCGTGGATTTATGCTAATCGAAAATTTTGTGAACGCGCTTGTCATTTACGATTGATTGGTGTTTGTCAACATACGCACGAAATACGAACAAATGCTATGTTTACGCCAGTTTGATAAATCCAGCAGAATTTGTTAGTTCGTAGCCGTTGACACATAAATTTACACACAGTTTTACGAAAATATTGATGAATGAGGTCCACTGACCCTAAAAAAAAAACTGTTCTGAAGCGGAGAATGAAGTTTTGTTAATGGAAACAAAAAAAAAAAAATACTTTGTTCAGAAGTGTAAGTAGTTTAGTGTTTGGGCCGGGGAAGACCAAAGCCTGGCAAGAAATAACAGTTGCAGTAAATTCGGTGTCAAAAGTTCCGCCGTAAGCTGCAACAGGTTAAAGGAATATGGTTGGAAATGAAACTGGAGGCGAATTATTGGAGAGACGTCGTTAGCTGGAATTACCGTGGAGGGTGACCGGGATCTGATTTTCCCTGGTCTTGGATCAATCACTCTCCAATTCTGAAGGTAAATTTTTGTATACCAGCCTTATCTTTGCCATAAATCCTGGGGGGGGCAGCTGCACCCGTGCCCGCGAGGGGGCATGGTTGGCCAAAGTGGTAATGTCACATGCAATACATCGTAGGGACCGTCATGTTTTCCCTAAATCAACTTGGAACGAATCCCTAGTTAAATAATTCGTTCAAATTAGAACTATTACGTCATTAGGATCCTCCATAATAGTGTGCCCTCCCTTGCCTTTCCCTCCACTCTGCAGTCCCTCTCTAACGTCATTTTAACTTGTATAAAAATAACGACAACGATTGTACTAAGAACTAAGAACTGACATTGTAGCAGCAAGAGTACTAGAAGCAGTCAAAGAACAGCAGAACTTTCTGTTCAAAACCTGAAATTGTCATTGAAGATCACTATACCTGACCAGCATTGCAGTGTCATTATATGCAGTGTCATTATATCCAGAAAGTTATTTCAAAATGTCAAGTCCGGTAAGGTAGCTAACCGGTAAGCATGCTGTATTCTTTGGATAATTTGTTCAACTACTTTAAAATTGCAGCGGCAGTTATAATTGTTGCTTAGTAACGTTAGCCACATTAACACGCTCAACATTCCACCAATGTGAAGTCAAATGGAGGCGTTTTTTTAAGATTTGTAGTTTAAAAAGTATGAATCTATAGCTCAGAAAAATACAAGCAACCTAACCAGTATATTCACGCCAAGTTCGGTATGTCTACCTTAAAAACAGTTGGGGGAGATACGTCAGCAAGAACCAGAAATAATAATATTAAGAAGAAGTAAAGATTCTATAGAAGAACAGTAGTTTGCGCCTTCGGCAAGCAAACTAATTAATTGTATTAATCAGTATCACACAAATGAAGCCGAATCCTGTTTTAATGTTGAATCCAATAGTGATTTTATATAACACGTTGAACCGTTATAATGTTACGATCTTACTGCCAAATAATTTGCTACTCATTTTTAATCAAATAAAAAATGAGTGAATGGAAAAATAAAAGCAACAACACGAAAAACAAGCTTGACAGCCGTGTTTTTCCATTTACGCACGCAATACGAACATTTTAGAGCACTCGTGAAATTTCTTCGGATCCTACGAACAAACTGATGTACGAAAACTTTGATAAATCCACAGTTTTTGCGTAAATCCATTTACGAACGATTTACGATCAAATTCTTTCGGCTCACGTTTGATAAATGAGGCCCACAGTGTGTGTTTATGTGTTTGTGATTCAGAGACGTACTGACCCACTGTCACTGACATACTGTCACACTGTGCAGGTAAGTGTGTGATTCATTCTTTGGTTTTGTGTCACCATAACCCAAACCCTCTTACGCTTTCAGTCTCTCATTGGCAATTAGGGTGCATCCAATTTAGTATAAATATAAAAATATTTGATATTTGTATTCATATTCCATGACATGGATCATAATGACTAATCAAATGGAATATTTACCCCTCAAGGCTTATTTTGAAAGTGACCTGAGGCGCCCCACAAAGCTGTCACAAGGCCACAACGCATGTCACCACTCACCTAACCAACCCTGGCAGGACAGGCAGAGAATCTGAGACAGCAAGACAAGGTCTCATGGCGCTGTTACATCTACAGAGCTTCAGAAAGCAAAAGGCTTTTTTCCTCTCATGCATTCAAACCCAATATCACTTCTGTTTTCTCTGATGCATTGAGCAAAATTCACCCATTATCACAATGTTGTGTCATTTCTGTTAATGGTGATTGAAATGAGAGTTTTGTTTAGAATAATGCAGAGGCACTGTTAATGTACTGTATGTTTTCAGTCAGACACTATCTCTGTACTGCTGTCTCTGCTGTCTGAAAAGCACAGCCACTCGCACAGTTTTCTTATTCAGTTACTGACTTATCTGCCTGATACATCTACAGCTCATTCAACACATTACATTTGCTTTGCACAATATCCATTTACACAGTAGGATATCGCATGAGTAATTCAGGTTAAGTTGTTTGCTCAGGCAGCTCAATTTGACACACTGTTGCCTTGTATTCATTAATATTTCAGAGGATGATCTTAAATTAAAACACACTCGCATCCATGGTAGGGAAATAAACAGCCCAGTCCATATGCCTTATGGGAACAGATTTGGCACTGGAGCTGACACCAAGCACAGTTATGCATCCAGCCATTAGATTCTGCCCGCCGCCCTCCACCAACCAGACACCAGTGTGCAAATCTATCCATGCCACTGTCCTGCAAGTTCCCCACGATCTTCCACATTTGATAAACCAAAACATCAAGCACCTTGTCTGGAACCTGACTTCTATATCAGGCACAGCTGTAAATCCATGATTCACATGAAAATTTGAAAATTACTTGTTTCAAGCAATTAAAAAAGTAAAATTCACTGTTTATTTCCAACTTGTGTCCTAAAGGTACTTAAGTCCTAAGGAAAATCTCTTAAGTCTGATTGACAGGCAGTGATGAGCTGCCCACTTTTGGGCACAGAAACAGCAGCATGACCAGCACATCATCCAAGATATCGCTATGGTTCTGAATGTAGATATGGTTCTGCATACCGGTATGGTTCTGACTGTAGTAGACCATTACAGTAAAACATTAGCATTTGGGCCCAGAGACAGCAACATGACTAGCACGTCATCTCAGATATCACTATGGTTCTGAATGTAGATATGTGACCCGACGCGAGCAAACCCTCCACATTTCGGCGACGTCAATTTTACAGGAGAGCACAAAAACCACGGGCGGACAGTATTTTGTCAAAAATGAGATAATGGTGGATTCGAATTCCTGAAGCGCTTATGTATCATCTCTCTTTTTGTTGAAACAGAAAATAACTTGTAAGTATGAAAAATTTAATGAAATATCGAGGCAAGTTGGTCCTCCAAGAACTGACAAGGGAGAAAAAGTCATCAACTCAGCATTATATTGTACTAGCAAACCAAACGATCGCGTATCATATGGTTTCGTCTTCTGATACAGTTATGCAGCTTAAGCTCTCCCGGTCACATTAGCTCTGATGTCAATTCGCAAACTAAACAATTTTGATAAAAAAAGTAGCTGAAATAATGCATATTATGGTTCTGACTGTAGTAGATCATCTACCTGGTCTGCTCATCTTACCTGATCTCATAGCTATCACTCATCTTACCTGCTCTTGTAGACACTACACATCTTAGCTGCTCCTATTACTACACATCTTAGCTGTTCATATAACTATTGCATACTCCATTATCACTGTCCTCTTACTGGCAGTGGCAGTCTACTGAGCACAGAAAGGCAAAGAACAGCACTGAATATTATGTTCAGCTAAGATGTATTATATGAACAGACATACAAGAATGGAAAGCCAAGAGTAGTTAGCCAACTTTTTCTCTGCTTTTTCCAATTTTCTTTAAAATACATGATATACTCAGGCAAGGACATGTGTATGACATTCTTCATAGTTTGAATGGAGATCTCTACCTATATCCACTCATCAGGAAATAACAGAAATGGTTATCAAATCACTGATTTAGCTTTTATAAAACTTCTCTCCAGCTATGCCCATGTCATTATAGAACATGAATGATGTCACATGCCCCAGCCATGCCCATGTCATTATAGTACATAAATAATGTCACACACTCCAGCCACGTCCATGTCATTGTAGAACATGAATGATATCACATGCTCCAGCTATGCCTATGTGTTATTATAGAACATGAATGATGTTCCATGCTCCAGCCATGCCCATGTCATTATAGAACATGAATGATGTCATATGCTCCGGTCACACCCATGTTATTACAGACCATAAATGATGTCACATGCTCCAGCCACACTTATATCATTGTAGAACATGAATGATATCACATGCTCCAGCCACATCCATGTCATTATAGAACATGAATGATGCCACACACTCCAGCTATGCCCAAGTCATTATAGAACATGGATGATATCACATGTTCCAGCCACACCCATATTATCTTGTTGGCATTGTGGTAACTAGGTGACCGGCAGGTTCCGGAAAAGTAACCTTTCTTTTTTTTTGTTATAATGCATTTCTTAGTTTCAGCAAAGTTTGTGTCTTCAGTCAATTAACTGTCAATGTCTTTATTACTGATTGTACAGTTTCAACTGTGTGTTTGAAGCAGTAGCAGCAGTTGTTAATTTGTTATCAGGCTGCCGGTTCAGCAGCCTCATCGTCAGTACATTAAGTTCTTGTCTCACGTTATGTGTGCCTTTTTCTGACATCTACCTTAGTCTTATTGCGTCGCTTTGGATAAAAGTGTCTGCTAAATAAATAAATGTAAATGTACAATAAAGCTTCATTCATCAAAACCTTCACTGCTACTGCCAATATTTCCTGTCCTTGGTGCCGATTCAAATGGAAGCTTTCCAAAACTGAACACACAAAACCTTCTCCACAATCCCCCCCCCCCCCCCCCCCGCCCCCCCCAAAAAAAACAACCTTGCTATATGCTTGGTGGTTATACTATGCTTATTAGACTGTTTTAGACTTTTATGGGTTTTACTGCTTTAGTATAAATTATGTTTTGTTTTTTTTTGCTGCATTTGATTTGTAACTATTGTATGTATTCCTTGTACATCGCTTTGGATAAAAGTGTCTCCTAAATACGTAAATGTAAATTTAAATATCATTATAGAACACCTGCTCCAGCCACGCCCATTTCATTATAGAGCATGAATGATGTCACACACTCCAGCTATGTCCATGTCATTACAGAATATGAATGATGTCACATGCTCTAGCTATGCCCATGTCATTACAGAACATGAATGATATCACATGCTCCCGCTATGCCCATTTCTTTATAGAACATGAATGACATCACATTCTCCAGCTATGCCCATGTCATTATAAAACATATCTGGAGTCTATGGCAAGAACACAGCCAGTGTTGATGAACATTTTTTATTTCATGCCAGCCAGTTGCTTCCCAACAACCTCTTAAGCCAGCCAATGTTCTTCTGAATGATCACGTAGACCCCATAACTCCACAAGCACAGCCTGGGAATACAAAGTGGGGACACAAAATACAGACTATGTTGTTAAAAGCATATGAAAATTCCCATATCTAAACTGGTATAGCTTTTATTGTAATGTGAGTCATTCAGGATTGCTGATTAAACTCTATCTCCCTTAGAGCTGGTGGTGAGGTCATGCCTTTTACTATTCAGTCACCCCCACCCCAGTCCTAAGGCCTGAAAAAATAGTGATGGGCTTTACTGATAGGGAATGCTGCTGCCAATGTTCATCTAGAATTAGATCTCACCTTGCATACAGAGTCTGATGCACCCAGGCTTCTCTCTGCTCCCAGCCCTACTTTACCCATGCTTAAGTGAAGGCAGCCAGGATTTCTGTCTGTTTAGCTCCATCTGCCCTCTCAGCAGACTGGGTTCATACAGTTTGAGTGTACATTCCAGTCTGCCAGCAGCCACTCTGTCTGTCTGGCTCATAAAGTAAAACTGTATGTTCCAGTCCCTCAGGAGAGTGGGCTCATACAGTTTGACTTTATGTTCCAGTCTCTCAGCAGCCACTCTGTCTGTTCCTGGCATCCTCGGGCAGAGGACCTCAGTACATGAGCAGAGGATACACGTGTGTGACAGAGCTGCTGTATTACCGCCCTACAGATGGGTGTCCGTTCAGACAGGAGTACGGAGAGTTAAAGGTCAGGCAGCTGTCACCCCACCACCACTGTGACAATCTTCACACCAACCACAGGAAGCAGCTGAGGACCCCAGGGACTGTTACCATCACTGCCATCGTTCTCCCTACCTCTCAATGTCTTTCTGTCTCTCTCTCTATCCCCCTCTCTCTGTCTATTTCTCTCTCTCTCTAACCCTCTTCAGTTTCACCTCTGTTCAAATTACTGAAATTCTTGAACTGTTAATCTTTTGTTTTATTTATCAATTGGCTGATTTTAATTAAAGTAGTGCTGGTCTGAATTGTGTCATAATTAGTGTTGTAAATTGTTGTTTGGTTTGTTAGTTTTATGGCCAGCTGACTGAGAGTGCTTATATTGGGGCTTAGCTCAGGATAGGAAGGCTTTAATTCTCTTTCTTGAATGTTGATAACTAAAGGGTAATGGCCTAATTCTGCATTGTGCATTGTTTGGTATGTTTTGGTGGGCCTGAAGTATATTTTGTGGATACAGCTTGCAGGATTTCCACTGGGTTTTTGTCCCAGTGTAAATAGTCTGGATGGCTAAGTGGACCCCATACCTTACTTCCATACAGCACAATTGGCTGTAAGATGCTGTCAGTTATTTTTAACCATATTTTTACAGGTGATATAATACTGTAAAACTTCCTTTTTATGGCATAGTATGCTCTTTTGGCTTTGCCTTTTTGTGCATTCACTACTAAGTTTGAAACCAAGTTATGAGGAATTTGTGGTATGTTCCAATACTGTGTTGCAGAGGGTGAAACTGTATCTGCTTCTTAGAGACCTGGGGCCTCATTTATAAACCATGCGTACGCACAAAAAACACTCCAAAACGTGTGTACAATGATTTTCATGCATAATTTGGGATTTATAAAACTTCTATTTAAAGTGACAATGTGTGTACTGGTACGATACGTTTGACCCATGCATACACAATTTAGGACAGTAAGTAGCACACCCTAGAGACCAACAAAAAAAAATTTCACTATAGTTTTCTTATTCGCCGTGATTAATTAGGATCCTATTACTTTTCGCAATCACTGATTTTGGCCATAAATAAGTGATAAATGAAATTAACACATATACAATCAATGCATTTGTAATCAATTAATTTTGTTCACAAAAATAGACCTGAAGCGTGCAAAGACAGCAAAACAATGGTTGCCTTGGAAATGTTAGAGGATACTGTACATGGTATGGTTTGATGGAAAGATGTCTTCAGGGACTGTTCCAACTTTTTGCCCATGATGATGTTTGGCTCAGGAATCGATTTCGTTTAACAACAGTTAATTTAGCACAGTGCTTTTGGAACACTGTGCTAAATTGGGGCTGGCTCTGGAGTGCCCTACATGTAGCAACCAGCCAATACTTGCCCATCTGCAACTCCTGTCAACTCTAGGGTTTTTGGCCATGAGGAGTGTCCAGCGGGAAATTGCGGACTGGTTGGGTATATCTCAGCCCTCGCTCAGTCATGTCAGACCAAGAGTGTTGGTCTGACATGACTGAGTTCATCTGAGTTCTATCACACCTCTGAGTTTGAGGTGCATCAGATTCCCCTTTAAAGCAGCAACTGGTTTTCCCTGTGTAACCGCTGCAATAGTCTGCACTCACATTGCAATAAGGGTGTTGTCAATGGATGAATATGTGTAAGGAAATCGAAAAAATTTCCATTAAATAAAAGTGCAACTGATTTGCGATGCACAAGTGACACTGACAAATGTGGCTGTCCATTGGTCAGGGTCATGTCATGATTTGTTCATACTGATAAACAGTATTTTTCAAAATCGACTCATAATCACAGCTAGCCACTCATCAAGGGAAGGTGGTGGCACCCCTATACCGCCACCCATTGCTCCTACACTTGCTGTTGGGCAAGTATATGCCTGTTTGCCTCAACCTTATTGTTACACTATGATTCTTGATTTCGAACTGAATCACTCTCTATACCTGAGGAATTGACAGCTGCGGTAACCTCCTGCCAATGTATTTTGGTATTTATTACCCCGGTTTTTCTAATCTCTATTTAGAAGACCAAAGCTTCAATTTCTCATTCTGAGAAGTTTATTTATTAAGAAGGTGAAACCTGTTCACTGACATTATTGCATGTAAAATGTCTTGCTCTGTCCTGCACATTATTTATAGATTCTTCTTAATTGTGATTTATTACAGAAGACATGCATATGTGTTGTGTACGCAACTTTTATAAATCAGACTTTTGTGTTGTGTATGCAAACTCATAGGTTATGGTGTACATAACTGTGTATGCCAAAAGTATGGCAGGTATGACAGGGAGGGTGCTATTGTGATGAGGCCAATGGAGCAGATTAGGCTGGCTTACCCTGTATTGAACCCTGGGGAAGCTTGCCAACTGTTGCCCTGCCAATGGCACCTCTGACCACAGCTGGGAATGGTGAAGCTGGGAATTGAACCCCTGGCCTCAGGGCCTGCAGGCAACAATTTATCCAACAAGCCACCCTCATGTGTTATTTTTAAAATCAAATGAAAATGTGAAGCCTACAAAAATTGACATAAATGAAGGCAAGAGTAATACAATACTGTCTTGCAAGAGTTGCATCTGTGGACCAAACTTTGAAATCCACATTCTTCTCTTCTGCTTTAGCTCCTTAAAAAACGACAATGCAGAATTTGTGGTTGGCATGTTTTTTTCATCCAATTGTGTTCAAACATGGTGCATAGCTATGTCATTGAACTGTCTTCAGTCTGACCAAGTTTGAGAATGATTAGCCAAAGGATGATTGCCATGGTCTCATTTGCATATGCTGTCATTCATAGTGCTGATTATTTTGAATATAGGAGGGTTGTTTTTTCACATATTAACTTTTCCTATACAAACTTCATGTCATTTGGACTTACGATTCATGGGAAATTTTTTTTTTTTTTGAAAACGACTGAAAATTCAAAATATTGAAAAACTTTTAAGTGCCATGTTATTTAAATCATGTTTATTCATAGCCTCATTTGCATACATCACTGTTTACGGTGCTGATTAATTTGCACATAGCATGGTTATTTTTTGACCCAGTTTGGGATTTGTATAATCATGCTACGTACCAAATTTTGTGTTAATCTGACCTTACAGTTCATTCAAGATTTTTAAGATTTCAAAAACTTGAGGACATCTCCATTTTAGCCTTGTCTTAAATTGTATAATTTTGGAAAATGTGATAACCTTAACAATGACCGAAAAAGCCAAATTTGCATATTACATCATTTCTGGTACTGATTAATTTGCATGTATTAAAGCTGTTTTTTGACATTCAAACTTTTCCATCGCAATCTTGTTCAGGACCGGAACAAGCTTGTGTGTACCAATTTCGATGTCGATCAAACCATCGGTTGATTTTAAGATATTTTTTGTGTTTTTTAAAAATTCATAAATTCATGGTGTATGGTGGTAATATCTTTTTGGTCCAAGAGGCTTTTTTGTTCATGTTGTCATAGTTCTGGTTTTGTGTCTCTTCAACATATGGCTCAAAATTTTCTCAAATTTGCAAAGTTTGTCCGCTTGTTATAGCACCCCCTTCAGGAATGGTGTGGAGGGTGTGGAGTTAAGATCTCTCCCTACCTGCCAAATATCGAAAAAGGGACTGATGTTTGAAAGTAATAATAATAACAATAGTTTTTATTATTATTATTAGATTTATGTTAGTTCATCTTTGGCTCACAACACTCTACCATGCAAAGGAAATACATTCACAAACCATTAGGATCCTAGCTGTTACAACAGAGCATGAACACAAGCTCTTAACAGTAATTTAAACATTAATAGTTATTTCACTTTTCATTATCACATCACTTTTATGGGCATTCAATGGCTTCATCACAAATTCTGTTAATGTTACTGTGATTACCAAGATTTATTCAAATGAAACAAATTGAGCACTTTTTGTTTCTTCTAAAACTATTTTATGTTTATATTAATCAGTTTGAATTTTTTTTTTCATTTTAAGTTTCCATTAACATTTTTGGATAATATCAAAATCCACAATGTAAGTGCCACAAAGTGCAACAATCCCACGAAGTAAGTTAATTACTGCATGAAAGAGGTTTTAAAATTCATGACATCAAACAAATCTCCACCTACAGTAAAGTTTAAGCTTGAATTAATACTGAGTATTATCATAACCTTGCAGTGCACTCTAATTCCACCACCGGGCATAAATTATGGTGATGCCCATTTTAAGAGAGGTCTGCCATACAAGAGGCCATTCAACCTCCTCCCTGCATTAAAGAATGCTTGAAATTAGTCTTATCAATGATGTTCTACATTTATCATATCTCCTGCCCTGTATTTTCTGTGACCAGCAGAATCAGCAGTCCATCTTAAATTCATTGTGACTGCCATTTGTTTATCTGGAACTGAACAAATGACTAGGAAATGAATCCTGATCATAAGGGCCATAATAATGATCATATCCATAATCATTAATGATGCAACAAAGGATCGTGTTAACTAAGCAAACTTGGTTAGCCTAATGAATTCCCTTTAATAAACACACAGACAACAATATCTGCAACAATTTCCAGCTGGTGCACTGGACACAGCTGCTCATGAGTTCAAAACTATACTCAATTAAAACTTAGACGCCCACAGAGGAAATTTGACACCAAAAAGTTAGAATTAAAGAATTAAATGACAAAAATGTAAAAACCTGTGGCACTGAGAGAGGTGGAGGGAGGAGTAAGCTTCTCAGCTCTCCCCATTGGACTATAAGGCCTCCCTCAGGCTGGAGATTCAATATAAGCTGCAACAGCAGTGGCCTCACAAACAGGCAGCCTCCCTGTGGAGGTTTTGGAATAAATAAAAGTGTTAGCCCACCTTTGTTTAGGCCACCTGTCAGGCTGGAGGGATCTTTTTGGGGTTTTTTCTCGTTATAGTTTTTTTGTTTTTTGTTTATTGTTTATTGTTGGTGAGTTTTGTGGTGTTTTTCATAGCCTGTTTTGGGTCATGCTTTCTCATAGGTTTTTCCTTCCATTCACCACCTGTCACAGCAGCCCCATCTGCCCCTATGAAACAAATCTTTTCAGCTAAATGCATATCCCATTATTGTTATGCATTATTTATGCATGATTTATGTGTTCTTATGAATATGATAGAATAGTGTATGTAAATAAATTCACCATTCAGTGCACTGGCATACAATATTTCTCACAATTATTCACTCTTGAGAGATGAATTGAGATGCTTGGTGTCGGGCCGTGGGAAGAATTTGATTGTAGTGTCAGACAAGTCACTGTCTGGCTGTTGGAGGGCAGAGCTCTAGGCTGTAAAACTTTAGTTCCACCAAAGAGCTATAGCAAGTCCAGGGCAGAAGGAAGCATAATGGTAATGAAAATGTGTGCAAACCAACAAGCTTCATAGGTCATATGCATAGATCAGACAAACTGGCACATAAATCATCCAAGCAGATGTTGGGAACTGAAAGTTCCGATGTCTTCTGGTTGTGAACCATCTGCCGGGCAATTTCAATTCTGCTTCAGGCAGACTCAGTGCAAGGCAACACTGAAAACTGTTCTTTGCCCAAATGTTAAAAAGACAAATATATGTATACACTGACTGCCTGCTGTGCAGAGGAAAATCCACCTCATACAAAATGTATAAAAAAAACAGACGGTGTGTCAGAATCTGCCAGTATCAGCTGTTCCCTTTTCCCTTTCTAATTCAGCGCCAGACTTGGCCGTAGGGATGACAGGAGCAGAATTATGATTTTACCCTTCACTCTGATGTCACCAGGCAGACGGCACAGTCCCGAAACTGCAGCATCTCCCCGTCCTCCCTCCTTCTTCATCACTGTTTGTGAAAACCTCCTTTCCTCTCCTTTTCCTGTCAGGCAAAACAGCCCAGCCATACTCCTCAGGTATGCCTCCTAACCTCACTCTGACAAAGACTACGATTCAATTATGCCCTGCAAAAGATGAAATCAGCCATGTAGATTCAGCCACCCAGTGGAGCGTGGCTTTTCTCACGACCATATCGAGCTGCAGTACTGTAGGGCTGCTCCATCAGTCTGTTTTTCATAGTACAGTAAGGAGCATGTGGTGCACAGTCACACTGGTGACAGCTGTCTCTCTCTCTCTCTCTCTCTCTCTCTCTCTCTCTCTCATAACATTGTAATTAGTGGGGTTGTTTTGTTTCGATATCCCACTGTTCCTGATAAGTGTTTTTGGTTTGCTTTATGATTTGACTTAAACAGAATTGTGGTTGGTAAGCTGTGTGGTCTGAAGCTGGTGTGTGTTAGTTGTTGTAGGGTTAGTTAGTTTCAGAACAGAAAGGACTCTTTTTCTGTGTTAAGCTCTTGAGTTTTTAGTGCTTTAAATTTCAATGTGCGATTAAAACTGGATTTAAGATAGATCCAGAATTTTAGTGCTCTTTTATGGATATAATTACCAAGGGAAATTGGCCCTAATTCTGCTTTTTTCCTTGTGTCTATATATATTGTGACAAAATTCAGCATGCAGGGTTTCATTTGGGTGCTTGTCCCATCTAATGCAGCCTTGCTGACTGAGTGGTCCCAGTACTTCACTTACGTATAGCGCTATTTGCAAAATGATGCTGTCAAACATTTTGGTCCAGATTTTAACTGGGATCTCTATGTTGCAGAATTTCCTTTAATTGCACCGAAAGCTCTACAGGCTTTATCTTTCAGTGCATTTACTGCCATGCTGAAGTTCCCAGAGTGCAATAATTTTAAGTCCAAGGTAATCATAGTTTAATGTGTGCTCTGGGGCATTGTTGCCTAGAGTGAGCAGGTGTCTGCTTTCCTGACATCTGGGCTTCTTTTGGAAGATCATACAATTTTTAAAATAATTAACTGCCAGGGCCGAGTTCTGACAGTTTTGCTCCAGCAGATAAGTACACAGGGAGGTGAATAGGGCCACAGTGGGAGTCAATAAGGGCATATCTGGTGTGAATATGGGAGTGAATAAGGGAACAATGGGAGTGAATAAGGGCACTGGGGAATGAATAAGGGAACCATGGGAGTGACTAAGGGCACATTCGGAGTAAGTAAGGGAACAGTGGGAGTGAATAAGGAAACAGTGGGACTGAATAAGGGCACAGTGGGACTGAACAAGGGAACAGTGGGAGTGAATAAGGAAACAGTGGGACTGAATAAGGGCCCCTTGGGAGTGAATAAGGGCACAATGGGAGTGAGTAATGGAAAAATGGGAGTGAATAAGGACACACTGGGAGTGAATAAGACCACAGGAGTGTGGCTCACATACCTCGGTCCACTGTCCCTGGGTCTGCACCATCAGAGTGACACATGGGTCGGACTTGTTGAGGGTATCCCGGTCCAGCAGGGCTTTACAGGACACACGCAGCTCCACCTTGGAGACGCAGGCAGCGGGCACACCACTGAGGGCGGCTCCCGGGGACGCTGGGTCTTGGGCATCGTTCATCCTGTCCTGGGCCTGAGAGGATCCGGGCGGCTGGCTGGGACAGAGGCAGAGAGACCCTGCAGAGGCCCGCAGCTATGGTGCTTTAGTGCACTTCAGCCTTGGACAGCGCGTATGACCTCCCCGTTAGGCCTAAAGGGTGCTCCTGACTGAGGCAAAATAACTGAGCAGTGGGGAGGGGGGGGGGTGCACTGCTGGATACTTTAAGTCCTCAATTAAAGAGATGCTGATGATATCGCTGTGCATCAGGGCCTCTCTCTCCAGAGCAGGCAGGTGTCACTCCACATCAAACACAAAATGGTTCTGCTGAGCAGTGCCAGGGAAACATAGAGCCAGAGTACATATATACCTATTACACCACCAGAGGGCAGCAGATAGAAAATGGCTTAGAGTTAGGGTTCCACAGCACTGGACAATGGATTTTTCTGATTTTTCTGTTAATCAGATATGTTTCAGTTATTTAAGTCTTCAGTTTGTCTTGCTCCATTAATCTGACATCTGAATCATGACCACATAAGAGTTTTATTCCGATGTTGGCTTCTTGCTTAGGAATACAGGAACCTGGAAGGACAATGAAAAAAATATTTGAATAAATCTGTCATTGCCCTTCTCTATGTGACCATAGTCATAAGCTTTTTAATAAGTACTTCTGGCATGTTGGTCTTAAAATGCTTGATTACTGTAAATGGGCATAAATAGCAGCAGTAAACACATAAACAAGCTGAGTGCCATATGCAAACAGACTCAAGCACATTTATATAACTGCCATCAGCTGAATTAGGGCCTTGCCCTTAGAATTCTGTGTGTTGTAAAGTGCAGGAGAACACAATCTGTCATTTATGGTTATACATATATTTAATATGTATTCATCACTGCATTGGATGTATGAGAGAAGCCTGTGAATATGAATGGTAATCTAAGCCATGTGAGAATGAATAGAAATTCTTTATTCCTGTGAACTGTGTAGGACATAATTCTAAAGGCACTTAACGCAGGGAAAGATAGCTTTCTGTTTTATTGTGAAGCACAATCACCAGTGATTTAGTAGATTGAAATACAGCTTTCTGTCTCTTACTGTGGTGCACAATTACCTGCGATTTAGCACACAAGAAGACTGTTTTTTGTCTGTTACTGTGAAGCACAATCACCTGTGATTTAGCACATGGAAATATTGCTTTGCATCTGTTAGTGTGGAACACAATAACTAACGATCAACTTGCAACAGCTCGCATGATCCTCAACTGTATTAGATTCTTTTGAGACTCTGCCCACCTTGATCCTAATCATGTTTTCTCTTTTTAACCCCTCACATACTCAAAAAAAGGTATGATTTATTGATTTTTTTATTTGCCAGGGCCTCTGATTCACACAAAGGGTTACTCTCTTTTGTGTAACATATGAAAAGAGTCAAATTTGTTCCAGAGATCTGAGGGAATAATGTCACAGCATGTGACAGTTTGCAGAAGCAGTGATGAGTGATGGGTTTTTGAGCTTTTGCAGCAGTCCACCTTGCATACTCTAAATGCATGCTGCAACCATCCCCCCCCCCCCCCCCCCCCCCACCGTTGAAGCTAATACGCATAATGAAAGCCCACCCAGCTGAGTCTCTCAGTCATATGACAGCTGAAGCCCACCCAGCTGAGTCTCTCAGTCATACGACTGCTGAAGCCCACCCAGCTGAGTCTCTCAGTGATATGACTGCTGAAGCCCACCCAGCTGAGTCTCTCAGTGATATGACTGCTGAAGCCCACCCAGCTGAGTCTCTCAGTGATATGACTGCTTAAATTATAATGAAATTATAATAATCAAGGACTTTGTTTTGTTCTTGTGGGTCTGAAATAAATAGGTAGATGTAATGAATGAAAATATTTATTAATGACAGCTAGTTCTACATAGTAAACACTTTCGTCTGTATGTTTCTAACAAGATCTATAATCTCCATAAAGACCACTCTCTCACTGTAAATGCGTTTTCAGCACCTTCGCCAATGGACAGTTACAGTTATTTTTGCGCTGCTTAAATATTTTTTATATTTATGCGCGGCTTAAAATATTCTAGTTAGTACACAAAGAACTGTAAAAATAATGTTTTATGGAAAAACGATTCACATTAATTAGTGTTGATCATGATGAAAAGTTATCATTAAATAAATACAGACAGCAAGTGCTGCATATTAAACGGAAACGTCTGTTTAAATTGGTATCTTCTCAGAGTTGTTTTAACGCATGCTATGAATGCTTAATTTCACACCGTTTTTAGTCAGATTCACTGCGATTTAAAAAGCCTGAGACGTTGTTCAGCTTTGTATCCTACAACATGCATAAAATAGAACACTGAAAGCGGATTTGTGATAAACCCTGAAGACTCTCGTTAAAACGTCCAAGATGTTGCGAAATGCCAGAGAATACAGATTTATAATGAAGATATTTAGTATACAAAAAAACTTAGCAAAACTGGACAACTTTCTGAGAGCAAAATGGGTGCTTTAATTATATCATCACGCCGGTTACAAATCACATTAAGATCCAATTTGCTGTAGTACATAAAACAGGTTATTACGGATAATCTCCAAACGCACAGGGATACAACGCCATTGTGCCTCCGGTCCCACTTCATCGGCTAAATGCACGGCAATTTAGAGCGGGTATGGAAACAAGTCAGAGCGTAGAAAAACAGTATGCCACCAGCAAACGTGTTTTCAGTACCACAGAACAAAAAGCAAACACGCACTTCTAATTGAAATGACAGAGGACCCCTTTAGTTGCTTCAGCTCTTATATACAATTCACTTTTTTTTGTGGAAATCTGGGTTACTGGTACGTTGATTTTCCTTATTCTAATATGTTTTGTTCATTCGATATCACACAAAACCGAGCAAAAATGCGGTCATACAGCATCATCCTTTACTTTCCTCAGACAACACTGACCCTCTTCAGTAAGGCTGGTTACAATTAATTACTGACACGATAAGAACATAGCTTTACACCTTGCATATTGCGTTGACTTTATAGAAAGCAGAATATAGCGTCAATTAAAACGAAGACAAACTCAATACTATTCCTCGCATCCATTGACTCACACCTTCGGTTGAATTAAAACAACTGAACTCATTGTTCCGACTCAAATAACTTTATATGCTTTTACACTCCAAGTAACTCTATCCCTGAACTAAAATTGTTTCCGGTATTTTTAATTAGACGAAAAAACGGCGCAATGTTTGCACAAAATTCAGAATGTGGGCTGTGAATTCACTCAGTAAAACAGAAATTACAAACCGAAAACAGTCTGATAACTGTGAATAATGTTAATGTTATTTTTGCAATTCTGTCTCTGTTCTGAACTAAAAAGCATAAACTACCTTTGCTCAATCAAACAGTTTTGAATAAATATTAACAATTAATACATATAACGCTGTGCGTATATCTTTGCCATTGTACAGCCTTCTATGGTTTAGGAGTAGGGCTTACCTGCTGCACTCCACGGAACTTGCACTTGTTGTTTAAACATTTCATCCACGACCTTCTAATTTCTCGAAAGCCGGGATATAACAGAGGGAGGGGTGAAGGGGTGTGTGCAAGCGAGAGAGAGAGAGAGAGAGAGAGAGAGAGAGAGAGAGAGAGAGCGAAGAAGATTCGCCAAAAGCTTTCTGAGTTTGTGTTTGCCACTTTGTCCGCTAGAGGGAGACATATGAGTCCATCCCCTCACAACTGAAAGCCTCAGTCACACGGATTGATACGGGAAAGTCACACTGTTAACACTTCTTTACCTTTCAGACCTCTCACTTTCAGACCGTGTTGCCAGGCAATTAATTGCGTCGTCTACCTTTATGTATCGTACTTGATGAGATTCTGTATCTTTATATATTGTACTTGATGAGTTGACTTAAGAGAGAGACATAGAAGTTGCAAATGCACTTTATACATTTTAGCAACAGTATCTGTTTGAATAAACCTCAGTGAACAATTCCCCAGTTGACAAGACAAATTTGATACGCTTACACAATTCTCAGCAATAAGACCAAAACACACTCGAGTCTGAGGCAAGACCAAGACCAAAAGGCAAGGTAGAGATCGATATAGCTGTTGAACATTTCAAATGGATATGATGTATTATAGCACATACTATTGCAAATACGCCAAAACTTGTCATTTATTTATTTATTTACGTCCACAACATCAGCACATGAGAAATGTTGTAATTATTACTGCAGAGCAAATTTTGGTCTTCGGAATAAACTCGCTAGAAGTTAAAATAAACTTGTACATGCGTGAACATCGAAAAGACTCTAGGTCAGAGTTAAAATAAACTTTTTCTGGGAAATGATCCTTCTCACCAGGAGTTGGAAGTGAAGCCCTGTGTAGTTAAAATATTACTCCCACGCAGAGTAAAATATTACTCTCATGTTGAGTTTATTTTAATGTTAACTCTTTAAATAAGTAAATATTGTAAACACCATTTCATGCGCTACAGTTGCAGTTTTCTTTTTTGGAGCACCCACGACACTGGTCCAAACAACTGAAGAACTGAAAAATGTCGCCGGAAATCATAGGCTACCCTTTTTCACACTATAAAATAGACTGAAAAGCTCATGATGAAAGAACTTTTTTATAACATTGAAACTACATAAGAGGTTGAATGTTGTCCTTCACATATCATATTCATAACTTCAGCAAAGTAGTCCACTCATGCCCAGCTTGTATGTCAGATCTATGTTCAATGTCTGAAAACGAGTAAATCACGTGGGCAAAACTTTTCAAAACATTGAATTTGTCTTCTCCTTAATTTTTTCATACAAATTTAACAACAGTCTAGCTACTGAGGATGTGTGTTTATTATTTAATTAGGCTTCGGCTAATATCAGTTTTTTTCATACCTTCATACGCCTTGTAGACTTTACACCACAGTATGCAGTATTTTGGCTGTTTCAAGGCTGCTTCTCCTGAGGGGAGTTGTTTTAAAAATTGGAGTTATAATTATATACATACAAAGTGCATAATACACCAAGGTTTGATTTCACACTGGTAGATTCAGTGATTCATTTCAACTGTGGATTCAGTTCACAAAGTAATAGCAATCTCATAACTTCTCGCAGGCAGTGCATGTTTATGTTCAACTGCTGCTTAATTCTGACTACAAATAGTTGCCAAGGTCCTTGCAGCCCCTATAAGATTATAGGCTACGTCTCAGGTTGGTTATTAAGGCGTCTCCACCCTGTCTTGTCAATTCTGCGTCTTTCAGCCGTGTTTTCCGGATTCAAAGTGACATTTTGATGTGTTGATAGTCGAAAGGAATAGAGTACTGGATCACATATTATTCCATGACTGCTTGTCTGATTGTGCTTGTACTACCTCAGGTTGATACATGTATGTAAAGTTACCAAGATAACTCTTGGCCTTAAACTGTATTACATTACATTACTGTCATTTCACAGATGCTCTTATCCAGACTTGGAAAGTGGCAGGGGCGGTTCTAATTCAATTGGACTAATTCAACTGGGGGTGCCAGACGGAGGCCAGTTGTTCTGTGAGAGGGGGCAGTTCAGTGTTTCCCACAGAATTAGATTCTGTTTGTGGTGGGGGGTGCTCCAAATATTTTAATTGCCATGTACCTTGTAACTACTATATAGCTGAACAATATATACAGTTCCATTGCTTCACTTTGTGTCAAATAACTGAAAAAACATGTGGAGTAGCGGTTGAAGACAAGGCACCCCCCTTACATTTTTGTTTATTGTTTATGCGTTTATTTGTTCGTTTACATTTATAGGGTTACAGTCGGTCAGTGGATAAAACTACGGTAAAGTTGTGGATTGGTATGTGCCAACTTGTTTGTGATGAATCAGAGAAGTGTGATTGCCACGTTTCACCAGCAGAGTTTGTACGTAGTTGTGACGCAGAGAGTGGAAATGGTGGAATGGCTATTGGAGTGTGGTTGTGAAGCTGAAAAATAAAGCGGCAATCTCATCCAAAACCCAAAGAAAACCCGTCTCCGTTAAAGTGTGTTACAAAAATTGGTGGCAGCGGTGGGATCAGCGGTGCTTCTGAGAGAGTGATTGCAGAAACTACGGCACAATGGAGCTGGAAAGACTGCAGGACGAGTTGAGTGAGTACCTGGTGCAGCTACGGTGTGACCAGCTACAAGAAGTGTGTTTTCATGCTAAAATCGCTACTGAAAAGGGGTCGAAGAAGCACATGCTGATTAGATTAATAAGCGAAACAGCTGATAAAGCTATAAGACGAGGAAGAAGAGGAGGTAGTATCTGCGTTTCTGGTCCGGTTGATAACAATCGCTAAAGAAGTAAAAGAAAGAGATTTACAATCAAATAGGACCGATGAAGACGGTGCTAGTGAGGACGCCGGCGCATTAGCTAGTCTTCAGGGACAATATGCAGCACTGCAGCTGAGTTTTCAAGCTTCTACAAAGAAACTTGAAGAGGAAATGACAAGGTTAACCAATAAAGTAACCACACAACAACCTAGAAATGTGTGCTTGCATCAACAAGCTAGCCCAATAGCCACGCAGCCACCGGAAGTGACCATTAGAAAGGAATTTAATATTAATGGTCAAATAGGGGAAAGGGGTCAAAAAGATAAATTGTCATATTCTAACTTGATCCACCAGATTGACATGGGATTAAAGAAAAAACACAGTGAGGCAGAAATTATTGAAGCAGTTGTTAGGGGCCATAAGCCCAGGCCTCAACTTGCGTGATATGTTGGAAATTAAATCTGACCTCACTCTTGCCCAACTGCGCACCATTTTAAAGGGCCATTATAAAGAAGATAGCCCCACTGATCTGTACCATCGCCTGATAAGCATCACTCAGGACAGCAATGAGTCACCCCAGAACTTCCTTTTCCGCGCCATAGAGCTGAAGGAGAGACTCTTGGTTGCATCAAGAGAACCTGGTGCAGAAGAACAGTATAGCCGTGAATTAGTGCAAAAGAAGTTCCTTAGAGCTGTGGGGACAGGACTCATTAGTGACAATGTAAAATACCAGCTCAAAACCTACCTGAATGATGTAACCGTCACTGATGATGTGTTGATCGCAAAGACAAATGAGGCAGATAGTCTTGAGTGGGAAAGACAACAGAAATTTAAGAAGAACAGTAAAGGTGTAAAAGTGAGAGAAATCAGAGCTGAAGCACAGGCAACTCTAGAGGCCACAGTGGGAGCAGTTGGTGGTCAAGAACGGTCTTCTCCCACATTTACAAAAGGTAAAGCAGTCAAAACACAACCACCAGTGACTCATGCAGATTCCGAGCTCCTTGACATCATCAAACAGTTGAAAGGAGAGGTGGAAGAAATCAAAAGGGTCATGCATGAGTCCCCTAGATCATCTTCACAACAGCGAGCAAGCGGGAGACGTTCCTGCAGGACCTGCCAAGACAACAACAAAGGGGAACAATGTAACCATTGCTTCAAATATGGACAGAGTGGTCATCTGTCTCGTGGATGTAGGACGGGAAGGAGAAGTGCTGATAAACCAGGACAGGTAGACATGTCATCTAACACTGGCAGCCATCCCAACACCGCCTGTTGGAAAAGACAGTCAGAATGAACAGTTTAGGGACATGTACAAGCTAGTCACTGAAAGTATTCAACACTTAGAAGCAAAAATGGCAGCTAACACACAGAACAACACCCTACAAAAGAATGAAGCAGTTAGTGTCAATCTCATTTCCCCAAAACAAAGCGCACAGTTACTCAGCCTAGTTGGGAGAAAGTACATCATCACTTGCCTGATAGATGGGGTTGAGACCAAGGCCTTGTGGGATACTGGGTCACAAGTGTGTCTCATGAATGAGAAATGGAGACGACAGCAAATTCCATATGTTGCAGTAAGGGACTTAGCTGAGCTGGTGGACCCAGACCTCTTAAATGCACGGGCAGTGAATCAGACACCAATTCCTTTTTCTGGATGGGTTGAGATCACGTTCAAGTTACCATCAGAGAACGCCAAACAGCTGGAACTTCTAGTGCCAGTTTTGGTATCAGATGAAGATGGGGTGGCAGAGCAGCCAATCATCGGGTATAACGTGATCGAGTGTGTATTAGCAACAGGCATAGAACCTCCTTGTGTTGTCACAGATGCAGTCAGTGCAGCATTCTCCTTTGACTGTAAAAAAACTGAGGTATTTCTGAAAGTAATGAGAAGTGGGGACGATGGGCTTGGTGAAACCACTGTAAAAGTGGGTAGAGAGATCACATCTATTCCAGCAGGTCAGACAAGAACAGTGAAGTGTAGTGTTAGAGCAGGCACACTCCCAGAGCAACAAGATGTTTCATTTGAACCCTGTCCACCTGCTGTGCTGCCAGAGGGGTTAAAAATCGAAGAAGGGGTAGTGCGTCTGCAGAGAGGGAGCTGGTCACGTGTCACTATTCCAGTCACGAATAGCACCACTCATGACATCCTGTTACCCCCAAGAACCACTCTGGAACAGACGCAGTGGGTTAAAACCATCTATCCTGCAGAGACAAAGCCTGTGGAAGTCCATCAGACAGAGGCACAGACCCTAAGAGCTGCACCTAAAATAGGAAATGGGGAGGAGATACAAAGACACGAAACAAAGGATGAGAGTGAGAACAAGTGGGACCCTCCAGTTCCCCTCAGTCACCTTCCTCTGGAACAACAGCAGCAAGTCAAACAGCTTCTAAAAGAGGAATGTGGAGCTTTTGCTCAGGATGAACATGATGTGGGCACCATCCCCTCACTGCAGCTCAAGATTCAACTTAGTGACCCCTTCTCTCCTCAGGGAAACCAGTAAAGGAGAAGCACAGACAAACCAGACGCGGCAGGAAGAAACAACCAGGTGGAGGCCAGTTGCCATCATCTCACCTAATTACATGGTCAGCGGAACATCAAGAGGTACTCTGCCAGCTAATTGACTTTCTCTCTCAGCCACCAGTGCTAGGGTATCCTGACTATGAGTTACCATTCACCTTCCATTGTGACGCCTCACAAGAGGGGCTCGGAGCGGTGCTTTACCAGCGGCAGCAGGGAAAATTAGTAGTGATTGCGTATGGATCCAGGACTTTGACAGCCCCAGAGAAAAATTACCACCTCCATTCAGGAAAGCTGGAATTCCTAGCTATGAAGTGGGCTATATGTGAGAGGTTCAGGGATTATCTCTTTTATTCACCACCATTCACAGTTTATACAGATAACAATCCCCTCACATATGTGCTCACCACAGCCAAGCTGAACGCAACCACCCACAGATGGGTAGCTGAACTCGCTGATTTCCAGTTCTCCATCAAGTACCGCCCAGGCAGAGTTAATGGGGATGCTGATGGCCTCTCGCGCATGCCTGTGGACATGGAGCAGTACATGTCGTCATGCACTCAAGTTGTACTGCCTGAAGTGATGAACAGTGTAAGTCAGGCTGTGACTGTTTCGCAAGAGAGTGACCCATGGCTCTGTCCAGTGACCATTTCCACTGCTCTAAAAGAGGAAAGCAATGAGGTGACATCAGGGAGGGAGATCCCTAAAACCGTGCTGAGAGAGGCTCAAAAAGAGGATCCGGTAATTGGAGTGGTATTCAAAGGTGACATCAAAGCAGTGGCCAAAGTATGGAAGATGCCCTCAAAAGAACAAAATAGCAACTCTGGTAAGGGAGAGACATAAACTGCACCTTGGTGATGATGGACTACTGTACAGGAAGACAGCCAGCCGTTCACAACTGCTTCTGCCTCAAAAGTATCATCAGCTGGTTTACAGAGAACTCCATGAAGATATGGGCCATCTTGGAGTAGAGCGAGTTGTAAACCTTGTCAGAGACCACTTTTACTGGCCTCACATGCAGAAGGATGTTGAGCATTACATCACACGAGTCTGCAGATGTCTGAAGAACAAGCGTCCTAACCGACCAACCAGAGCTCCACTCACAAATATCATCACAACATACTCTTTCGAGTTAGTTTCTATTGATTTCTTGCACCTAGAGAAATGTAAGGGAGGATATGAATATATCCTGGTTGTGATGGATCATTTTACAAGATTTGCCCAGGCTTATCCCTGCCGCAACAAAGCAGCTAAAACAGCTGCAGAGAAGATATATGGAGATTTTGTACTAAGATTTGGGTTTCCCACGAATCATCCAAATCAGCCTGTAAAGAGGGAAGGAGAGGAAAAGCACTTTATGACAGGAAAGTAAATGGTGCTGAGTTGTCACCGGGATGCAGAGTGTTGGTCTGGAACCTGAATGAAAAAGGGGGTCCAGGGAAATTGAGATCATTCTGGGAGGATAGAGTATATGTTGTTACACAGAGGAAGCACCCAGACAGTCCAGTATATGAACTCAGACCAGGAAATGGAAGGGGACGTGTGAGAGTCATGCACAGGAATCTGATGTTACCATGTGACTTCCTCCCTGTTGAAAAAGTGGACTCACCTGCTACACCTGAAAAAAAGAGGCAGATAAAAAACAGAGGCATGAAGAGAAGGAATACAGCTCAGGAGATGAGGATGAGGTTAGCTGGCGATCTATCATTGGACTGAAACAGGGATCTAACAGACAAGTGGAAAGTACGCTAAGGGCAGAGGCGCACGAGTTCCACCCAGGCAGAGGAAAAGACGTGGTGGATGATCATCACGAAGAGGACAGCATGACACAACAGACGGAACCGGAGGAAGAAGTAATTGGGACAAAAGAACAAGATGTTGAGATGTCAAACACTCAGAGGGAAGAGCAGTCTTCTGGATCAGTATCCAGCGATGAAGAAGAAGATCCTGATCATCCTCCTGCGCCACAGAGAAAGTATCCTTGCAGAGCGAGAAAACCAAAAATGGTGTTTACTTACCATAGGTTAGGACAGCCCACCATATCGCATGATTGAGTAGAGAACAGATTTGTAAAGAAGTTTGAATGTGTTGTAGTATGTTATTTAGGAGTTTATATGAATAGTGTTGTACAGGTTATCTAAATAGACACAAGCACTTATTGGTTAAAATGTTAGACAGTGAGGTGACCTTAGAAACTGTGCCATATGTTGATGTAGACAGGAGGTTATTGCTATGTAAAGTACCTTACTCTCAGGAAAGATGCAGATACCCGCGTTCATGGCGGAGGTGGCAGTGGACTGTTATCGTGCACAATGACATCTGCTGCAAACATGTGACATTAACAGGAGATGGATGTCATGTGATGGACTGGGTGCAGTTGTGCATCTTTATGGACATTGATGAACTCTGACTCCTTCATAGACATGAACTTCCCTTATGCTATGCATTCACATCACGTGTGCACTGTTAAATCATAATGTGAACTGAGACCCTCATAATGTCGGGACGCCATTTCATTTTGGAGGGGAGGGTGTGGAGTAGCGGTTGAAGACAAGGCACCCCCCTTACATTTTTGATTATTGTTTATGCGTTTATTTGTTCTTTACATTTATAGGGTTGCAGTCGGTCAGTGGATAAAACTACGATAAAGTTGTGGATTGGTATGTGCCAACTTGTTTGTGATGAATCAGAGCAGTGTGATTGCCACGTTTCACCAGCAGAGAGAGTTGTACGTAGTTGTGACGCAGAGAGTGGAAATGGTGGAATGGCTATTGGAGTGTGGTTGTGAAGCTGAAAAATAAAGCGGCAAGCTCGGCCAAAACCCAAAGAAAACCCGTCTCCGTTAAGTGTGTTACAAACATACACAGTGAGTGCTGAGTACTCAATTGCCACACTTTGTTAAATCAGTGAAAAATACACAGTGCTCCATTGGCTAATATTTGTGTTAAAAAATATTAAAATAAAAACATTTTGTGTCCTCCATGTTTCATTGAAACACATTCCTTGGAATTAGCATTCCATTAATTAAAAGGTAACACTGAAACATGTATTGTCTTCTTTTTAATGATTTTTTTATGATTTGTTTCACTCATCCTGTTATCCTTTGACAGTCATAAAGTCATAACCACTGTTGTCCATCAGTGTCTAGTCAATGCATTGGTAAAAAAACGGTTAACAGATCTCCTTCGCTGCAAAGGGTCTTGCAGGTTTTAGGGAACATTCTACGGTCCACATCCTAAATACACATTGGACAACAATCAGTGGTAAAGTACCAAAAGCCTGTACAGATTTGACTAAAAGCGACTTCCCTATACAATTACACTTTCCATTGGCTAGCTAATTAGCATTGCAACAAGAGGCTTGTTTAGTTGTAATATAATCTCAAATAACAACAAATAATGAGCTTAACACATCCTTGGTATTTCTGGTGCTTACGGACATCCACATTAACAATAGTATGTTGTAGTTGCGTTAACATTCCCGATTATATTACAAATTAATTTCCTGACAAAACATGAAGATAGTTAGCTTGCTGGTTAACTTGAAAAACAATCTGGTGATAAAGATGCGCGTCAAAATAATGTCCTCACAAAATAAGAAAAGAAAGAGGCATATGTGGGGGTGAGGGGTAAATGGCATGCCTAACTAAATACCAGTGGTGTCCTCCTCTTCTGCCATTGCCATTTCCATTGGAACTCACCTCACACTCAAACCCCTCCCTTTAGTGAAAGAACTACAGTATTCACTGCTCTCATTTATCAGATAACAATACTCAAAGTAACTACATTGCAACTGCAGCTCAAAAGCAAAACAATCCGTTCCCAAACAGGTGGAACTTGCTGAAACAACCAAAAACAATGCTACAACACACAGTTCATATTCTCCATTTGACAAGTTTGCTATTGCTAACTACAATAATAGTAGGCTAGAACTCACCCCTACAAGACGGTGCCAGTTTTTAAAATAAACCAGCTGCGGTTTCCCCCAGTTAATGCTACTTGAATAACAAAATATGCACACAATAATGATAACAATGTAAAGTTTCTTTTTCTGTACAAGCGCCTCAGAAATATAGCTCATAAAACTGATTTCTGCTCCTGGTTTTTGAAAACACCGATTTATAACTACAATTCCAGTAGACCAACATTTCAATAGTATCAACAGTATGGAAAAACACTACCATATACAAAGTGTTACTTTAACAAAAGCATGAAGCTAGTCGGCTTGTTAGCTGATGATGTTTAAAAAGGAAAGGAGTAGTATGCACATTAGCGATGACAACAATAATAATGCAACAAAATGAGCTACAACAAGCAGTATTGCTAGGCTACTGATAACCAGTTAGTAGCTACTGCTCCTTTTCCCAAAATTAACCGATAAAAACATGGAGACTGTCCTTTACTATGACCAAAGTAAAGTTCAGAAGTCTCTCTCAGAAGTCGCATTGTTTTTTCCGCTATGAAGGTTTGCATGTTTAGATGCTCTGTCATAAAGTACAGAAAGCTAAACTGTAATGTTGTTGCTTTACGTTATCAAAATTGGGTAATTATTGTCTCAGGAACATAGACAGAAAAAAAACTCCCTTTGTGAGTGTGTTTGCGACCATATCTATAAATAAAGGCCATATCTAGATGAGATGAAATTGCGGTCTGAAGTCTATCATAAATTCAAAAAGCCTCAGCTTCCAGGGGGCCCCTGAAGACTGCTTTCATGTCCCCACCAATGTCAACATCAAACCCTTGCGTTTGAAAGAGGTATTTAAGTTCTCCTTAAATGTATGAATGAAAGCTAATGAATGAAATCTACGGTGGATCAGGGGTTTGAACAGTTGAATATTTCCAGAAATTTATGTCCAGCACATATCAAGTCTTTCCACGTTTGTAAAGATCGTAACACTGGGTTTTCATTAGTGTACCAAATAACGATCAACATGTTGCTATGGCTAAAATTAATTTTAAAATAATGTGTATACGTGTTAATTGTGAAATTCATAATAGAGTTTGCGAGAGGTAGAGTTTACAAAAAGACAGCTAATTATCTGATCTCCTAATCCATACTCCAGTCTAGCTGGCCTGGACTGCAGAGCTAATGTCAGGAGGTGAGCCTGACAAGCTGCCGTCTTGGTTAGTTTTCTTCATTGGTGATTGGGGGCACGCGTGCAGTATGTGGATCGGGGTGGTTTGTCTCCGTTGCTTCACCTGATTGGTAATCCAGCACAGCTGTCTCGTTCTCTCCGCACAGGGAATCAGGATAAAAGAGTGGGGGACAAGACAGACTGGGTTCGGGCAGCCAAGAAGGAAGCGGTGGGATTGTAGGTGGGGTTTTTTTTTTTTTTTTGTTTAGTTTCGGTTTCTTCATTCGTCGAGGATTCCATTGTTTATGGTTTTTGCCTGCGTTTTTATTGTTTGTTTGGTTTCGTTTTTCTTTTGGTTTAATTTCCTTTGGGTTTGATGGGAGAAATCCCACAGGGGGGGATTTCTTTTTCGGAGTGTGTGCAGCGTGTGTGGAGGCAGGGACTGCACGCTTGGGACTGTGTCGGCGGCCAACTTAGGGAAGGGACGGAGGAATTGTCAGTGTCCAGCGCGAGTGAAGGGAGAAGTCAACGGGCGGCGGAGCTGCATACCCTGGGCTGGGCAGGAGGTGAGCGGGGTGCAGCCCCAATGGTGTGATTTTATAACAATGGGTGTGTCTGCCCAGTCCACAGAGGGGCAATCTAGTGTTGTGCCTTCTTCCCCTCTTTAGCCTTCCCCTTCCCAAGCCTGGCAGGGCCAGCAAAGGGAGTTCATCAGCATGCGGCCGTGGTGGATCCTGGACGCTGGAACAATGGCAGTCTCTGCCTGTATTTCTTTTGGGTTTTAATTTTGGGGTGCAGAGGAGGCCTGGCCTCTTGTTGGTGCGGGCCAAGTCACGCCCCTCCCTTAGTTTGTTTGTGTACGTGTGTGGACCCCCCTCCTGGTGTGTTATTCCCCGTGAGTTGGAGGAGAGGTGGCTGGCCTGAGCTGCGTGGGCAGGCCCGGGAGAGGGTCTGAATCTGTCACTGTGTGGATTGAGTGGGGCATGGGGCATTATTGGTGAGTGGGCTTGTGGTGCTGGGGAGGGGAGGAGGAGGAGGAGTTGTCTCTCTCCCGGATAGTTCTCCCACGTGGCACAGGGCCATGTTCTAATGTAAATTGGCAAAAGTGAATATAACAGAAACATGAAAATGTCCTTTCTGCAATTTAAGTGAAACAGTAGTGAAGCATGAGGCAAGTTCAGAAACCAGTCCTCTGTGGTGTTTCACAACAAGAAAAATGTTAAGACTTGGTTGTCTCCAAGGCAAAACATGCAGCGCAAGGGGAGGAGAGTGCAGCATGCCCTGAGGATGCATTCTAGAAGGGAGCACAACTAACAGGGTGCGAACTACAGGAGAGCCGTGGTAACTTTGCTCCTCTTAAGACATGAGCTCCCCTGAAAACATGATTTAAATTTTGGGGGGTCGTTAATACGGATGAAACCGTTACCGGTTACCGATTACAAAGTAAACCACGGTAAAATTCCCGACGGTTAGAATTACCATTTCAATTTTTAATTTTAAGTGTTTGATTGCTGCCCTTTGAGAAACTCATGGTAAATACTGTCCAGCATCAGCCCAAGTTAACAACAGTCTCCCAGGCGCAGATGAGGTAGCTATGGATTTTATTGTTTCATATTAGGGAATTGACAAAAATGGAATTCAACTTGTCCAGGGGTTCATTACCATCCCATAACATTTCATTCTATTCTGCTATTCTTCTATACTGCTAAGTCATACATAATTTTCAAATATTTCCAACTAGCATAGTATATTTATATGTAGTTATGGAAGAAAAAAAAACATTCACTATGCATTGCAAAATTTCCACAGCTCATCAAAAGGCCATAAGCCTCAATTTTCCATTGTAGAATAGTATAGGAAGAACACAACACGTGGAGCTCCGGTGACATCTTGTGGCTAAAAATAGCAAAGTGGCAAGACCCCATGTAGCTAACGGACATTGAATAAATGCAGCACACAGATGAATACTTTATTACATTAATAACATTTACCTGCAAATTAGGGAATTGACAACAGTGGAATTTCACTAGTCCAGGGTTTCGTTACCATCCTATATAAAATACCACTTTTAGCTACATGAATCCTATTACACGTGGAAAACTGCGGCTGTAAAGTTTGCTTAGAAAAATAAAATAAACTCAATTCATGTGGTACCAACATAAGATACAAACAGTCGGTACTGTATTCCCTTATAATATATTACATACAATTTCGTATGATATCAGCCTATATTATGAAACTTTATGACCAATTAACCCTGGACCATTCATCATTGTCAGTTTACCCATTGCATTATATTTTACCTTGCTTTCTTTGCACGCACAAGCATCAACACCCCAACCCCCCCCCCCTTTTTAATAAAAAAAGAGGTCCCCCTAAAGCTGGCTCCAAGTATAGGTGAGCAATAGTGATGGGCCGTTCGCTAAAAAATCTTTTTGAACGAATCTTTCAAATTAACGAACTGACCCGAGTCCTCTCCATCACAGATTTGTTCGTTTGGCTCTCTCCCCAAGTCCTGAGACTTTCGTCTCTGACACCTGCTCTCTTCCAACGGCTCTGCTCAAGACAAATACAATGATTTTAATGATTTACACAGTGGGCAATAGGTATTTACCAAGACAATACGGGTGAAGGCCGATAGACTTACTGAAAAGCCAATCAAACAGCTGCGAATGAACGAAAGCAGGGCAGGCGAACGATTCAGCCAGTGAACGAGAAGTGACCGTGAACGAACAAAATGAGCCAACGAATGAAAGGAGCCAATGAATGAGAATGGAATGAAAGGAGCCAGAGAGCCAGTGAACGAGAGAGCCAAAACAACCAGTGAACAACATCTAAAGCCAGTGAATGAAAGAGCAGCGAACGAGAGAGCCAGTGAACGAGAGCCATTCATTGGTCTGAAATGCAAGTTCAGTGCAGCGGAGCATGAAAATAAGGCAGTTATTTGGCAGCGCAGCGCACATTCCTTGGATCTGAGGAATTGTTGGGCTATCACAAATATTATATAGCTGAATTAAGCTTGTCATTATAATTAAAAATAATTTCAAAAAGTGAAACAATGAGTATTGTATTAGTTGTTAATTAAACATTAATTGTTTATTTCATACTTCACGTCAATGAGATAATTTAACATTACATATGTAATTCTGGTACATTTTATTTAGTTTTCTAGTAACAACTTAAGCAACTTCTCTGCATCCGCAGGTGCAGTGATGCAGGGATCCACCACACTACCATACCATTTTTAAGAATAGGCCTATACACTTTTGAGTATGTCATGGTACCTAATATTGTCAGGTGGGTTAATGCAAGCATTTCCTCCCCCAACCCTACAAATAAAAAACATCATGCCCTGTGCCACATAATGATATGATTCATTACTGCTTTGTAAATTTTTGTGTCAAATCAAGAAATCAATTCAAACTGCTGAGCCCCATTGCTCAGTATACCAAACCGGCTATACAGCATCATTCGGTAGCTTCAGAAAGGTCTTGCCTGTTAAAGTAAGTCTTTTCTAAAATAAATGATTCTATTCAGCCTGTGTTTGTAATATTGCACCCAAAGTTTCCAATTAAATGTATTTTGTACGAAATATACCTTGCAAAATTATATGGTTTTGACAGTATCGTGCTATAGTCCAACTGTATATGTTTGTTTCTATCTACTTTACTCAGATACACCTTACCAGGAAACCAGTACAGCATTCAGTCTCTCTTTTTATCCAGTCAGATATTAAATATACTAATAGTATTTACAGTTGTAAAGCAAAGAAACACACTCAGTATTGCGACACCTTGCCCATAAAACAGCACTTTGTCTATTTATAAAGTCCACGCCACAGGTGACAGAAGGGCAAACTGATGATCCAGAGGCCTGACGGCCTATTTCCTATTGAAAGAGACAGATTGTCTTTGGGCGATAAGGCAGCCAGGCCCCTGTGCTTGGATCAGTCAGGGCCAGCTACAGAGAAACACTGTGAGAGCGTGAGGGAGCTGTCAGGTTAGATGGAGAAAACACTGTGAGAGCATGAGGGAGCTGTCAGGTTAGATGGAGAAACAAAACTTTCAATTCAGGAGAATGAACCTTCAGACAACATGAATCTGTCTGAAAGGAGTTTATTATGATGTAGCGAGTTGTATATTGGTATGGACATTGATCTTGGGCTTGGAGTCCAGGGGGGCAGCATCATAAAAGAGCAGGGAGTGAGACAGTTTTGGTTCGGGCAGCTGGGAGAGAACAGGCTTCGGTCCATGATCAATCAGGAAGCCTCCAGTAGTTCAGCATCATCCCAGATAAGTCCTTGGCAGAGCGTGGTAACAACAGACAACCCCGAAAACGAAGAACTATGCCGGAAACAGAGAGTGTGATGGGAGAGAAGGTACGTGGCAAATTAAAACCTGCGTAGACAACAAGATTGGACAGATACTGGTGTTTTTGTGAAGGGTTGTCTGAAGGTTACCTCTACCAAACTTTGTTTTAACAAACTCCAATAGGCAAAGTGATCGTATTGAAGTAGGGGGATAGGAAATCTGCAGGCTTTATAAGGTGTTTTACAATATGTGAAAAAACCTGCTGGGAATATACTGGGATTTATGTCCAGAATTTGAGGCCTTAAAATAAAAAGCCACATTGATCTGGATTTGATACAATGCAATCCCTTTTCAATGCGTGTCTTACGTTAGTATTAGGTTTTAGACACAAAATGGTGGAGACATGGAGTGCTTGAGAAATGACACAAAAATATATACACCATACAGTCTGGATTAATTTTCTGTACGTCTTCTTCACATTTATTTTAACAGGCATTAAATAAAATATACACATACACACACACATTGAAGCATACGTAAAAACTGCTTTCTGCAAATCTCCACGACCTCACTTAGTTTTTTTTTTTATTTTATTTGTTCCAACTCCATCAATCTTTCCTCTCCTAATCCCTCCAACTCATCATAATTGTTTTGTCTGTTTCACCACCACTGGGCACAGTGCCAAACAGAACACTTAGCACATGTTAAACAGAAAAAAGGCTGTATTGCATTGAAATGTAAAGGTATAATCATTTTCAGGCATGTGTGGGCCCTCTTTTGAGAACAGTAACCGTTTGGCTGTTCATGGATGGTTAGAATTACCGCAACCACTCCAGTTCAAAAGTGTTTCATCCCTGACTAATTTTAAAACCTGAAAACACCCCCACACAAACAGATAGCTCTGCTTGGATTCTGTATAGCCTTTTTAAGCCCACCCACAAGTTCATCTTGTTTTGAGAGAGAACACAGAAGTTTTTAGAGATAACAAAGCTGACTGTCTCTCTACCATACCTAACATTTTTATGCGCAAAACACTTAAAACAGAATCATGACCTGCTACACAGCAGGGGTGAGGCTGAGATCCATGAGCTCTGTTGCTGTTGTCAGCTAGCATGAAAGAAGATGAGAAAGAGATGTGAATACCCAGCTTTTTCCTCACAGTGACTCCTTTGGGTGAATACAGCCTGCTTTGGGTGAATATGTCCTCCTTTAGGTGAATACCACCTTCTTGTTTGTCCTGTTGATTAATTCCTGGCAAATAAACAGTTATTTTGGCAGTATGGGTGCAGGTTCACTCACACACAATGCCAGATAAAGTTTATTTATTTATTTATTGAGAGGAGGCAGAGGGGGATGAGAGGCACTCTGCTGACATGAAGGGGTAGAGCTGTAGTAAAAACAGTTGCAGAAGGAGGGCTTTTGGAAGACAGTTCTTTTTAAGCAATGGTTGGAAGCCATTGATTGAAGAGTGGAAACATTCTCTTCTCGTTTCACAGTCACATATCCTCACAAATCCAAAAACCTGCAGGCACGGAGTAGGGGAGCAGTGTACTCTTCCACAGGTGTCTCTTCACCCCAAACCTCAGAATTCACCCTCCCTCCAACCCTCACATTTCCTTTACTGGGAAGACATGTTTGATTTCAGTGCTTTTAGTGCCTTACCATTCACCCCCACAGCCTACTACACTGCCTTACCATTCACCTCTGTAGCCTCTTACACTGCCTTACCATTCAACCCTATAGCCTCTTACACTGCCTTACCATTCACCCCTACAGCCTCTTACACAGCCAAACCATTCACCCCTACAGCCTCTTACACAGCCAAACCATTCACCCCACAGCTTCATACATTGCTTTACCATTCACCTCTACAGCCTCCTACACTGCCTTACCATCCAGCCCTGCAGCTTATTATACTGCCTCACTATTCACCCCTACAGTTCATTACACTGCCTAAATAATGTCTTATTATTCTCACCTATGAATGTGAATATGGACCCTGTTCTCTGCTCTGGTGTCCTCTGTAGCTGGTTTAACGGCTGCCATCTTCACAGGACTAAAATGATGCATAACAGCTCAGAACCAACATATGACTGCCAGCTGATGGACAAATGCAGCACTGTCAGTGTGATCAGTGCTCAATTAACATCTTATAAACCTGACTGACTGAGAGCTCAGCTGGTGCTAATTCCCAGCATGCATTTTGTACCCTCAGGAGCAGCACGGGGAAACACTGATGCGAGATGATGAGAGGAGGTGGAGTCCAGGCTGCCTGAAGGACCAAGGCTGAGTGACACATGGGGAGGGGAGAGGAACTGATGAGGGTTGCCATGGTAACCAATTAATGATCAGTGGACTTGCATACCTTTGGGTAAGGGGCCCCCTGTGGCATACAATTCCCCCCAACCCCCCACTAATAAACAGTCACACACCCATTCACAAACACACACAAACTAACACACACACTGTCAGCATACACACTCACACACAGACACACACAAACACACACTGGCACCACACACTTCCTTCACTTGAATTCCTGTTATGTCTCCAGCAGAATCTCCACAACTGAGTTCTATGTTCATTTTTTTTTTGTTTTGTTTTAGGGTGGGGGGGAGCTTTTAATAATGTAGTTGGTTTGTGCAGCTAAAGGTCCAAGTGTGACTCAACTGAAAGGTGTGCATGTAAAAAACCTTGCAGCGATAGTGGAGTGGAGAGCCAATGGACAGTGGCTCTTACTGGCCCTCATTTATAAACAGATGAAAAACCATTGCACATGTTTCATCTAAGATTTGTCCATTTTAATGCAATCTTAGGGTACAGTAAAATCTAACATCAGCTCAGAGTTGGTCCCTGCTGGTGAGGAAGCTGAATTGCATTACATATTTAATTTTACAGCAGAACACATACTGTCAAATTATCTCCACACATCTTAGATTATTTTAAACTCCAAGATAGACATTTAACGTATTTTTATCACAGTATTCACTTTTTAAAGTTACCTGTCTTATTAGTGAAATAAAACATGATGCTCTCATGATTTTCTTTGCATATACATTTAATTTGGTAAATATTTCAGAAACAGCCATGTCTGAATGGTTGTCTGCTGAGAAGCAGAATACATTATACCCAGTCTGAAATTGAGCCTGTACTGTATCACTGCATGTACTGTAGAGAAAATGAATGGTTAATGAAACAACAGTAAGATTTTTAATGGGACAGAGACCACTGTTTCTGCCACAATGATAATACTGGCCTCGCTAACCATACAGCTTACTCTGTCACCAAGGGGCCACACCTGCCTACTCTCTCACTCAGGGGCCAACCCTGTTTACTCTCTCACCAAGGAGCAAAGAGCAGCAGCTATGATGATGTACAAGTAGGATATACTTTATGATA
This sequence comes from Albula glossodonta, assembly GCA_019788955.1. NCBI lineage: Eukaryota > Metazoa > Chordata > Actinopteri > Albuliformes > Albulidae > Albula > Albula glossodonta. The sequence continues at coordinate 211,005 of JAFBMS010000137.1, read as the reverse complement.
ACAGAAAATCTATTTTTACAGACAAAAAAGCAGTTTGTTATGTGCAGGTAGCTAAGAAACAGGAGGCAAGACTACAATGATGATGACAAAAACTGGGACTGGAAGAAATGCATTTACAATGTTCAATGTGCAAAGGTTCTGAAATAATGGTGTTTTTGCTTTGATTGGTGGGTTTTGTCGGACAGTTTACCCATTTGGGGGTGATTTCATGTGTACACATGCTTGTAATTTGGACAAATTAATCAAATGATGTTTATTATCTCATTCTCAGATGCTCAAAAAAATATAAATATTGCTTTACAAGAGTTTTATAAATCTTGCATGAGATTGAATTCTTTCTTTCTTTCTTTCTCTCTTGCTCTCAAATGTACAAATTTACAATCATTTTGAAAATGAGAGTGATTGTTCTTATAAAAATTTGTGAATTACTGTTGGAGTCATGATTGTCTTGCCAGCTCTCCAAGGCAAAATATACTTTAAACTTGAATTCATGATCAGTGGATTTTTGTACACTGAGACTATAAACTGGAGCTTCAGCACCCTCCATTTGTTCCATTCATTCAGTCAGCTTTCCCCTAGCAAGTCAATCACATTTTTCTCAAGAGTACAATATCAGTAACCCAGATGTCTCCAGAACCTGTAGCTCGGTACTGTTCTATGTCACAGCCAAACACATCAACATACAATCTGATTCAAGTAGGTTAATTATAATGGGTATGCGGTCCTATTAGTAGGTCATGTGTATGTGTATATAACACCCTGAACATAATGTAACCTATCTTGGGTCAAGCGATCAATAGCACATTAGGATTTCATACAGGAATACTGGATTTCTGCAGTGCTGTGAATATAAGCAGGTAGGGTCATGTTACAGACAGAAGTGGATCAGTATGAGGCCCTTAGACTTTTAGCATGTGCCTGTGGCGGCTGAGGGATTGATTAGAGCAGCTCCTCAGTGCCCTTCTAAAATCCAACAACATTATCGTCATATGGTCCCAAAGGCTTTCTCATTTCAGCATCGACTGACATTTTATCACAGCAGATGGATTTGGGTAAAAATGACCTGCAAAGTCCTTCCTCTCCAACCCCTTCACCTTCTCTTGAAAGTTTCACCTATCACCTATGACCTTCCCCCCAGGCCATGTTGTGCTTGGTTGGCAGTAGCATCGTGGCCCAATCCCATATCCAGCTCAGGCAGGTCCCTCAGACCTTTGGGCATTCCCCATTGATTCCCAGTGTGAGGCATACTTTGGGTCCTTCAACAGTAGCGGCGGCCTGGAGTCGAGTGTTCAGGTGCTTGTTTTCTGCCTTTGCACTGGGTGTGACATTGCCATTCTTCAGCTGATAGATGCGCTATGACATTTGTGGGGAGACAGTGCATTTATATTATATATAAGTTAATGTTTATTTATTTATTGTTATATAAGTTGCATATTGTATACATTATTTATTTGAAATTATGAAGGTTGCATCCTTATGCTAGGTATGTATGTATGAGGTGTGTCATGGGGGACAGTGTGGGGTGTGGTTTAGAGGCAATGTGGGATGTGGTTTAGGGGCAGTGTGGAGTGTGGTATGGTGAGCAGTGTGGGGTGTGGTATACGGGGATAGTGTGGGGTGTAGTTTAGGGACAATGTGGGATGTGGTATGGTGAGCAGTGTGAGGTGTGGTTTAGGGGCAGTGTGAGCCTGGTTTAGGGGCAGTGTGGAGTGTGGTATGGTGAGCAGTGTGAGGTGTGGTTTAGGGGCAGTGTGAGCCTGGTTTAGGTGCAGTGTGGAGTGTGGTATTGTGAGCAGTGTGAGGTGTGGTTTAGGGGCAGTGTGAGCCTGGTTTAGGGGCAGTGGTGAGTGTGGTATGGTGAGCAGTGTGAGGTGTGGTTTAGGGGCAGTGTGAGCCTGGTTTAGGGGCAGTGGTGAGTGTGGTATGGTGAGCAGTGTGAGGTGTGGTTTAGGGGCAGTGTGAGCCTGGTTTAGGGGCAGTGTGGAGTGTGGTATTGTGAGTAATGTGAGTTGTGGTTTAGGGGCAGTGTGAGCCTGGTTTAGGGGCAGAGTGAGGTGTGGTATGGGCAGGGCAGTGTGGGGTGTATAGGTGATGTACAGGAGGATGCTAACCTTGTGCAAACTCCCAGGGGTCTTGAGCAGGGCATATGTTGCCCAAACAGGTAGCATGGATACAGAGGACAGGGTGAGCAGCCACCCAAGACCTATTGCCCATCCTGGAGCCACCAGCCTTTTAGCCAGGACAGGGGGAGTCCATCGAACCAATGAGAAGAAAAAGGTCCCCTTATGCAATCAAAGAGAGTGTTATGGGAATTAAAGGATCTGCAATTACAAGACTCTAAGTGGAGACAGGTATTCAAGGATGCTATATTCTATGGTCGTGTCTTAGTTTTGTAGACTAAGGCAAAATACATGTCAGACACAATAACCACACCTTTCTAGCCACTAACTATCCAGCTACACTAAAAAATCATTTGCCCAAAAAGCAGCAAACCATAAATTGTCAAATAAAAACCAGGTCTCAGATAATGGCCAGGTTTCAAGTTTATGGGGGGGGGGATGCTGCCTATTTGGGCAAATAAAGGCAGGTTCCAAATACAAGCCAGGTAAAATAAAACAAAAGAACATAAATGACAGAAAGGCTCAGGTGATAAATTCATCATATTTCCACAGCATTATTTACACCAGTCAGTACACAACAACATACAGTACTTATGCTCACCACTCTGTTCCTATCAGTTTCACTTTCTAACAGAAATACCATTGCAATAGTGTTCTAACTCACATGGATTGAGGTCGCTGTAGGGCCATGTGTGTCATTGGCTCATTATTAGCATTCAGGGGCATCACTGCCAAAACTCTCTCCTTCTTATTTCCTGTGTTGTTTCATTATTTCTATGAGTTATTTAATATAACAGCACAAGTAAATGATTAACAATTTTATTTTGTGATAGAATAACTACTCTTTGCAAACTATTGCATCATTTGCTATATCCATAGATGATTTTAATCTGTTGATAATTGTGCTCTTTGTTCTCTCTGCAAATTCAGGTAATATTAGTACATTAAAATGATCTACAAAAATTCTGCAGTTTGAATGTTCATGAATCATCTGCTTTTGTGCAGTCTGTGTGCTAAAATCTAACAGATACAAATAGATATATATTGTATATATGTACATGTATATTGCATCAGCTTAATTAAACAATCTCATGCTGTAGCTTTCACAATAGCACACAAACTTAAAACAATCTGGGCTGTTTCATTTGCTTTATGATCTTGCAGTTTATAGTAACGCATTATACATAAATATTACCTGACTTCAGACAGTGAAAAAAAGAGTACAATTATCAACAGATTAAAACCATGTGTTGATATAACAAATGCTGCATTAGTTTGCAATGAACAGTAATTCTTTCACAAAATGAAATTGGTAATCATTTACTCTATTTACGTCTATTGGTGTTTATTCTGTGAATTATTTGTTTCATTGTAAAACAAGGATGATAACTGAGGACAGATGAAAATAATAATAGGTTAAAAGGTAAGGTTTTTCCCTCCTCTGATACCCGCTCACCAGCCGACATATCCCTACCTAGACCAACGCCCTACAGATACAGACTTCTTTGCACATTCTTGAAAATGCAACAACGCGGGAAAAAATATGATAGCTGAAAAACTTTGGAGGCATTGGTATTTTTATTCCACTTAGCAAAGTTACTGGAGACAAGCATTGCCCCAAGACGGACATTTGATTTGAAATTCAAGATGCAAGCTTTGCAATATGCACAAAATTCAGGGGAGGAAGCTGCATTTCAATGTTGACCCAAAAAGAATTAGATACTGGAAGAAACAGAAGAAAGAGTTTTTGTTAGCCGATAAGGGGAGGTGGAAGGAAAAAAGTGAGCCTGGAGCTGGAGACGAGGCTTTTAAAGTGGATTCACTCGATGTGGGCCAAACGTAATCGAGTGTCAAGAAAAATGATAAACAGTAAAGCAATAGAGATCTACCCTTCCATGAGTGGTGGAGGCATATGATTTTTGTGGCAAGCACAGGTTGGCTACATAGATTTCTCCAGCGCAATGACCTCTCACTACGATAGTGCAAGATCTTGGCCCAGAAAGACCCATATCACCTCACAGAGAACCTTGTTTCTTTAGTTCAGCGCATTGGTTAGGCTGTCAGCTCTAAAAAGACTTTAGAGACAGACATTATTACAATGGACAAGACTGCAGTATGGTTCAACATGGTATCCACCACTACCTCGACATGCAAGGTGCAAAGAGTGGGCCCAAGGCATGAGAAAAGCCATCTCACCATTGTGCTTGCTGCCAAGGCTGACGGTCCAATCTGAAGCCCTACACTGTCTTCAAAGGGGTTGTTTGTGAAGTGAAGACCATGCAACAGCAGATTTCCAATGCTGTGGTAGCCACATCTGCATGATACCCTCATGGCAGATTGGCTACAGTCCGTGGTGGGAAAATTCAGTTTCACCCCACGCCTCCTGGTCTGAGACTCATACCGCTGCCACATCAGTGCAGTTGAGGTAAATAAAGGCCCCAGCCACTATTTGAGAATTTATAGTTAGTTACCACACAAAAAAATGAAAAAATGGCACTTAACCATTTAACCAAATGAGGCATACAGCCATGGTTATGCTGTTTAAGTGACCAGATCACTTCAAATCCCTACTTCTATGATCCTGACTGTCAGTGTGTGTTTCTTTGTGCATAGTTTATATTACTGGGAAAATTACCGTGCTCAAGATTGGAGTCAGGTAGCGCCAGCACACTTTGAAGACAGGCCATGGTCTGTACCCGATCATGCCTTTGATAGCACTGAAGTACCGGTCTGGACCTGGGAGGGGACACCCCACAGATGTCCCAGAAGAAAAAAAGAAGGGGAAATAAGAAACAATGAAAAAACAGCAAGAGTGAATGCTGTGACTGATTTATGTGTGCTGGTGAGGGTAGGCACCCTCCTCTGGGACCAAATTTTTGAACTTTTGAACTCTGGTCCATAATACTTGAATAGTCCCTAACACTGACCAATCACAATATCAGTCAAACTGACCAGTAACTTTTAGTTTGGCTAATTATGGATGTGGTGTGAACAATATTGTTAGATATCCTTAGCTAGTCACTTTTTTGTGACTGCCAACATGGTAAACTACTCAAACAACAGAAACACATTTGAACTTAACATTAGCTGGCCAGCGAACATTAGCTACTGCTACTGCAAAAGCCACTTACAAAATAAGCAATTTTTACCATGATGTTGTGATTGATGTGAAATTAACATATTTGGCATTTCTTGGATGTCTAAATTACAATTATATACATTTAAGTGTCACGAAGGATCTACTTTGTTCCAAACAGAAAACTGTAACCCAAGAGGAACTGTTTGAGCCTCCACAGACCACGTCACCATTTGAGACTTCGGAGAACTTTATTGTGCAACTCTCTCTCTATTGACGGTTCTGGGACTGGCAGAACAATAAAGAAGGCATGGCATCTTCTTATTTACAGAGCCTGGTCTTACCGTACAGCCAGCCAACAGCCATAGTTTGGAATATAGATAGGAGTAACAGACTGGGCCCAGAACAGGAGTAGTGGTCATAGATCTGGAACACATACAGACCACCCTGGGAGGGAAAGATATACAGCTTATTTTCCAAGTGTCTGCAGCATGTATCAGGAGTAACAGTGTAATCAGTGCTGATCTAGTGTAGTGATGATGTAATCACTGTCTCTGCCTCATCTGAGCCAGGAAAATCCTTGATATCCAAAGCAAGGCCCTGGCAAAAGAGGAACTATTTGCAACCTGCAACATACCAGTGAGATATAAAGCTAGATTCAAACAACCATGGCTGGAACTTCTGCCAGGATTCAATCAACATGGGTCCTTTACTTTTACTTAGATTTAAATAAGAGCTGAATAGAATGCATTACATTACATTAAGGGCATTTGTTAGATGCTCATATCCAGAGTGACTTACAAGGCAAAGTGTATAAGAATTGTACAAAAAGTGCAAAGATAACCCTAGAGAGGGTAATCAAAGGTGATCGAATAGATTAGGCCTCCCCTACCGACTATGGAGAAATAAAGAGAAAGTAAACAACAGCCTAGATTAAAAACAAATCACAGTTAAAACAACAGGCAATGAGGGTAAAGACATTACAAAGAGCAAGGGAGGGGAATGCAAGAACAATAAAATAACAATTGTTGAGTCAATCAAAACTACAGAAAAGTATTTACATCACAACTAGCAATGGTGGTTAGCAACAAGTTCATCCGAATACTAACCAAAACACACAGAGTATCACTTTTATTTGAATGAATCCTGGCCCAAATGTATTTGAATAAATCTGACCACAGTGGAAGCATTAAAGAGCATTCACTACTCAAGATGGTCAGAAGGGGGAGCTGTGACTCACTGGAGTGATCATAATAAGACCTAACAGGAAGCTCACTGCACACAGCAGTAGCAGTAGCAGCTCACGTCGATAGCCTTTACGGATGAACGTTGGGTACAGGTCTGTCACTGATGTCATCAGGGCCTCTATGCCTGTAAACTGAGAGACAGAGAGAGAGATCTTAATCTAAATCTACAGGTGTCTGCATGTCTGTTTGAATCTTCAGGTGTGTGTGTGTCTTTGTATAGTTTGATGTTAGAGTGTCTGTGTGTAGCTGAACGTGTAGGTGTCAGTGTTTAGGTCAATGTACAGTTGTGTGTGTGTGTGTGTGCATGCGTGTGTGTGTGCGTGCATGTGTGTGGTTGTGTGGGAGTGTGCGTGTGTGTGTGTGTGCATGTATGTGTGTGTGTCTGTCTGTCTGACTGACCTGAGAGTCCAGGCCCAGCATGATGATCATGAGGAAGAAACAGACCGCCCAAAGCTGTGGGAGGGGCATCATAGCGATCGCTCGTGGAAACGCAATGAACGCCAAGCCAGGACCTGCGTAACAGATCAGAGAGACAATGTGATAGACAGACACACACACACTCACACACACATACATATACAAACATACACACACACTCTCACACACAGATAAATACTAATCCTGACCTGCACAAACATACATGCACACATACACACACACACACACACAGCAGAGTCACACTGTGATGGACAGAAACATACACAGTGAAGCCTACTGATACATATAGAAGCAGACCAGGAGTAAACTGAAAATATTCTTTAACTGCAAAGCTATGGGTGAGACTACCGAGCCCATGAGCGTGCATGACAAGGCCAACATACAGACACTCACAGAGGATCAAAGCTCAATTTAAAAACAGAGTGGGCAGTCTTGCTCCAGGCTGCAGTAGCCAATGAAACTGCAGCATTGTGCTCACCTGATTGTGCCACCTCTGAAATGTCAATACCCTGCTCCTGTGCCATGAAACCCAATATGGAGAAAACAGCAAAGCCTGCCACAATGCTGGTTCCACTGTTCAGAATGCAAAGGGTGAAACAATCCCTGCCACACACAGACGTAGACACAGATAGTCAGTCAGTCAATCACACACTTTCACAAGAAAAACAAACCAAATGATCATAGAGAATATGAATAATTTTCTGTGTTATAAAATAAAGTCATATATTACAGTTTTTCTTGATTGCTTACACACTGTCCCTGTGCCTATTAACAATACATCCCAAACCATAATGCCATTTCCCAAAAGACCGGCCCATTTTCCACAACTTTAAACACTATTCCCGTTTTCACACATGATCCAGATTTGTTGAACTTTTTGTGTAAAACTCTACACACAAATCCTTTCATTTATCACTGGCTACACAATGTGCTCATTTAGCAAACACTGGCATTCAATATCATTAACTCAAGTCATCACAACTCAAACCCAATTAACACATGATTTCCCATATGGAAACAGTAAGGGCCAATTTTACTAAGAAATAGTCAAAGCGCAAAAATATTTGCTATATAGCAACACTTTTTCGGTCGCAAACACTGAAATATTAACATTCGATTTACCAAGAAATGTTCTAATTACCGATCAAAAAATTAAATGCCTTCATTTCGCAATATTTGCAGCAGGAGATGCTGAAATTGTGTAAATTTAGGCGTCAACAGAAACAAACTAACAAATTCCGCCAGATTTATCAAACACGCATAAACACAGCGTTTGTTCGTATTTCATACGTATGTTGATAAATATCAATCAATTGTAAATGAGAAGCGCGTTCACAAAATTTTTGATTAGCATAAATCGACGCCCCTGAAATACCATATAAGGAGCTTGAAATCCCTTTGTTGGCAATGTAAAGAGATGGCACAGGAAAGGCAAAAGAAAAAAACTGTTCTGAAGCGGCGACTGAAGTTTTGTGAATGGAAATAGAATTTTTAAAAATACTTTGTTCAGAAGTGAAAGTAGTTTAGTGTCGGGGCCTGGGAAGACCAAAGCCTGGCAAGAAATAACTGTTGCAGTAAATTCGATGTCAACAGTTTCGCGTACGCTGCAACAGGTAAAAAGAAATTGGTTCAACATGAAACTGGAGGGTGACCACAATCTGTTTTCCCTGGTTTTGGATCAGTCACCTTCCGATTCTGAAGGCAAATTTTTGTATATCAGCCTTATCATTGCCATAAATCCTGGGGGCAGCCGCACCCTGGCTGGCGAGAAGGGGCATGGCTGGTCGAAGTGGTAATGACACATGCAATATATCGTTGTGACCATCATGTTTTTCCTAAATCAGCTTGGGATGACTCCCAAGTTAAATAATTCACTCAAATTAGAACTATTACGTATGTAGGATCCTCCATAATAGTGAGCCCTCCCTTGCCTTTCCCTCCACTCTACAGTCCCTCTCCTTTTCAAACGCAAACTCTAACGTTGTTTTACCTTGTATAAAAATAACGACAACAATTGTAATATTTAGATTTATTTTTCCAACAAACACAGGAGAAAATTAGATCGCAAATTCCACAGTAAATGATCCAATCAGCTGGCTATATTAGTCCAATCGCATAAGGACGTATATTTATTAAATAAAAAGTAAATGTATTATGACAGTCCTATTTCTGCACTGTTTCGGAGACATGTTGACTGCTTAAGTTTTTCTTGGGGCTAATTGAGCAAGGTCAGCCATAGCAATGAAGACCTTAACAATGGTTTCTGCTCCATATTTACAGTAAACATTGTTAACGTGTTTTATGGAATTCATGTAAAATTCCAAACAAGAGCTAGATATAGAGTTCCAGAAGAAACTCTGTTTGCTTGCTGAGGGCTTGAAAAGTATGTAGACTACCTACTGTAAGTTTTAATGTACTGATTTACTTATTATTAGTATATTAAAACTTTTAGTAGGTACAGTAAGCACTGAAGTAGTAGCAGTCCGCTAAGGTAGCTAACTAGCAAGCATGCTGTTTTTTGGATAATTTTTTCTTTGGATAATTTTTTCAAATACACTAAAATTGCAGCAACAGTTGCCCAGTAATGTTAGCCACATTAACGTGCTCAACATTCTACTCATGTGAAGTCAGTGGAGGCTTTATTTAAAGCTTTATAGTTTAAAAAGTATGTATCGTAGAGCTTAGAAAAATACAAGCAACCTGACCAGTATATTCACACCAAGTTCGGTATGTCTACCTTAAAAACTGTTGGAGGAGATACATCTGGAAGAACCAGGAATATTAATATTAAGAAGAAAAAGAAGTGAGTATTCTATAGAAGGACAGTACTTTGCGCCTTCAGCAAGCAAACTAATTAATTTTATTAATCAGTATTGCACAAATGAAGCATCACCTGTTTTAATGTTGAATCCAATAGTGATTTTATATAACACTTTGAACAATTATAATGTTACTATATTACTTCCAAATAATTTGCGACTCATTTTTAATTAAAAAATGAGTGAATGGAAAAATAAAAGCTACAACATGAAAAACAAGCTTTAGAGCCGTATTTTTCCTTTACACAAACAAAACGAACAGTTTAGAGCACTCGCGAAATTTCTTCGGATCCTACGAACAAACTGATATACGAAAACTTTGATAAATCCCAAATTTTTTGCGTAAATGCATTTATGATAAAATTCATTCAGCTCACATTTGATAAATGAGGCCCAGTGTGTTTTGTTTAGTTGCATATTTTTGCAGTACATTTACTATGTCACTCAATGTCAATTTACATTACATTACATTTTGCAGACACTTTTATCCAGAGCAACATACAACTCAAAAGTTTTGTGTACTACAGTACATTGAGGTGTTAAAAACTTTAAATTTATACATATTTTGTTTCTTTATATTGTATTCATCATGTAAAGTGTTTTTTCTGTTGGGGAAAACCACAAGCGCCATTATTCGTTGCAGTGACAGGTCTTTAAAGAAGTGTTTTGAATTGATTTCACTGATGTGCAAGGACAATTTTGTAGTGTATTGTATTTGGTGGCTTTTGTGTGATATCTGATGGCAAAGTTTGGTTTAGATGTAAGATAACATGGTTTTGATTGAACTGGTTTCTGTATAATGATAAAAATGTCACACACTATCAGTCATTCATTTGGCATTCATATATTTCCCCTCTTTCTCCCCCCCCCCCCCCCCCCCCCCTTCCTTTTTTGTGTAATGTCCCAGGAGGGGAACCTTGCAGCCAAAAGATTTTGCCCAAATGTAGCCTATAAGAATAAGAACTAAGGAATCCCATGCAAAAATTCATATGTAAAGGAACTAAAGAAAGGTTATGCACACACAGGCTGCTTGATCCAGTCACTCCACAATGGCTAAATGAATTACCCTCAGTGTCTGGGTGTGTGTGTGTGTGTGCGTGAGCATCTGTGTATGCGTTCATGTCTGTGTCACTCACTTAAAGCAATCATTGTTGAATCTGTTGTAGCTGCCAAGAGCAGTGAGACTACCCATACAGATGCCATAGGAGAAGAACACCTGAGTGCCAGCATCCATCCACACCTAAAGAATAGGTGAGGGAGGGAACAAAGGAAGGAGAAAGAAGGGATGATAGAGGAAGAGAGAAAAAAATAGTGTATATCAAAGTTTCATCCCACCAATGCCTGTGTCAGAGCACACATGATGGATTTTGGCTGACAATATGCCTACTGATGAAAAAGGCTAGTCATTCTGTATTACAGTACATATGGATCAGCCATTTGGTGGGGTTGGGTTGTAGTACCTGTGGATTGACTAGTCGGGCAGGGTTGGGTTTATAGTACCTGTGGATCAGCCAGTCAGCTGGGGTTGGGTTATAGTGCCTGTAGAGCGGCCATTTGGTGGGGTTGGGTTATATAGTACCTGTGAATTAGCCAGTTGGGTGGGGTTGGGTTATGGTACCTGTGGATCAGCCAGTTGGATGGTCTTGGTTATAGTACCTGTGGATCAGCCAATCGGGTGAGGTTGGTTTATAGTACCTGTGGATTAGCCAGTTGGGTGGGGTTGGCTTACAGTACCTGTGGATCAGCCAGTCGGGTGGGGTTGGGTTACAGTACCTGTGGATCAGCCAGTCGGGTGGGGTTGGGTTTGAGGTAATAGATGATACCCTGATCTGCACCAGGAAGAGTGATGCCACGGATCAACAGAACCAGCAGCGTAAAAAAGGGGAAGGTGGCAGTGAAGTACACCACCTGCACAAGAGAGAGAGAGAGGGAGACAGAGAAAGAGGGATAGTTGCATATTGGTAAAAATGCAAAGTGACCATATCTTCTAAATAATATATTAATTGAGGTACATTCCTGAATGTCTTTGTGCAGCCAGTATCAAGGTGTAGAGAGTAAAAGGACAATACAGTATCTCAGCTGCAGTATCTCTAGCTGATGCTAATTTGCAACCCCTGTCCCTGTTTAGGCTTTTAAATTAAAGTCACAAAGTTTAACATGAAAAACATTAATAATAATACTAATACTATTACTACCACTAATAATAATTATAATAAATCACATCAAATAAATATCCAATGACATGTGTAGGTGCATGCAGTTGTGTGTGTGCTGTCTCTGTAGGGACCCCAATTGTGTCAGTGCTGTTTCTGTAGGAACCCCTAGTTGTGTCTGTGTTTTCTCTGTAGGGATCCTAGTTGTGTCTGTGTTTTTTCTGTAGGAACTCTAGTTGTGTCTGTGTTTTCTCTGTAGGGATCCTAGTTGTGTCTGTGTTTTCTCTGTAGGGATCCTAGTTGTGTCTGTGTTTTCTCTGTAGGGATCCTAGTTGTGTCTGTGTTTTCTTTGTCAGGACCCCTGCTGTGTCAGTGCTGTCTCTTTAGAGACCCCTTTTCTGTGTGTGCTGTCTCTGTAGGGACCCCAGTTGTGTCAGTGCAGTCTCTGTAGGAATCCTAGTTGTGTCTGTGTTTTCTCTGTCGGGATCCCTGCTGTGTCTGTGTTTTTTCTGTAGTGGCCCGTTGTGTGTGTGCTGTCTCTGTAGAGACCCCAGTTGTGTGTGTACTGTCTCTGTAGGGGCCCTGTTGTGTGTGTGCTGTCTCTGTTGGGGCCCATATTGTGTATGTGCTGTCTCTGTAGGGGCCCTTGTGGTGTGTGTGCTGTCTCTGTAGGGACACCAGTGTGAGTCCCAATCTCACCTTGCCTGTGGATTTCACTCCCTTCCACACAGAGAAGTAGCAGAGGACCCAGATGGCCAGCAGACACAGAGCCAGCCGCCAGCTCACCGGGCTCAGGTCCTCCATGCGGCTGGAGAGCTGCAGCACCTCCCTCCTGCACATACACACATACGCACTCACACATATACACACATATGCACACACACAAACACATGCAAACATACACATATATGCATATACATATGCGCACACATGTACAATACATGCATACACACAAACAAATATAAAATATATATGTATACCCCACTCTCGGGCGCAACTAAATGTCTCTGTTTATCTTCACAGACTCCTGCTAAGACAGGCAAGGGCCAGTGCTGGGCCTCCCTGCAACCCCAGTTTGCCTCAGTCCCACTAGCTATACCAGGACTCTGTCTGTGACTCTTCATTTTTGAGCAGGGAAACGGCAAGCATTGTGTGGCTCGTTTTGCTGTATTGTAACTTAAATACAGGCTGTGAGCCCTTCACCTCTACGCTGTGGTGCCTATATATATATACAGGGGGTCCTCGACTTACGAACGAGTTCCATTCCTACAACTTGTCGTAAGCCGATTTTCGACGTAAGTCGGAATTTATGTCTAAATTATACCTAAATTAACACCTTAAGTCACTCACACTGTACACACAACACATGAAGGACATATAAAATATGGAAATTAAATGAAACATTAATAAAAAAAAAAGAGAGAACAATTTCTTATCTCGTGTGGTCGTATTTGCAAACCAAACCGCTTAGGTCGAAACTAGGTTTTTAAGTAATTTATGGGAGTGCATCATAACCACGAAACGACAAAAATCGAGACCGTCGTAACCCGAGGACCTCCTGTATATATATATATATATATGCCCACACATACACAAAAACATATATCCACACTTAACAACACATATACATATAGGTACACATATGTACACATATACGTACACTCAGATATACACACACATACAGTACATATGCACACATGCATGTACACATTTATATACACACACGTATACACAAACCATAGTATCACACAGCAGTACACCCTTTCTTTATTTACAGAAAGCCTTACTGTATGGTTTTTTGGCAAAGGAAGCAAAATATGCAGCCTTACTCCCAGAATTCCATGATTGATGAAGCTGCATTTTCTGGAATGGCAGTCACATTGGCTGTAAAGTTGTGTCCCTCAAACTGAAAGCAGGAATCTAATAGAGACAAGCACAATGTCACCATCAATCTCAGCCCAGATCTCGGCTGAAGGAAAGTGTTGGTGAGTGCCAAGTGTATGCTGTTTCTGCCAAAAAGAGATGGAATCTGTAGAGCATTTGTTTTGGTAGTGTCAATTTGTCACCTTATCTTGGACAAAAATTCAAGAATGGTTATCTATGCATGATATTCGTCTTCAGTTAGACTTGTTTATAGTGTTATTGGGCGATATATCAAAACACTCTTACGCAATATACGACATAATTATATTGCTGGGAAAAGTATTTATTTTTGGGTTAAAATCAGTGGAGGCTCTAAGAATTGAGAGATTCAAGAACTTTGTCAAGGGTCACTGTAGAAGGCACATGAAACAGGAGACTTAGCTTATGCCAAAAGATGGGATAAAGTTAATAAGGCTGAAGGATGGAGTGGGTAAAGTACACGAGTAATTAAACACAGTACAGGGGTGGTGGCAGGATTTAAAAAAAAAGGGTATGTGAGTGTATCACACAGGTTTAGCAGTCTGTACAGGATAAGCACAACCTACAAACTCACTACAAAGCTGTTTCTGTAGTGTAGCACTATGTGCTGGGTACCTGTGTTCCAGGTGTTGTTGCAGTGGGACCAGGGGAGCTGTGGCTGGAAGCTGTGGACCAGGTAGTACAGAGCCCAGGCAAGCACAGTGGTGTAGTACACACAGCCATGAAGGATCATTATCTGAGTCGCATAGCCCAAACCTGCACAGAATGTACAGAATACGCACACATACACACACAATTTCAAATTTAAAACAGGCAAAACTTGTCTGACACAAGTTTTCACGTATATTACGAACTATGTGAGATGTGCAGGTAAGTAGCTTTCAGAAAAACAATGAACACAGCAGATGTGAATAAGGGCTATGATATAGAATATGAGCTTAAGAATGAGACTAAGACAAGTGGTTTTAATATATGCAAATAGTTTTGGAATTTGGGATACGTAATACATGATTTATAAAGCAATTTTTTGCAAATATGTGAACCAGAATGATTGGGCATTTTACAAATTTGACAAACATTACAAATAAATGTTCTTGTCTACATAACCAGGTGTTTTGTGGCTCGAGATGTCAGAGAACCTTAGTCTTCTTTGTAATTGAATGTAGGGTTGTGTACGTTCCAACATGACCCAGCACATTCCATTACAGTCCAGTGTATCCTGATTGACAGTCCCTTGGCCTTTATCAGCAAAGGGTCCTCTAATTATTTTGTACTTTTTTAATATCAGGAGGAACAAGGGAAAATTTGTTTTTGCCAAGGGCTTATGCGAGGATGGCAAAAAAGTCAAACAGCATGCCAAACAACAGGAGGTGGACAAACAGTGATAATCATCTTATTAAAGTACCACAAAACAAAATGATAATAATAATGATATTAATAATAAACAAATAGTAACTAACTACAGTTTTTCTCAATCGCTTACACACTGTTCCTGGGCCTATTAACTAAACATCCCAAACCATAACGCCATTTCCCAAAAGACTGGCCCATTTTCCACAACTTTAAACACTATTCCCCTGTTTTCACACATGATCCAGATTTGTTGAACTTTTTGCGCAAAATTCTACACACAAATCCTCTCATTTATCATTGGCTATTTTCATTTATTACTGAGCATTTAGAAAGCACTGGCATTCAATATCATTAACTGAAGTCATAACAACTCAAAGCCAGTTAACACACAATTGCCCATATATAAATACTAAAAGTCAAAATTCTTCACACACTACTCACAACCTCAGGCTGGATAGATAAAAGGGCCATGGGTCAGTTCACATTTTTTGGGTCCAGAAAGACCTGAAGGTAGATGAAGAGGACACATGAGAGGTGGAGGAGGAGGAGAAGGAAGTGAAAGGGCAAGGGCAAGGATGTTGCTGATGAGATCCATGAAACTCTAGATAACCATGTCTTTGTTCATGAGATGCCAATGAGGGAAGCTGGGCATAGAAGGAATCTGAGCCACTTCCCAGTAGCCTCTATCATCTGGACCTTCAGTGGTCTACAAGATCATGTCTATTGACACAGGGAGCCAGCACAGCCAGAACAGCCACTCTGTGTGGTCATTTGGCACAATGTCAGTTTCCATTGGGCTGTTTTGATTCATGACTGGTTCGCTAACAGCCCAAGTTTCAGCAACATCTCTCTCCCTGCATATTCTCCCTTCCTAAATCACATTGAGTTTTTTTTTTTTTTTCCGCATGGAGGTGGAACAAGATCTATGCATCCATGTTCACCTCCTCCAGGCCATTGTGGAGATTTGTTTAGATATTACAGTTGAGGCTTGCCAGGGGTGGATAAGGCATACAAGAGTTTTTTTCCCCTGCTGCCTAGCTAGGGATAACATTGCCTGTGATGTAGATAAAAAACTCTGACTACAGACAGGGTGCTGAGGCAGAATAGATGTGATTTCTTTATCTACAAACTGTACATTTTCATTACTTCATATTTGTAGATGTGGAAATTATTTTACTATATTGTATGTTCTTTATTAGTTGCATATTTTTTTTATATAAATCTGTTATTTCCTGTGACCGGGAGAGAGACCAATAGATTGGTTTCTGATGTCGTCTGAATGTAGACCCTCAGTAGACCCTTGCAACTAAGGCATGAGTTTCTCATGTTTCTTGCAATTTTTCATGGATCGATCATTGAGCTACCTAATGTAAAGCTGAAGATTTACCAAGTCGTGTAAGCTTTGGAGTTTAAACCCAATTTGGCTCAACAATTTTCATCAATGTATAGCCTTTGGAAAAACATTGAGGCAAAATCATTTAGGAGAATGTAAGATTTTGGTTTGAAACGTAACTTTTGCCCAACAGCTAAACGAAAACAAACTATGAGATTTTTGTTGCTTATAGCTAGGCAAGCCTCCATCATTCTACCTGTTGAATTGTGGACTTTTACAGGGTTCCACACTGGAAGTATATGGGTATGTCTGAGATTTAATGAGCTTCATAAATGTCATGGATTTCATCAATATCAACAACAGTTTTACAAAAGAAGCCAAAGTATGCCACAAAGGCAAATGGAAACCATCAATGTAAAATCCTGAATTTGTCTGAGCTGCTCCTCTTTAACATGAGGATCAGGCTGTGTGCCTGAGCTGTTCCACTGTAACAGAAGGATCAGACTGTGTGTCAGAGCTGTTCCTCTTTAACAGGAGGATCAGGCTGTGTGTCTCAGCTGTTCCTCTTTTTCAGGAGGATCAGGCTGTGTGTTTGAGCTGTTCCTCTTTAACAGAAGGATCAGGTTGTATGTCTGAGCTGTTCCTCTTTAACAGTCCTCCTCTTTAACAGTCAGGCTGTGTGTCTCAGCTGTTCCTCTTTTACAGGGAGGATTTGCCTGGGTGTCTGAGCTGTTCGTGATAAAGAGGATAAAAGTGTCTGGGGAGCTTTTGGCTGAGGTTGTGTTTTGGATTCTTTGTCGTCTCAGTTTCTATTATACTGGGTTGGAGTAGAGCATAAATTCCACTTACCCACATTTGTAAATGCATAACCTGGATGTGGTAGAAGATAACTGCTGTTTACGCATGCTTCTAAATACATTTACCAATAGGTAGCCTCTGCGTAAGCTTAGCTACATCCTTACCTAGTCTGTCAGCAAGCTAGCTAATGTGCTTCTTGTCTACAGCCACCTCAAGTGAAAGGTTTTGAGTTTATAACTATATATGTAGTCTTAGCATGTGTAATATTCCATTATACACAGAGACTGTTTGTCTGTCCGTCTGTTTTTATTACCACAGGTGCAGTGGTGGATTAAGGTGGACATGGGCCCCAAGGCTGCTCTTTATATGTTACACTGTGTAGGCTATGGATCCCCTCAGAAATGTGCCTATCCAGTGTACTACATGAGCACATTATACATATAGAGGTTCTACAAGTTAAAATGTCTCACTGATCAATAAAGTACACAACAATGGGGTCTCATTTGGTGGATTAAAACTCAAGATTTTAGGTATAATTTGGAAAAAAGCCCTCTTTTTTCTTTTTGCAATGGAGGTAAGACAGACAGCTGTGATACATTACTGTATCTTCAAATCCTATTAACTCAAAATAGTGTACCATTAGATGGAACCCCTTCTAAAAAATATTTATTGAGATACTTTCATTCAGGCTAAATCGCATGTGGGAATGGTTATCTGGGAGCTGCTGCACGAGAGTGAAACCAAAACTGGAGTAACACAGAGGCAGCAGTGGGTAAAAGAACACAAAGGCTTTTGCTGCTTGATTTTTGAATGTTTTTACTTCCTGTAGGTCAGTGCTGGGCAGGAAATTAGTTGCTCTTCTTTTTGTGGGTGTAGTTGGTGTTTCATTTGAATAAGCAGTCAGGCAACTGATACTGAAGGATGATGCTCCTGAACTGCAAAGTCCAGGTTTCCTGCAATTGCAGGATGGTCTCAATACTTTGAGGGAAAAATAGTGTAATTATTACTTGTTGATCATTAATTTTGAAAGACAAGAGCTAGAACAAAAAACTACATATTCCAGGCAAAGTCACAAATGGATAAATCATTGTTAGCTAACCCTCTTTCACTAAATGTCCACTTTAGCTAGCGATGTAATCATGTTTACCAGTGTAGCCTGCTGACTAGCTACCTAATATTCTTTTTTTCTCTGAAGTACATTTAAATTATTAAAAATAGCCTGGCCAATCCGGGGCCCTTGCAAACATGGGGTCCGTAGGCTGCAGCCTAGGCCAGCCTTTGCATTAATCCACGCCTGCACAGGTGAATAGCTGTAACTTATCTAATGCTACCAAGCTAATGTTGACTAGGGCTTTATTTAAGCAGCATGAGGTATTAGGGATTGGTAAGGGACAGTATTAGAATTCTGTCAATTCAATTCCCCCTATTCTCTTGTCTAATATCTTGTGGGGTAATAAAATGAGGCACCCCAGACAGCAAACAATTCTAAAGTAAACGTTCTTTACTTCAAGACTTTAAGGCAGTACGTACAGCACAAGTCTCTCTCTAACATGCAAGGTTTGTCTTCTGCTTAACTGAATGGAATTGTTCCATTCTTGCATGTGACCTGTTTAACCAATCACATCTGCATACATATTTGCTTGAACATTAATCCCTTAAACTCAATCTAGTACATATTGCAGCTACCATGTTACTTAGCTACCAAGTGTGAAGTAATTGCAGACAGCTCTGTGCACAGTTAAGAATGATCAGTAATGGTTTGCCAATTACATTTTAGCTTTCAATTTGTTGTTCATGTTCATAGCTATCACAATCATTGGGTTGTTAGGTTAAGAAACTGCATATTGCTAATGAACTATTCTCCTAAATCTTTTAGCATTCAAGTAAATGTCAGTATGAGAGTGGCTGACACTTTCTAAAGGTGGATGCCATCATTAATGCTGGGTTCTAAGGTAGCTATGTTATATCTCCGCTTACCAAAGCTATGTTTTTGTATGTATGTTATGTTTACATTGCTACAAAAAATGAAAATGGATTGAGCTGTGAAATGTGTTTGTGCTCACGCCAATGTGTTGATGATTAACTCACTGTGTTATTTCCTCTTAATTGTGCGCATTATTGGTCTGGCTACATGCATTTGAAATTGCCCGCATGACAGGACCAGCACTGAATTAAATTGATGGCATTTTGCATTTTGCTGGCAATTTTTTCTTATTTTCCAGCCCTAGTAAGTTATTGAATTCCCTTTCCCTCATGTGTAATTACATTTCAGCTGAACAGTTTGTGTTAGGCAAGAGGAAAAGTTTTGGGGAAGCATAGTTATGACCTCTCATTTGCTGTCATAGCCTTTTGTACTGATCTTGGATAAATTGCAAACCAGTTAAAACAGTACATTCACAGAGAAGGGGAGGGACAAATGATGTTGAAATGTGAGTGAGTTTGTTGATGTAATTAACCTCTGGGCTATTAGTAGCACCTACTATGCCTTTACTGTGTTAACATGAGTTAGTAGGAAATGTTTATGGACATAATTTCCTGAAGTGGAGGGGGAGCAGGAAAAGTGGGCATGTCTCACCGCCAAAAAGAGGGCAGAAATTCCTCCAAGCACAGACCCCACCCAGACTGGTGTACTGGCCTAGAGATGTCTCCAGCAGGAAGAGGGGGATTCCACATATTGCCAAGAACAGTAGATAAGGTACAAAGAACACTCCTGTGAAAAAGGTGGGAGGAAAAATCAGACATTGGGAGTTATCTAAATGACTCATAACCCCCTGCAGCAGTGACCCATAATCCCTTGCAGTAATGACCCATAATCCCTTGCAGCAGTGACCCATAATGCTTTAATGACCCATAATCTCCTAAAGCAGTGACCCATAATCCCTTGCAGTAGTGACCCATAAACCCCTATAGCAGTGACGCATGATCCCCTATTTTACTGTCCATAATCCCTTCCAGTTGTGACCCATAATGCCCTGCAGAAGTGACCCATCTACATGAGACGCTAAACACACACTGGGCCCACACAGTCACTTGCTCTAGCAGCTATAGGTGCAGGAGGATTCTCACCTCCACCATTCCTGTAGCACAGGTAAGGGAACCTCCACACGTTGCCCAGGCCAACAACATGGCCCAACACAGCTAGCAGGTACTCGGTTTTATTGGCCCAATGTCCCCTGTCCTGCAGGGGTGTGTCCTCACCAGCTCCATCTGAGACCTTCACTGGAGCTGAGGATATGGTTATCAAAGGGAACCCCTGTTCTGCATTCATCTGTAGCATAATGACTGCGACTGGTAAAGAAGGAATAAACAAGAAATGGATAAAGATAAAATGCAGCTCAAATGCTTCACAGAAAAGGAAAAATATATAACAGGACATTAATGGGATTCATGATTAAAATGTAAAAATAAGAAAGTAACACAAGAAAGCATTAAAACATGAAAAAAATACAACAGGTAAAAAGAAAATATGACCAAAGTATTTATAGGGTGGATAATACAAATAAAAAAAAAACAATAAAAAGATACATCAATATAAAAACTGGTGTGGCATACTTAGTCATGACTTAATAAAATTCTAGATCATAGAAACATGCCTTGAGCAGTTTCTTGAAGCTGTGTACAGACAATGCCTGATGGATATTTAGAGGGAGGTTGTTCCAGGAAACATTCAACCTATTCAGGCACAAAGATGTTTTAAAATGACGTGATAAAAGATATTGCAATTCTATGTTCTATGCAATGGATGTCATGTGGACATCCCAGGGAGCTCTTTATTCTATGATAGTTGAGAAGAGATAGTTCAAAGAAAACGTAAAGTCCTGAATTCAAAAGCCAAAATTATCTTAAAATTTTAGACTCTTTATAGCCCCCTTTTGCGTGGATGGCTGCATTGCAGGCTCTTGGCATTCTTCCAACTATCTTCCAGAGGTAACCACCTGGAATGCTTCTCCAACAGTGCTGTAGGAATTCCCACAAGTTCTGGGCACAAGTTAGCTGCCATGCTCTTACTCTTCAGTCCAACGCATCTCAAATCAGCGCAATAGGGTTTAGGATGGGGGCTTGTGGGGGCCAGGTCATCTGTCGATGTACTCCGTGTCTCTCCTTGTTCACAAGATAATTCTTACACAACCTTGAGGTGTGCTTCGGGATCTTGTTGAAAAACAAATGACGATCCAGATGGGATGGTGTGTCGCTTAAAATGCTGTGGTAGCAATATTGGCTCTGTATGCCTTCAATTTTATATAAATCTTCAACATCAAATAGCAAAACACCCCCACACCATTACGCTGCCTCCCTCATGCTTCA
The DNA here is from genome assembly GCA_019788955.1 of Albula glossodonta. NCBI lineage: Eukaryota > Metazoa > Chordata > Actinopteri > Albuliformes > Albulidae > Albula > Albula glossodonta. The sequence continues at coordinate 189,461 of JAFBMS010000137.1, read as the reverse complement.
CAGTTGGGATCACATATGCTGGTGTCATCTGTTCATCTTTTCTGTGTCTCAGAAAAACACAATGGTTGGAGCCAAAATTTTTAAATATCAAATTTTGGACTTGTCTGACTAAAAAACAGATTTCCATTGTCCATTGGCTGTGGTCTTTTGCCGGCAATTCTGCCATAAACAACTGATTCACACAATCTCCTCTGGACAGATGTTGAGATGTGCTTTCTGCTAGAGCTCTATGAAGCATTTATTTCAGCTGTAATCTGCACCACTGTCAACTGGAGATTTCTAAGGCTAATGACTCTAATATGCTTGTCATCTACAGCAGAGGTAATGCATGTTATTCCTCTCCTGGGGAAACTTTCAGAGTTTTTGAGATTTTCCTGATTGATTGGCCATCATTTCTTACAGTAATTATGGACTGACAGTTTTCTTTGCAAAGTTCAGCTTTTCTTGTCATATTATTATTACAACAAACAAAAAGAAAGCTTTCTACCAAATAGGTCCCTTGGTATCCACTCTACCTTGTCATGATGTAAATGACTATCTCATGTGTTTAGCCTGGGAAAGATAGTTTTCAGGATAATATATATATATATCACTATTTGATATTTAAAGCCAAACCACAAAACTGAGATATTGGCTTAAAAGACCTTTTTTTTTTTGAAAAAACAAAAATGTTTGCTTTGGAAAAATATTTTGCATGAACATAAACTTGACTATTTATGTTTATGTTAGAAACACATTTCTGGTATTTTAACATCTAACCCTTTAGATATTAATGGCTATAAGAAAGAGAAATGTATGATTTTCAGTAGGCATGTCCAAACTTTTGACTGGTACTGTATTAATTAAAAGAAATGAAACATCCTGATATATTTTTATACATTTTATTTATACAGAAACATAAGAAAGCAACATACAGAACAGCGAAGACCTCTCCAATTGTTTTAAACTGAGAGAAATCACAAAGATTTATCAAATTCCATGTATCATATTGGTTCACTTACCACAGTTTAAAGGCAGGACCAACCTGTTGGCTGGAAAGTTAGTAGTTATAAACAGCAAGTTTATCTTTGCATGTCCCTACTCTTCTGACAGAGGAGTTTGCATGTATGGTAGGTTTTAGAGGAGTGACACTGAGAAGAGATACTGTGTTTTATTGTGAAACGGTCCATCCGCTTCCTGACAGTGCCTTGGTACATAATGCTCTAATATGTTACCAGAGGTGTTAAAGTTTCACACTGTCCACGCAAAGGAATACATTATAAGACTAGAAGTGCAAGTCACCATGTGCCCTAGCCTGACCTTCAGAGTCAGGTAGAAAGAAAATGGAAATGTAATAAACAATGAATGTATCAATATTTATTAACTAACTCATTGCCTTCAGAGCAGCCTCAGTCCCTGTTATAGTCCTGTTGTACAATGTTGGCACATTCTTCATTAAGGAAGCTTCCAGTTCTTTGGGAGATGATGTTGCTGATCTCCTGCACTAGAGAAGCCATCACATACATTTAAAATCATCAAGGATTTAAACACAATAAAGACTATATGGCTTATTTCCACTGTGGTCCACAGATGAAGGAGGTGGAAATCTACACCTCACTCCATGTTCCACAGTCTCCCATTAACATTTGATGATGCTTAGATTAAGTGATTGTGGAGGTCATGGAAGTTGTATGACTTTATCGTGATTGTCCTGAAACCACCTTTGATTCCATTTAGTAGTTTGTATCTTGATGTTAGCATCATGGAATATTGGAGCATCTTTAGGAATAGCAGTGATTATGTAGATGCTCGCATCTTGGAAAATGGGAACATCTTTAGGAAAAGCAGTGGTTATGTAGGTGCTTGCATCTTGGAAAATGGGAACATCTTTAGGAAAAGCAGTGGTTATGTAGGTGCTTGCATCTTGGAAAATGGGAACATCTTTAGGAAAAGCAGTGGTTATGTAGGTGCTTGCATCTTGGAAAATGGGAACATCTTTAGGAAAAGCAGTGGTTATGTAGGTGCTTGCATCTTGGAAAATGGGAACATCTTTAGGAAAAGCAGTGGTTATGTAGGTGCTTGCATCTTGGAAAATGGGAACATCTTTAGGAAAAGCAGTGGTTATGTAGGTGCTTGCATCTTGGAAAATGGGAACATCTTTAGGAAAAGCAGTGGTTATGTACGTGTTAGCATCATGGAATATGGGAGCATCCTTAGTAAGCAATGATTGCGCCACATAATGTGCTAAGTCACCTAAAATGGTTTGGTATCCCTTGACTGTAATTCCACAAACTGTAATGATATATATTTATTTAACCTTTATTTAACCAGGAAAGTCCTATTACAGTGCTGTGCCCTGATCTAAAGTCAGACTGGACCCTGCTCAGAATACTGTTTTAAAGTAGGTAGTTCTTTAGTTGAGAATTCATTAAAAGACTTTGGCTAACATAGGGAACGTGGATATAGGCAGTGGTCGATTTGTAAAAAAAATTCAAGGAAAATGGTCAACCTCGGAGTGGAAGGATGGTGGTATATGCCTACATTTGTTTATATCCATGAATCAACATAAGAAAAAAAGACAGAAAAATGTTCTTGTAACTCATATTATTAATACAAAAACTATCCTATTATTTACAATGTTAATTTTTTATAATAATAACAACAATGATGTTACTAGCACGGGATTTCAAAAACATGCCTCTACCCTATCACAACTGCTTACGAGTTACTGCTTAACATCACCCTCTCATTAGAATCTAAAATCAGTCTTGTTATTTCAAGCAAATAAATACATTAGATAGTTCACATGTTCGTTTGCTCACAAGTGAACACGTTAGCTGCCAAGCAATATATATAACAATGTTCACAAACACGTTAATGAAGCAGAGGGGGACCTTCACTTCACTTCACACACAAACCACAGCCTGGCCCTCCTGCCATTCTCCACCATCCCCCACCCCCTCCAGTAAGCAAACCTCCCCATGCACCTTCTCCCAACCTTCCACGGGGAGCCACTGGAGGACCTCTGAGCACGCCGGGACCTCCGCATCTGCCCTCCAGGTCAGTCGGACCACCCTCTAGAGGAGTAGCCTCCCGGGCCTAGCAGCATGCACCGAAGGCTTGTTCCCACGCCCAGTGCACTTGACCCTGGTAGGAGGCAGAAAACGTCAGTGAGCCGGGCTGCACACCCCTAACCACCACTTCCCAGCAGTGGGTGATCACATTCATACCCAAGACCACACTGGCCGGCCCCAGACACTGGTCTCAAACAATGATCACCCCTTTCCCCAGCACCTTTACGCCCCCAACCACAAAATCCATCACAACATCGTGGACAACACAGTGAGTTGGAATATCCAACCCACTGGCTGCCCAGAGAGTCAGCCACTGTAGGTTGGTGGTGTCCCGCACTGGCAAAGCTCCATACCATTGCCGGAAAAGCCTCTCAGTAAACAGGGTAAACTGCGAGCCCATATCTAGGGCGCACAGCACCTTTACCTACACTAGTTCCACCACCACCTCAGGGCATACCCGCAGGATGTCTTCCCTAGGCAGACTCTCCTCACCTCCCCAGTGTTGCACCCGCATACCATACTTCAGATAGAGCAGGGATTTTAATGGTGGGGGCAGTCCCGCTTCATATGACCTGTCTGCCCACACTTCACGCAGACGGGCTGACCCTCAGCATCCCATTAGAACTGGCCCCAGCAGGATCCTGCCCCGCCACAGCTCTGATCGCACCTGCTCATTTCACCGCTCCACGTTCATTGTCAGTGCTGGAACCATAGGGGTACTAGTTGGATCAGAGCAAGAAACAAAGTCAGCATCCCCCCTCTGCTCCAGCTGCACTTCTCAGGCCTCCCAGCTCATCTCCAAGAAGGTGATAGCCAAGCGTTGCCTCACCTACCGCTGGAACTCCTGTCTCACGGGGCCCCCTCGCAATGACCAGGAGGAACTGATCACTAAGGATCTCGTCGTCCACCCTCTCATCCTCCGGCTCTCGGGCCCGCTGACTTGCATGCAGCTCCCTCAGCCGCAAGAGGTAGGCCTCCAGCACCTCCTCCGAGCTTTGGTGGCATTGGAAAAAGCAGGAGGTCCACAGACATACACACACACACAAAAACTAAGGGCGGGGCATGACTCGGCCCACACTGTCAAGAAGCTGGGCCTCCTCCGCGCTCCAAATTAAAAAATAAAACCCGAAAGAAAACCAGGCAGAGACTGCCACTCCTCCAGTGCCCTGGAACCGCCACGTCCACACGCTGATGGTCTCCTGGTTCACCATCTGCACAGGACTTGGGATGAGGAAGGCTAAAGGAGAGGAGAAGGCACAACACAAAATCACCCCTCTGTGGACTGTGTAGAGCAGGGTCACACACACACACACGTGTCGTTATAATTCACGGTACATGTCCCTCTCACCACTGGGGCTACGTCCCCGCTTGCTTCTTTCCCAGCCTGGGGTATGCAGCTCTGCCGCCTGTTGCCTTCTCCCCTCACTCACACAGTACACTGCCAGTTCCTCCTGTTGTATTTTATTGTTTACCAAGTAATTATTAGGCAATTCATAGTGTATTCATATAGTTAAAATGTTCATGAGAGACACAAGTAGTTAAAAAGAGAGAATTAAATGGTTACAATGACTTCCAGACCGCCAGTTGGCAGTAATGTTTCAGTTAAGAGTTGTACTGAGAAAAGCGGGAAAAAGAAGTACAGGAAGTAACTAAGAAAACAAAAACCATGTTGCTAGCACTTGAACGATGTAGTGCAAAGCCATGCATTTTGTCTGTACTATGCACAGTTGTTCAGTAAACAGTTGAACAAAGATATACGATGTTCCGCTCCCTTTCTTTTTGTAGGAGTTACAGTTAAGTCCCTACACCTCCGTCCATTTCCTCAGTTGGCCCACCGACACAGTCCCAGGCGTGCAATCCCTGCCTCCATGTATGCCACACACACACACCTAAAATGAAATCCCCCCATGGGATTCCTTCCAACAAAATTCAAGAGAAATAATGAAAGCCAAAAAAGAAAAAGAAAGAACAAAAAGAAGCCCACAACGAGAACGCCGGCAAAAGTTCTAAAATCATAAATAACGAAACCATAAATGAATGAAACAAAATGAAACAAAAAATTCCAAATAAATCAAAATAACCCTGTCTAAAATCCCGCAGTAGAAAGCTGGTTCCTTCAAGACTACTTCGTCCCTCACTCTTCTATCATGATTCCCTGTGCGGAGAGAACAAGAGACAGCTGTGCTAGATTACCGATCGGGCAAAGCAAAGGAGACAAACCACCCCGATCCACCCCAATCACCAATAAAGAAAACTCACCAAGACGGTGGTTTGTCAGGCTCACCTCCTGACATAAGGAATAAGGAATAAAAGCCACCAAGGCTCAGAGGATACAAAACAACACAAACTGGAGCGCAAATAATGTAAGACTGACATTTAAATTTCTCTGAGGATTTGTCTTTTGACGATTAGGCAATAAATAGCAAAGGTAATTCCGTTAAAAAAAGGGGGATGGGAAGAGAGAAGATAATTTTACAAGGGGTATGGCATCCCCCCCACATCCCCCTTCAACTCGAGCCCTGGGTATAGGATGATAATTATTTACATCTTTAAGGTCTCCAGCCTTTATTAGGGGGAGAACATAAGCTGATCTCCACACTTTGGACATACAATTGGACAAGAGGCTTTACTTAAAAATATGAGCCACTGGCTTGGCAATAATTGGAAAAACTACAGTATCTTTTCAAAGTAAAGATCAAAGTTGTATGTGCCTGTGTCTTTTAAAGTATTATAGACCTCCACAAAAGAGACAACCTCAAAGTTAAAGGAATTAACTTTTTGATAATCAGACCCAGTGACTCCAGATGGCTGTCTATGTCATTACAGCTCCACCATAATTTTATGTTTAACTATTGGAAACAGGATGAAGGCTACCTTTGGCCTTATGCAAACATAAACCTATCCATATGAAGGAAACTGAATAAAAGACATCAGATTGTATTACACACTGGACAGTGTTCATTTGTCATGGTGCTCATTGGACCAGGTTGTGCATTGTTGTGCATTGACCTCAGCTACAAACATGTTATGTTAGGTTTGGACACTGGAAAACAGAGAAATAGCTTTAGCTCTGTAATTTTTGTAGCTTTTGATTAGCGGTTTGTTGTAACTATCGTGTGAAGTGTTTGTCTGTCTCTGTGAGTCAGGTTCAGCTGGCAGCCACTCTTCCTCTCTCCTGATGCAGCTGTGCATCTGCAGCTCTGGGGGAGATAGTGAAAATAGTGCTGCTGTTACTGTGACTAGGGCACCTCTCAGAAGTCACAGGTAGATTTTAATATATTTAAGACATAAATTCAATAAAACTGAGAATGTTGCAAGAAAAATCAACCACAATTAAATCTTATCAACTGTGAATCAGTGTTAGGGTTTATGCAATGTTTGAACATGAAAGTTAGATCCACTGAGGTCCTGTAAGGACTGTTTAGGCTGCAGACTGTGGTGTCAAACACTAAATCAGCTGCAGTTTATGTAACAGGAAACTTGTTTTACTCATCTCTGCCCCAGATTCCATTGTCATGGGATACTCCTGCCAATATTGATTTACATGTGGGCTTGCAGGTGCTGAACCTAAGCCCTCATTGATTTAAGAGTCTTTTTCTGCTGGCCCCAGCATTTTTATGTACTTCTCCCCAATAATCTATTTTTCTTTTTCAAACATCAGTGTAATGACCAGGGTCACCAGCCAATAATCTGGTGAACTGCCAATATTTGGGCCTTCTTCTGCCCATCCAGCGTTTAAATGGCCTTTGGATGAGAAATGGCAGAAATGAATTTCTAAGAACGAAATTAAATAAATTATCTTAATATACCAACCTAGTTGCTGTGTAGATGGGTAGTACACCAGTGTTTGTTTATAACAGATTAAGTATAATCTGGATTACATGATCACATTACAAACTAAATGTATTCCGCCCAGATTCAATCAACATTTATCCTTAACTTAGGCTCAAGATTAATTAAACACAAATGTTCTTCAGTGACACAGTTTGGCAAGTTCAGCAATCATGAAAACTGTTTCACCAAACTCTTCTTGTATAGCATAAAAGCATTCTACATTTTTGGATTGTCCCCACAAACGACCAGCACAGTGCATTGTTAATGTCATCCAAGGCAAGAGGAATGGAATGGTAAGGGAAGGGAAGCATCTTTGGGATTAGCACGTTTGACCAGAGGCCTGCACATGGAGGGCTATGTCCCATTAGACTGTCCCTTCTTCATGGCCCAGGTGATGTGGCCCTCTTTTCCTGAGAGTTTCTGCACTATTTCAAGTGCAGCCAGCACTGAACTAGCCAGTGAAGTGTTGCAAACAGGCAGTACAGCACAGGGAATGCGATACGTTTGCATAACCCTCCCACCATTCTCCACGCCTCTGCACAAAAAGCCCACCACCATTAAAAACATCTGAATGGGCCAGCATTAGTCACTGCTGAGCATTCAGAATACGTAGCTGCAAACTGACAGACATAAAAAAAAATTTTATGCTGCCGTCTGTTAAGATCACTTCTGGCCTTTACCAACAAAAATTGAGTTCAAGAGTAGAATAAAGAAGGGATACTAGTCATTTGCTGGGTAAAAGATAACACAAACCTACTGCAGTTGTAGGCTAAAGGTGATGTTTTATTTAAGTGCGCTATCAACAATGAATCAATGCAACATTCCTCATCTCAAAACAGCAATTTCTTTCTAAAATCTGGTCCTTCAGCTCTTCACTGGTGGTCTGCCCCATCTCATCTCTGTATCTAACATGGTCTCCCAGTGTAACCTGCCATGGAAGTACTGGACTCTGCCATTACAGTGGTGACCAGAGACCTTTAAGGTTGCCACTTGACATAGAATTTACTATCTACTCGCGTTGTGCATTAGCCATGAGTTTTTTTGCTTTCTCAGATATTTGAAAATGACAGGACAGAGTCTTTAACAAAACTATGCTAACAAACTTAGCGGCTAGCTGAGGTTATTAGCCACATGACGGGCACTGACTCTGGGATCCTACACCCACGTCTCCAAGCACTCACTTTGCGCCAGCTCTTTTCAAACAGCGTGCTGCCTCTCGCCGCCTGTCCTTACATAAGCAAGAGCTGAGCAAAGAGGCGTGGGCCATAAGTCTGGGGAATGGAGGGGAGCCGAAATGGTTCCATGCTGCTCCACCAGTCACCTGGGCGCTTCCTGTAATTCGCAGCTAAGGTCTGTATACAGCGGGGGTGGCCATGAGAACAACACTGTTCAAATTGAATGAAGGTAAAATTCAAAATAGAATATGTGAAAAAATATGTGTCATTCAATGTTAATGTCAATATTTTTGTTGTAGAAAACCTCCTGAGCTGCTTTCTGTGTTAGCATTAGCCTCTGCGTGTTTGTGCCCCAACTCTCTAATTCAGGGTTAATTCATTTTTAAAGCTGATACACTGATCCTGGGAGGAAGGGCAGGGGTACAAAATAGAGGTGTTATGAACCCTAAAGTCAATGCAGCCACTGTGGGCCCTGAGCCAATCATGGAGTTTTTTTGATGTGAAGGATTCTGATGCCAAACACAGCAGAGATCATAGTTCAGAGCCAAACTCTAAACATTATGGAGATCATGGTTTAGAACCAAACTCCAAACATTGTAGAGATCATACTTTAGACCCAAACACCAAACACGATAGAGGTCATAGTTCAGGGCCAAACTCCAAACATCATATATATCATACTTTAGACCCAAACACCACAGAGATCATGGTTTAAAGCCAAACGTCCATAGAAATCATAGTTAGACCAAACCTCAAAACACTATAGAGACCATGATTTAGACCTAAACAGCACAGAGATCATAGTTTAGAGACAGACCACAGAGATTGTGGAGGTGTTTATAGTTTAGGCAATTATTAGTAAAGTCCTGTTTTAAAATGTCCTTGTACACTTTGCTCCTGACATGAACACTGAAATATCATTACTCAACCAAATAATTTATTTGGAACAATAAAGTAAATCAATTATTCAAATAATTAATTATTCCAGTTTTTACAATGTGCAAGACCAAAAGAGTGTGGACAAGGACATTATGAAATTACACACAATTTTTTTACTCGCCTATACTTATTTATTGAAGCATTTTATCATACTTGGTCTTTATCTGCTGCCAAGATCACTTTACATTTTTAGGATGTATTTTTAATTTTTGTATCAATTAAACTCATGAGTACACCTAAATTTCCCTGCAGTTAACAGGTCTATGTTTAGCTTAATTAATGATGGGTCATTACATTTATTTTTGTTCATACACTGGGTGTAGTTGTCACCTAAGATCAGAATAGGAAAAATTCAAACATTTATGATTAGGTTTCACAGTTACCATTTTCGTTCATGGGCCTTGGGATCAGAGACTGCATGGCTTTTTGCTGCTTTTATTTCCACATAGGGATTATTCCTTACACTGTAAATATTTTGCCTTGCTTTTTCGATTGTTCTGCTCATTATGTTGATCCAACCTCTTTTGTATGTGACTGCACACCCAGCTAGTTTAAGAGAAAATGTCTTAACTTATTGCTACCCGCCATCATGACATTGATTAAGCATGATCGTAAATGTTTGGTATAGTGTAACTGGAATGATAGAGTAACAACCTAAACTGAGTTGCTTCATATTATACCAACCAGTTTATATAATTTTATTAGATTCCATAGAGTAATACATTGTGGCAAATGAAAAATCTCCATTGCTAAACTCTTTTATCAGTTGCCTTTTTGGAAAATTTTCCCCCTTGATTTTCCTTTGAAAAGCTTATATTCTTATTTTCAGGTCATACAACAAGTTTGAGAGTGACAAAAAAGCAGTTTTTAAAAGTGTTTTGTTTTTTAGCATTTTAGATTTTGAGTCAAATTGTCTTATTGATTATTTTTGGGGAGGAAAGAATGCAGTAAAACAGCCATGCCATCAAATGAATGTCTGAATTTCTTAAGTGTAGGCGCATATTCCTTACAAAACAGTTCAAGGGCACAGAGTAAGAACTGCATGCAAGAAAAATAACTGAATAGACTTTCTTAGAAAATATATTGCTTTTTTTTATGTCAACAGGACATCTTAGTGCAAGGTTAAAAAGTAAAAAAGTGCAGTTACAAAGTGCAGCAGGGATGGTTGTCTTTGGTTAAATCACCTTAGAGTCCATGCTGCAAACTTCTTGCTAATTTTTGACTACATTATACCATACACACACCATATACAATTAACATAAACACACAGCACAAATGAAGGCTGAAAAGGTTCATAAAGATAGTTTTGTTTGGTTTTTGGGCCATTGTGTAAGGATTGATTGAAAGAATATTTTCAGTTTCACTGCCTAATGGAAGTATTTTCCTTTGTAGCATGTTTCAATGTTTTGTGAGACACTGATTCAGACAACATGTTAAGACTGTTTTAAGAATGTAACTTCTGAATAGCCAGATGTGTTCAAACAAATGAGAACACGGTATTGCACGATATTCCAGTCTTTTTAGTATGTATCTCTGCTGCCCCCTGTCAGCAAGGGCACGAAAGTGCATGGTACAACTTTCATTGCTGGCACTGCACACATGCCAAAGGGAAAAGAATTGTGCACAATTATGTTGAATGAAAATGATTAAAATAGCTTTTCTTTGACTGAACAGTAGATCTATTTGCACTTCACTGAGAGTCTTCTGTTCCATAGTTGCATGCAAGGGGCTCAGAGCTTAAGTTAGCAAGAGTCATGGCACAGATAAAAAAAAAGGGCAAAACATAGGGGTTCCTCATGTAAACATCCTTTCCGACAGAGACACAGGTTCATCCATAGGTAACAAACAAAGGCTAAACCTCCTTACTGAGATGAAGGTACATCCACACGGAATAGACATGGGCTAAACCTCCTGAGACACAGGTACATCCATAGGTAACACACAAAGGTTAAACCTCCTTACAGAGACACAGGTATCTCTGTACATAACACACAAGGGCTAAACCTCTTTACTGAGTGTAATGATTCCCAGTCCTTAGTGGATCTTGAACCCAGGTCTCCCAACAGGAAGACAACAGCACTAACCAGCAGAGGTTTGGGAGCAAACTCAAATGCAGAGACAGTTGGTAGATTTAGATGAGGAATTTATTCCAAAAGCAAAAACACAGACAACAGAATCCAAGCAGTAATCCAGAGAGAAATCCAAAAACCAGTCCAGATCCAACACAAAGAGCAGTCCATAAAGAAGCAAACAAATCCAATAGGTGAATCCAAAAAGGGTAAATCCAAAACAGAGCAATACGGTCAAAGCCAAGCAAACAGAAAAAAAAAAACCCCCAACAAAGCAGGCTTAGGACAAAGGGGGGTACACTGAAAACAGGTAGTACTAGCAAAGACTAAGCAATGACAGAGACAAAGACCAGGGTTTAAAATACACAAACCAATAAGGAAACAATGCACATGACACACGGTAAATGAGACACAGGCAGGGCAATCAACAGAATGGGTGTAACACAATTAAGGAACAAAGAGTCTCTGGTGACCCCTGGTGGGGAAGGAAAAAGTCCTAACACAGATACAGGTTGTGCCCCAGGATACACATTACACACTAAATTGAAAATAAATGTTTAAAGGAAACGTTTAACTTGTGTTTCAAAATCACATAAATCTTCCAATGAAATCATCACAGCCACCAAAATGACATGTCCCTTTATTACTTACACCAAGACAAAATTCTAAAATACAGAGTTACTGACAGTTTTCAATGAAAGTTTGTTTATCTTGTTTACCGTTGAGAACACTGTACTACTAATATGACTTTTTTCTGTAGCCACATAATTACAGTAAAACAGAATAACTTTCAAATCAAACACTGTGCAACCTAAGTAAATATGCATTAATTCAGTTTCAACAGAAATGCATTTTCAGTATTTTTATGTTGCATTCTCAGTTGTCTTTACAGCATAATGTGGTACTGTAATACAAAAAAAATCATTATAACTATTATAACAAAAATATAACATATCACAAAAGTACAGCAATGAATCTAACAATAACCAGATATTTAAATAATTGGAAAGTAAAGTAAAACACAAAAATGGTATTTCATCCTACACTTGTTGTTTATGTGGTTCTGTCAGGCTGTTCAACATGGGGATCAATTTCATGACACAACCACCCTCCACCTGCTGTGATGTCCTCACATGTTGCATCCTTATTTCCAACAATGACATGTTACCATAAGGCCATTGGTCATAAACTTCCCAATGTTGCACTTTGTCTCCCTCTGATTCTTCCTCTTACCAACCCACCAAGTGTCTGGACTCCTCTTCCTCTGGCGATGGCAGGCTGTTAATGTTGCCTCTGTTCTGCTTGCTCCATTTTTAGGGATAGGAGCTAGAATTCAGTTACTTTTCTCTGGCTTTATACATGTGTCGAGAACTGATAGCTAATGAATGGCTCCTGTAAACCACACCTCAAAGCATGTGTGATTGGTTGCTCTAAAATATGAGGAAATTGAATCACAAGACACACCAATAATCAAGTCATTTCACATAGCAAAATTGAATCACTAATATTTATGCATTATATGTATTTGACAGTTCTGCCTATTTGCTGTACTATTTTGCATGTAAAGATTTAGACAATGACCACAGTGATCTATGCAAGTGACAGTCATCAAATTTAATTTAAAAAAGTATTGGTACCAGTTTTCATGTGCTTTTGTGTTCATTCTGTGTTGCTCCGCCCACCTTGTTGATTACTCATGTGTTTCACCTGCCCTGCTGTTACACCTGTGTTTCATTGCTCATTAGTCTGTGTATTTACACCCTGCCTTGTCTTTTGTTTGTCAAGAGTTTGTCTCAGTTACTTCTGTTCCCGTGTGCGCTACAAGCCTTTTGTTTCTGTCCTGCCTGCCCTGTCCGTTTTCTGGTTTTTGATTCTTTGCCTTGGACCATTGCCAAGTCTTCTGGTTTACGAACTTCACCTGCCTGTCTTTTGACCATTCTCTTGGGTTGTGTTTTTGTACTTTCACTGAGACTCCTTGGTCATGACCTTTGCCTATTGTTTGACTACATTTCTGGATTTTGGACTTTGGCAGTTCTGAACCATGCTGGACCGGCAGGGAGTGCTCCTCTGCTAACAACAGAGCCAGCTTGATTCCATAAACAAGATGTTGGAATTTTTTGTGGTCAGCATGACCAATCCTCTGCACAGTTCCAATAACTCCAGCTGGAGCATGAAACGGTGGCAGTCTTCCCTGCTCCCTCTGTCCAGACACCACCCACTCCAGCTGGACTAGAGTCATGACTTCCACCACCTGAGCCATCCACTGGGGCTCTGTGCACCTGCCGCTCCTTCCTGTCCCTGTGCTCCCTGATCTTCAAGCTCCAGCCCTCCACCTTCCCCACCGAGCGGGCTCACATCGCCTATATCATCACCCTCCTCATCGGATGTGCCCGGGAGTGGGGAACAGCAGTGTGGGATGCCCTGCCTGCTCTTCTTATGCCTCCTTCGTGGAGGGGATGCGCCGGGTATTAGACTAGTCCAGGAGTGGGAGAGAGGCCGCCCGGGAGATTCTCCAGGTCCGGCAGGGTCAGGGCTCCCTCTCTGACTATGCCATAGACTTCCGCTCTCTGTCGGCTACCAGCAGCTGGAACCAGGCCGCCCTGTTTGACATCTTCCTCCATGGTCTCTCTGATGACGTTAAGGATAAGCTAATTGCCCACAAACTCCCCACCACCTTCAATGGGTTAGTGGAGGTTGCTATCCGGATCAACCATCACCTGACCCTGTGCCGGAGGGAGAGAGCTGAGGAAGGATGCCCTGTCCTGAGATCTCTCAGAGCACTGCTTGAACCAGCACACCACTTCCCTGCGCCTGTGCCTGAGGTGGTCCTGAAGACAGCTACCCCAGGTCCCATGTAGATTGACTGCACCCGCCCGTCACCAGTGGAGCATCAGCGGAGGGTCCAAACCAACTCCTGCCTATACTGTGGGAACCCAGGGCATTTTATTGTCAAGTGTCCATTTAAAGGCCAACGCTCGGCCATAGCAGGGGAATTATGGGTAAGCATTACCCCGTTGCTTCAGTCACTTACTAACCACTCTCTGTTGCCAGCCTCTCTGCTCATCGATGGTCAGGCCCACACCATCTCCATGCTGATCGACTCGGGGGCAGATGGCAGCTTCATTGACTCGGATCTCGTCACCCAGCTCCAACTGCCGCGCACCCCGCTCAAGAACCCCCTGGAGGCCGTGGCCATCACAGGAGCACCGCTCGTCAAGATGCCCCCAGTGAGTCTCTTACTGTCTGGCGATCATAGAGAAGATATTGTTCTGTACATTATTGACTCGCCGCAAGCTCCTATTGTCCTGGGTCGCCCCTGGCTCAGTTGTCATAACCCCCGGGTAGACTGGATGAACAACAGGGTGGCAGAGTGGAGTGCCTTTTGTCTCGCCCATTGTCTCAGGGATGCTCAATGTCTCTTGTGTCATTGGCGGTGGAGGAGATGTCGGACCTGTCCACAGTGCTCCCAGAATACCAGGACCTGAGGGAAGTCTTCAGTAAATTCCGCACCACTTCCCTGCCTCCTCACCACCCCTACGACTGTGCTATTGACCTTCTGCCGGGTACGTTTCCTCCCCGGGATTGTCTGTTCTCCCTGTCCTGTCCTGAGACTGAAATCATGAATAAATACATCCAGGAGTCACTGGCTGCAGGCATAATCCATCCCTCCTCCTCACCTGCTGGGGTGGGCTTCTTCTTCATGGGCAAGAAGGATGGTACTGTCAGGCCGTCCATCGGGTTTGCTAATTTCTATTGTCACTTTATTTGTGATTATGGCTCTGTTGCTGCTCCCCTCACCTCTCTCACATCACCCACTAGTAGGTTCTGCTGGACCACTGCCACTGAGAAGGTGTTCCAGGAGCAAAAGACGAGATTCACCTCCGTGCCAGTCCACTCTCAGTATGACCACTGCCGGCAGTTTGAGGTGGAGGTGGATGCGTCAGACGTGGGGGTGGGGGTGGGGGTGGTCAGATCTATGCGAAGGACAGTAAGCTGCATCCCTGTGCCTTTCTGTCACACAGACTGACATCCACAGAGCGGAATTAGGACATTGGGGACCCGGAGCTGCTGGCTGTGAAGCTGGTACTGGAGGAGTGGAGGCACTGATTAGAGGGAAGGAGACACCTTTCCTTGTGTGGACTGATCACAAGTACTCAGAATACCTGCGGTCCGCCGAATGCCTGAACCCCCGCCAAGCCCGGTGGTCCCTGTTCTTCGCAAGGTTTAACTTCATTTTATCCTACCGCCCGGGGTCCTAGAATGGCAAGCCTGATGCCCTCTCCAGACAGTCTGCATCCTCTGAGGGTCCTGCAGAGCCTAGCACCATCCTGCCGGCCCACTGCTGGATATCGGCGGCTAAGTGGGACATTGAGGTCCGTGTGGCTCAGAGGGTAGGTTCTGCTCCCAGCGCCTTTCCTACTAATCTTCTTTGTCCCCAAGTCTGTCCATTCTCAGGTCCTGCAGTGGGACCATTTCTTTCAGCTCACCTGCCACCCGGGGGTCTGGTGGCCCACCATGACGGAGGACATCTGCGGTTTTGTCTCTGCCTGCTCCGTCTGTGCCCAGAATAAGCCCTCTCACCTCCCATGCCCTGGACTTTGTGACTGGCCAGAGGAGGCCTCTGTCAGTCTCTCCTCAGGGTTCCATCTGCATGGCCAGACGGAGCGGGCTAATCAGCAGTTGGAGATGGTCTTACAGTGCTTCGCATCTCGGGACCCCAGTTCCTGGAGCTGCCTCTTGCCCTGGGTGGAGTACTCTATCAACTCCCTCCCCTCCTCCTCCACTGGCCTGTCACTATTCCAGTGCTGCCTTGGCTATCAGCCCCGCTGTTCCCCTTTCAAGAAGAGGAGGTGGGGGGCCCTTCAGCAGTAGCGTTTGTAGGGTATGGCTGTCCACCAAGGATCTGCCCCTCAAAGCGGACTCCTGCAAGCTTGCACCCTGGTTCATCGATCCTTTCCCCATTGCTAAGGTCCTCAGACCGGCGGCGGTTCATCTCAAGCTCCCACCAGCCCTCCAACGCATTCATCCCACTTTCCATGTCTCCAGAGTCAAGCCCGTGGTCCGCAATCCCCTCTGTAAAAGCTGTTAGTTCTGTGGGAAGAAACCCTAGCATGCCAAAATCACCATTTTCTCTCCCCAGTTTAAAGATAAATTTCAATTATTGTATTGTTTCCATTAAAGCACATTTAGAAGTGACATACATTTTTCTCAGTAGAAGTTCATCCATATACACAGCCAGTTTATATGTGGGAAAGCAGCTAATATCTTTGATGTCATGAAATAGTGATATTGAGTTGATCTTTGAAAAGCACAACCTATTTAACTGCACAGATTATATCTGTTTATTCTTTTTTAATCATTCTTCAAAAAGACAATCAAATACATATCATTTGCAGCCAAGTACGTGGGACGACAGAGCCCACTGCCCCAGCAGTTACAGTTAAAAATGTATATACTAATAACCTTGTGTACCATAACACACTGGTGTTAGCGATTGCTTGCAAAGAGGAATCTGACAGTGTTACTAAAAAGTATTTTTATGTCCGTATAAACATCTTCTCCAGTTTCTCATGAATGTATCACTATAGCATTGACCTCTGACCCATATGGCCTCTGCATGGTGTCGTGGCTAGATGACCTCACTGCCTCATTTGTTTTACCCTGGGGGGGTCTCTCAATGGTGGTGCAGTTTGATGACATCACTGCCCTACCCCCTTTGCCTTGAGGATCTCTCCATGGTGGTGCAGCTTCATGATATCTCTGCCCTACCCCCTTGACACTGGAGGTCTCTCCATGGTGGTGTAGGTTGATAACATCACTGCCCCACCTCCTGCGGGTTAGCCCATGCCTTCACTGTACTGTCAATCATTGATGGGCACCAGCGCTATCAGAAGGCAAAGGTAGAGGTGACCAAGTTATGTTAGGGGCAGGAGAGATACTGCTGCTGATTAGCACATGAACTCTTCCCATTCCAGTCTCTCCGCCCCTCTAAAAGGGACACCAAACTTCCTTTGAAATGGTTCTTCTAAAAATTTATGACCAAAAAATATTGCCAAAAAAGGCTTCACTCGATCAATTGAGTGCAGTGACCAAATAGCACGTGAAAGGCTTATCATGTGTACTGCTGATTCAGTGTTTTAGGCAGTGTATTTAAAGTTATTTATTAATCCTTTTACAGTCTCTCAGCTCAGCCTGTATTAATCTCAAAAAGCACTTACATGATCAATCAGATGGTGTGGAGGTGCTCAGTTAAGAATTGATTAGGAAGGCTAGCATTCAAATCTACAAAATATCCTTGCAAGATATAATACCAATCTAATGCCTCTTGGCCATATGACTGGAAGAGTAACAGAAAGTGATACGTGCATTTGTATTAATTCATACTGAGTGCCTGTGCTTCCATGACTTACTGTATGTCAAATACAGCCAATAAGCCGACCCCCATCGCAGCCCTCAGACAGACAGATGTTTCTAAAGGTACAGCACTGACGGGGTTGGAACAGAGGTTGATACACTCCTGATCAAAGTCAGAGAATTTACCACTTGATAATTGAGACAATTATTGCAAACAGGTTGAGACCAATGATCAATGTGAGGGTGAATTTCTGGCCTACTCTTTGTCAAACTAAAGACCCACTACTCATTTAAAATTTGTGTTTTTGATATTTTTACTTACATGTTTCATTGGTGGGGTGCACCATCAATATCATTAACATATCTGTGTAGCACTGTGCTGAGCTATCCAAGCAAGAGTATCACTGTGTGAAATCTGTACCTTACACACTAACACCTACATCAGTGTGCGACAGGTGTACCTCACACTAACACCTGTATCAGTGTGTGACAGGTGTAACGCATACACTAACACCTGTATCACTGTGTGTGAAATCTGTACCTCACACACTAACACCTGTATCTATGTGTGACACATGTACCTCTGCTGCAGGGTGAAAGGAAGACAAATACACCAGCTCACAGGTCAGTATCAGAAGAACGCATGCGCTTCATCTGAAAGTTTATTAAATCAGCCATTTTGATTTAAACAATCACCTGCCACACAGTGCTGTATGTGTACACCCTCCAGCTGTGATGAAGCACCTGAAACCTGGCCTGCAGCAGCACACACAGGCCAGGCTGGGGCAGGCTCTCACATGGGCATCAGCCCAGGGAACACTCACCATTCTCCTGCCTTTTATGTCTAGCAATCATTCCTATGGCACTCACTAAAATCTCAGAGACATTATGATTTTGGTTACCCTGTGGATTAAACAATCAAGAGAGAAGAAAGAAAAAAAAGAAATCACAAATAAATACGAAGGAAATCTGACTAGGAAAAACCCCAGCGGAGTGTCTCCGACAGATCTTTCCTGCGGTGGCGCAGCGAGCCCTGGTGCACCTGCAGGAGCTCACGGTGGAACCGGGAGGATTAGTTTGCGTGAGTTCTATCCGTGGTTAACAAGACACAGAGGAAGCCAGAAGACCTCTGGCACGGCTATTCGCTATCGATGGATTTGATGAATTTCTCGTAGGCTGCTTCATCCATCAGGGCATCCACCTCTGCAGGATTATCAATGGTCATCTTGATCAGCCAGCCTGAGAGAAAAACACACCCACGGGTAAGGGTGTTAATTAACAGTACATCAAAAACCAACAGAAAAAATTAGTTCAGCAGTTAAACAATTACCAATTAGCCGATAGGTCGCAATGTCTTAAAATCGGTCTGAAACATACTCAGTGACAGAGTCCGGTGCACAACTCAGTGATTCAAGATAAACTGGTTCTGCATTCGAGGTATTTTGGAAGCCAACAATTACCAGCGCTCGTATTTCAACAGATCATATTTACCAGGGCCCATTATACACCAGACCACACATTTACAAGGACCCATAATACAACAGACCATATTTACCAGGGCCCATAATACACCTACACCACAGTGCCCATAATACACCAGAACACATTTAACAAGGCCAATATAATACACCAGACCACACATTTACCAAGGCCCATAATACACCAGGCCACATTTACCAGGGCCCATAACACACCTACACCACACATTTACCAGGGCCCATAATACACTAGACCACAGACAGCTGGGCAACAAGCAGACTTTGCTTTACATTTCATTCCTGTTCTCTATCATTTTCAATTGACTACACAGTCAGATGATAGTTTGTTTTCTGTTCTTAGTTTAAAAATTGAACTATTCACCCAAACAATCAGATTAAATTACTTGATGACATAGGAGAGAAAAAAATTATGATTTATGAAAGTTGTTCTTCCAACTCCAACTGAAGTATTTCAGGTTTGGTTGGATGCGTCTGGCCAGTGTTAAGTCACTTCTGACTGGAAGCCCAGGGAAAAGACAGAGATCCAGTTTAAAGGCTTAATAACACTCAGAGTCAGACAGCAGTGTTGCAGACATGTGTGTTATAAGTAGCAGGGCGAGGGGAGAGCAGCCAAACATGTTTAAGGTGGTAAACCTAAATGTGAAGGTCTGTACAGATTGTTCCAGCAGTAATGGCTGACTGCCAGTGCCAGCAGTACTGGCAATTTGCTGGAATTCTGAAATGCTTACATTCTTTGGGCACCAAAACAAAAAAAAAATTGTTTTTTTACCACATACTGAAAAGACAAATAATTACTGGGGATTAGAGGTTTTATTAACAGATGTTGTGTGGTATGCTCACCGTTTTCATAGCATGATTTGTTAACTAGGCCAGGGTTGTCAGCCAGCTCCTGGTTGATTTCTGTTACCTCGCCAGTCAGAGGGGAATACAGCTCACTGGCGGCCTTCACACTCTCCAATGCCCCAAACTCCTCTGCAGGAAGGGAAAACATCATTTTAAATGATTCACTGGAAACATGTGAAGGGCCACACCAAAGATAAAACAAAGATATATCAATAAAATTCCAGAAAAACTCACCCATTTGTTCAAGTTTTGTACCAACTTCAGGCAGGCCACAGTATACCACATCACCTAGAGCTTCCTATAATGCAACAAAAAAATTATCAAACAAAAATTCCAGGTAAACACTATTGATGTCAGTTAAATGAAGCATTTCAGATATTTGCTTTGAATGGCTGAACAGTAGAGGGATGTTCTTCAAGCCAGAAGTGCAGTACAACGGAAGGCAGCCAGTTCTTGCATCATTCCATTAAAGGATTTTATCAATTAAAAGCCATACAAAGGTAAATTACCCTGAACAATCAGACCATAAAATATTATGACAGTGTTTGTTCTGGCACATCTGAACTATGCACCTTAGCAGGACAAAGGGGCAAAACTTAGATAGTAAACTGGTTCAAGGGAGAGAGCACAAAAGATATTAAGTAGTGTCATAAATATCAGACAGACCCACACTCAGCCTGGGCACTGAGCCTCAAATATCGAATCAAAAAAGTGAAACATGTTAGCTGGGTGTAGCACCTACCTGAGTGAAACGTGTTAGCTGGGTGTAGCACTTACCTGAGTGAAACGTGTTAGCTGGGTGCAGCACCTATCTGAGTGAAATGTGTTAGCTGTGGTTGCAGCACCTACCTGATTAAAATGCACTAGCCAGGTGTAGCACCTACATGAGTGAAACATGTTCACTGAGCATAGCACCTACCAGACTGAAACGTTTTAGACGGGTATAGCCCCTAACAGAGTGAAATGTGTTAGCTGGGTACAGCACCTACCTGAGCGAAATTGCTGATGCCGACTGTGCCCACTCCACCTTCTACCCGTACCCATTCATGTTTGTCTGTGAATTTTAGGGCTGCAAGAAAAGAATGAAAAGACACAACTGACCATGAGACACAATGACAGAGGAAAGGTATTACACATGAAGAGATACAGGGCATGTTCCACAATCATTGCAATTAAAATTACCACAGCATTGAGCTTGCCTCCATGTCAGTGTGGGCTTAAGGTGACCGAAGATGCTGACATGTCTACAGTAGGATGCCCATTACACCTGTCATTACATCTGTATCAACAGATAATGGATTGACACTGCATTACCAGTATGTGGCCCAAGCTAAGATTTCATCCAGTATATTAAGCCAATATAATATTACTTCCATGAGCCAGATATACTTTACTTTGACCTGCATACCAGTGCTAATCTGCAGTGTGAAAATGGGGGCTGTGCAGTGTATGAGGAAAAACCATTTTTAACATATGTTCTGCTCAGGTCTTCCACAACAGAATTCCTTGGTTGGTGCATTCCTGGTCTAGGGTAGCACTTACAAAAGAAACACTGGAAATTCTTTCTGCCTTTGCTGAATCAAGACAGGGCTCAGGGTAGGGGTGTCAAATCCCTATGCCAGGGGCCAAGGGGCGGGAAGGGGGCGGGGGCAGAGGTTAACTCACGTGGGGCCCCCACAGGATTTACAGCCTTTCCTGGAGAGAGATAGGCTGAAACCAAGGGGAGGAAAACGGCAAACACTCCTAGCTCACACCACAAACTGCTCATGTCAATGCCTGTTCAAAGGACACTTTAAAGCTCAATCAGCCAAGGCCAGAGACCTTGTGCAATGCAGATAATCTACAAAAAAAAAAAAAGAATCTAAAACAGACAAGCAACTATGACTCCCACTGCAGAAAACAGAGCCAATCTAACAGTTCTGGAGAATCCAGAAAGCTCACAATGAATCGGGCCACACGACCAAAAGCTTAATCTGTAACATCAAGCTTAACAGGCACAAGTCATGTGAGGGCCTGTCAGGACAGCTATGTGTATGGCTACCATGTGCCATACCATGTTCTTTGCTCTTTACTGCAGTCTGTGTGTGTGCGTGTGTGTGTGAGTGTGTGTGTAAGAGAGAGCGAGACAAGACAATCGCCATTGTATCAATTTACAACTGCTGATCATAATATGGCTAGTTATACTAACAGCAATGGCTGCATGCACTACTCATGTCCACATCTGATACCTCAAATTCAGTAGAAAATGCTCCCCTGGAAACCAGTCTTGACAGGAAGAGGGGAAAACATCCTCCAATCTCCAATGTGGTTTTAAGCCCATTGCTGTCTCAATACCCCAAGGGGCAATTAAAATGCCTCAACAGTTTCCAATGCTAGCATCAGCCCATGCATAAAAAATACAGGTTTGAACCAGATTGTGAACTGTGCTCAAAGCTTAGGGACATTACAATAGTCTGGAAAAAATGTGAGCTCCTGTAAGTATGCATGCGTTTACCACTGGCGACTCAGTAATATTGCTTTTGGGGATAATTGCACTACACCCACATCAACGAAACGTTACAGGAAAAACAGGTAATAGCATACGGCAAAAGAAGACGTCCATTACAACAAAACTAATCAAAATATGTGATATTAAACTATAATTATAGTCACTCTGTGAGTATTACTGAGAATTAAGCCGGACGTTTTACAACACAACAGTACAACATTACAATAATTAAATAAAATTACAATACAGGAACATGTATTTTTACTAGTAGATTCACTACCATATACATATTATGTCAAAGTTGGACCAATGACGAGCTTGCTAAAGATGGCTAGCCAGCTATAAAAAAGAGACACACCAAGTGTGGACTTCAACTGGTCTTCAAGTGTTAATTAGCTACCGATACGTTGAATCGGAGATATGCGACAATTAACCAAGTGCACATGACCTTTTAATGAAAAGAACTCCAAGCAGTCGGTCAGGGGCACCGTGCTTTGTTCAGTCCTGCCTAATACTTTTGCTTAGAACAAGCGCATGGTTTAGCTAGCTGCATAATGGAACAGGCTACACAGCGATAAAAATAGATAGAAATTTGGCTTGTAAAAAGATGTTCCACAGTCACACATGGGAAAGACTCCACAGATGTTGGGAGCAAGTCAGCTAACGTCACAGTTAGCCAGCTAACCTCTGATCAATGTTCCATTGAGCAAATGATACCACCAGATAAATTTACTGCCTGGCAAGCATTAAAATAAGCGTTTGTAATTTATTTTGCACTGACAATAGCGTTTTAGCCAGCAAACTACGTCGTGGACTATTTTGAAACACAATGACAAAAGCAATAGACAGCTATCGAACATTGCTAGCTGGCTAACGCTGACTATCCAAACACATTTAGCAATCCAACTACCTTAATTAACGTAAATCTATATGGGAACCGATGTTAGTGCAACTTAAGTGTTACGTTTTGTAAGCTGTAGTAGGACCTACGATGATAAGTAGTCAGTGATAACACGAACGTCGTGCCTACATGGTAGAATGTCAACTTTTCTGTCGCAGAGCAGGTGTCCTGATTAGCTTGCTGGCTAGCTCACTAGCTAACTAACTTGAGAACGGCACTTGTTCATAACAGTAGCTACCCTTAGCTAGACAGTGAATAGCAACAAGCTTTCTTCACGATCAAAACATTAGTTAGCTTGCCAGCTACAAAGCCCCTGACGAGCTAACTTTGATACGGTGACCTGATTCCCAGCCAGTGTCCAAGGCTAGGAATTGAGATATCGATACTTTAGTAGCGTATTTCAAACTGTTACCTGCAGACAACTGGGAAGCAGTGCTAAGAGTCCGCGGGGTGCAGGCCTTCCATGACAGTCGGACCGAAGGCGCTCGGATCGTTCGCGAAAACAGAGGCAGTACAGAAGAAAAGTTTGCAGACACACACCGGAGCGAGACAAACATCGCCATCTTCACCGCGTACAAGCTGTAATGAATGGCGTACTCTAGACAGTCAGAGGGGCGTGCACCATCATCACAGGCGCGATCCCGACCCACGAGACAGACTGTGACCGCGATGCGGGATTGCGGAAAGTCATCCTGAGTTGGCCTCCCAGTTTATAACATTAAGCACGATTCAGATCTAAATCACAGGACCAACATAATGGGGCACATGCTGTTACTCGCGCAGGCTGTTTATTTCACATGAATACACATTTTAGACATGATTAACTTGAATGCAAATTTGAAAGGGATATGCGGCATCTGATCACGAAATCCCTGAGTCAGTTAATTTCCCGTGTTTATTTCCTTTGCTCCTCCATAAAGGGGGCAGACACAGAATAGGACTTTCTGATGACATGCATTATTTTATCAAGTCATTTCCTTCAAGAGCTATTCTTAGTTGCCTTGACTTTGACTTCCATACCACACTTTTCAGACAGGCCATTGTGGTGTTTTGAACAGTTTTCGTATATGCAAAATACATTACTTAATGTTAGAATTATGTTTAGGCAAATCTGTGCTTTCCTTCATCACCTGAATTAACAGTACAGATTGCAGCAATAAGCTCAGTTCACAGCAACGACATTTGAAATTTGGGAAACGTATTAAAAAGTTACATTATTTATTAGTACTTTTGACTAAAGGAACTTCTTTACAGACATTTTCAGTTGTGTGGTAGTACAAGTGTGTTTCTTACAGGGGTGGACAAGGAGTATCTGTACTTTACTTGAGAATACATTTTTTTTGGGGGGGGGCTGGCTGGGGGCTTATGACTTTTATTCCACTTCATTTGAAAGACCAATATTGTACTATTGACTCCACTACATTTCTATGAAGGTTCCCGTTATTCATTACTTTGAAGCGTAACTTTGAAGTCAGCTGATGAATTTCCCTTTTCTTTTCTAAAATGTGATAGGCCATACACTGTGTTCGTCACAGGAGAAAAACCAATCACAGTAAACTACTCCTACGAAGACGGTCAAATTCAAAGTACTTGCTGCATTTTTTGAACAGTTCAATTCGAACTTGGCGGTGGTAATGATGGTTACGGCAGATAAAGATGACGATTCCTGCCCAGAGCACCCGTGGCCGTATCTGAAGACCATGTTTGAGATTTTTGAAATGAAGAAAGATTCATGTCGTTTTAAATGTTTGCTCTGTTTCCCGAGCACAAACACTGCCTTCAAAATTTTATTACTTGAGAATCCTATTGACTTCAGGTCGAGGCTTAGACCAGTGGGCTAAGCTACCTGGGAAAAATATCAATATATATACCGTTGGTAGCTGGCGAGCGAGTTACCGTTTTAGCATGCTGACAACGGGAGGCAGCAGCGTTTCAGTGTCCTCGATTCAAGAAAGGCAAGAGGCATTGCAAAAATATGCTGCCGTTTTCTTTCATAGATGTTAAACTCTGATACAGCGTAGTGCGAAGTGACTAGACAAATAAGACCGCTGCTAGACTCGTGAGACATAAGAGTACCCATGGTGCAGGATAGGAGTCAAAGGTATAAGGATGTACTCTAATTCGATCGTATGTATCTATGTTTCAAGAACAGTACTGTTGTCCTTCTCATGCTAGACTTCATGGAACACTCCAACCATGTTTGAATGACATGTTAATACCATTCCAATCAAAGCACTGTCATTCGCATCATATTCCTGTGAGCTAACTCAAGAGGCTAGCTTGCTGATTGACCATGGCAGGGTAGTGGACACGTTGATGAGCAAGTATTTTGCAGAGCTGTAACAAAGCTATTCAGCAAACTCACAAGACAGGTAGCTTCCGAGCTAACGTGAAAACTATATTATTATGACAGAAAAACACATTCCCAAGCAGGCCACAATTATTAGTAAATTGTCTATTGTCAGCTTTGTTTCTATAGGTATTTCTGTAGGCTTTGTAGCATATTCTACGAGCTTTTTATTCTACAGGTTATACAAGCAAGTCAGTGCATTCAGTAGATTGTTTCAGAGTCATTAGGTTCTGTAAATGCATTGTGGCAACAATACAACAAGGCATTGACATTGAAAAGAAAATGTACTTTTGAATACTGAAGTATTTTTAAAAGCAAGTACTCCAGTACGTTAACTCAAGTAAAAATTTGATTGAACAACTTTCACTTGTATTGGAGTAATATTTATCTATACTTTGACTCAAGTAATGGAGTTGTGTACTTTGTCCACCTCTGGTTTCTTAGGACATCTAGGTTTCATTCATACTTTCTGGTAATATTGCAAGCATGGCTATGCTGCTGCAGAGGTTAGCCAAGAGTGTATCTGTTACTTTGTGAGGATTGTTATAATAGAGGAAGTGATGTTCCTCTCCCATAACCACAACACAACCCCACACATGTAACATGACATTGGGTAACTCTGAATTCCAAGGAATGGCCTATTGCTCTTCTTCTCTGTGATCATCTTCTTCTCACAAAGTGATTAACTGACAAACTTATGTTTTAAATTTGTCAGTTGATCAAACAAACTTATGTTCACTGGTGATAACCAGAGATCATAAGAGATAACAGAGAAGAGCAATAGGCTATTTCTTGGAATTCAGGGTTATTAGTTATGGGAGAGGAATATCACTTCCTGTATTATAACAAATCCCCCGAGTGTCAAACAAGCTGGTCCATCAGGAAGGTTAGGGTTAGGCCACTTAGAGTCCTTCACCTGTGCAGGTGGGAGTGAGGGTCCCCATGTATCTACTGTACAGGGGAGAATAAGTGGTCCCCATGTATCCACTGTACAGCTGAGAGTGAGGGTCCCCATGTATCCACTGCTCAGGTGAGAATGTGGGGTCCACATGTAGCCACTGTACAGCTGAGAGTGAGGGTCCCCATGTGTCCACTGTACAGGTGAGAGTGAGGGTCCCCATGTATCCACTGTACAGGTGAGAATGAGGGGTCCCCATGTAACCACTGTACAGGTGAGAGTGAGGGTCCCCATGTATCCACTGTACAGGTGAGAGTGAGGGTCCCCATGTATCCACTGTACAGGTGAGAATGAGGGTACCCATGTATCCACTGTACAGGTGAGAATGAGGGGTCCCCATGTATCCACTGCACAGGTGAGAGTGAGGGTCTGCATGTAGCCACTGTACAGGTGAGAGTGAGGGGTCCCCATATATCCACTGCACAGGATCCACTGAAGAAGGATTCTTATATACACACATCAACAGCAGGAGCCACAAATGTATGGGAAGTGCCCACAGAGATAGGACAGGCAGCACAAAAAATCCTTTCTTCAGTTGTCCTATTCAAATACTGAGCTGCAATAACTGATGTGTGTAAATAAGAAATCTCCATAAGATGTCTTACTGGGGGACTTCACACCAAATAAACCTGCTACACATCTTTCTACAGTATGAAAACAATGATTTTCCACAAAATTATTATTTGTTATTGCATTACCAATTTATTTTCATTATAATAGGGCTTTGTGCTGGATTTTGTAATAACTGTACCACCGTTAAATTAAAAGCAGTAGTGGTCTGTGATTGTAGTAAAAGAATGTGACCATTGCATCTGCCTGAGTCCCTTTACTAATCAATCTATTCACTATTTATAGTCAAAGTAGCAGATTGGATTTGGTGTGAAATCCTTCCCAAAAACAAATGGAAACTTAAAACAATGAAGCATGGTAATGAGAACTGCAAGGGTTTGTGCAAGAGGACAAACAGTATAGGCAAACTTTCCTAGATTGTTTTCATGGAAAAGAATGTGAACAATGTAAGATGGCTAGTGACATTGCTCTTTTTTTAAAGTATCTTACCTTACAGTGCCTAAGGTGATTCATACCATCCGATATGTATCAACTGAATCCTTATATTAAATGACAAGAAGTGTGAATTGCACCCCATTATAACATACATGTAAATGATTTTATCCCAATGAAGAATGATGTAGCATACCTTGGATTTGTAATGATGAAATAGAAGTGTTTCCATTCATTTTGATCTCATTGTTGCATGTAAAAAAAAGAAAGTGTAGCCCTTAGCTGCAGAGGTATTTGTTTATATTCATTCAGGTTCTGCTATCCAAGTCTGAAGGCTTGTCCCATACTGTCTATAGTTTCCAGGCTTTGTTTGTACCAAAGACCATCACTGAGGAACTTGACAGAATCATCTTTGACTTTGTATGAAATAATTGAAGAATAATTTAATGTAATTCTCAAGAACATGGCACTTTGACTGTATTTTACTTTCATTGGTACATATATGTAATTTTGAGAACAAAAGTCTAGTTAGTCTAGTTAAGCTCTCTAGTTCCACAAGCAATCTCTTAGTTCATGGTTTTCAGTCTCAGTTTTTCTCCACACACCTTTTAAATATGATACAATAAGTTTATTCCCTAAAGACATAGGTCTTTCTTTTTCAAACACTGGTTTGAGTCCAGTATTTTACTGGTTGGTCAGCTGCTTCATTCAGACATTCATACTGTAATGTGATAAATTGTGTTTCAGGATTGATTGTCAGATCTCTATGAAGAAGAATGTTACTGTAATGGGCTCTGTGATGTAACTCCATCTCCGTTAAGGAATCAAATGTTATGCCACAACATAGACAGTAATATGTTGAGTAATATGTCTGCTCCGCCCATTGTTTCCAGGATAGTGTACATCATTACCCTGCTCACCAGTTACGCCAGAGAGTGGGGAACAGCAGTCGAGGACATCCAGTCACCTGTTTGTGTCTCCTACTCCTCCTTCTGCGACGAGATGAGACAGGTCTTCAAC
Organism: Albula glossodonta; assembly: GCA_019788955.1. Classification (NCBI taxonomy): domain Eukaryota; kingdom Metazoa; phylum Chordata; class Actinopteri; order Albuliformes; family Albulidae; genus Albula; species Albula glossodonta. The sequence goes on along the minus strand of JAFBMS010000137.1, from coordinate 160,976 downwards.
CTCTCCCGACTCAGGCAAGAGGCTGTGAGGGAGATGCTGCGGGTGGAATCAAGGGGCCCAATTCAACGCTTTCCTACATGGCCTTTCAAAGGAGATAAAGGATGAACTTGCTACCCGTGTCCTGCCTGCTAAATTCAATACTCTGGTCGAGCTTGCTATCCGCATAGGACTTTCTCGTGTCCTTTCGCCCAGGATCCAAGAATAGTAAACCTGACGCTCTTTCCAGGCAGTCCTCCTCCCTTGTGGGGGAGTCTGAGTTGGGCATCATTCTACCTGATTGCTGTTGATTGGCTACTGCTCGATGGGACATTGAGTCTGTGGTTAGTCGGCCCAATAGGGTGATGCTGGCCCCAGTACCTGCCCTACTAACTGTCTTTTTGTTCCTAAGTCTGCCCGTTCCCAGGTTTTACAGTGCGGGCAGACCTCTAGGTTGGCCTGCCATCCTGGAGCCATGTGGAGCAATGTGTTTCTGGTGGCCATCAGTGGATGAGGACCTTTGTTACTGCCTGCTCGGTCTGTGCTTAGAACAAGCCCTCCAGTGCTCCTCCTGCTGGTCTGTTGCGTCCTTTGCCGTGCCCTCGCCCTCTGTTTTCGTCATACTTTTGGAGAACATTTTTTTAAATTGGCTGGCTCCACAATTTATTAGTCTGTCCCCCCATGGCCAAAGTGGTCAGTCCTGCAGTGGTCTGCCTCAAGCTCTCCCCCGCCCTCCGTTACATCCACCTGACCTTCCATGTCTCTAAGGTCAAGCATGTCTGCGGCAGTTCCCTCTACACCGCCCCTTAGGCCTCTCCCCACCCCCCACCTGATTGATGGCTCCAAGGCGTACATGGTGTGTTCCTGAGGTTTCGACGTCTGGGTTGTGGTCTCCAGTACTTCATCGATTGGGAGGGTTATGGACTGGAGGAGCGGTGCTGGGTCCCGACTCAGGACATCCTCGACCCCTCTCTCATCAGTGACTTTCAAAGACTGCACCCCGGTTTACCTGCTAGAACGCCCCAGTGGCGCCCTTTGGGGGGTGGGGGGGGGAACTGTAATGTCTGCTACTACTTAGCCAGTTGGTTTTTGTTTTCATTGTCATTCCACGTGCTTATGTTTTTGTGTCCACTCAGCCCACTGTTTCCCTACCTTTGTGTTTTTTTGATTGTTTACCTGGTTTGACCTTTTGACAGCCTGTTCTCTACTTTGCCTTCGGCCTGTGTTCTGGTACCTTTGCAGAGTCTCCCTGGTTTTTTGATCCTGCCTGTCCCAGACTGTGATTTTTGTTTTCATGCTGCTAAATAAACTAACGCTATTATTCATCCCTGTCTGTGCTTGAGTCCCTGCCAGATTTGTGACAGTTTAACAAATGGAGTCATATAAGGCATAAGTTTCAAATCTTCAAGACTGCCCTATTTAGGTATTTTGATTTATTATTAACAAGAAAGCTAAGATTGCTTTGACATTTTTATTATAACAACATATATGTTAAATGTGTATGTACATATATATGTCTTGTTGAAATTTTCAGCCTCCTTCTTCTAGGTTCTCAGATGGGTTGAGACTGTGGTTTTGGCAATATAAGAAAACTCTCACAGACAAAGCGATCCCGAGTATACCTTTCCTTTATTCATACAGCGCCACAGGGAGGTCCCTTCACCTTAGTGTTAGGATCAGGAGCTCCCCTAGCAGTAGGTTACGCAACCTACATATAAACTCAGCCCCCATTGTTTAGTTAGCCTATGGTGACATTTCAAGCCATGTTCCTATGGCGAGAATTAACCAGTTACATTCTATTTATTCTTATAACATGTAAATGATTTGTCACATTTCCAGTAAATTTAACTTGTTTACAGTTTCGTTCCTTTAGGTTTCTAACGGTTAGCATATTGCTACTAGTACATGACTCACTGTGGTTAGACTGGTTGGCAGATGGCCCAGTTTTGCTTGGGCCAATTCTCAGAAAAGCAAGAGGAACTTCCCTACTGGATGCATTAATATTACAGTGCTCTCTCTTCACTAAGCAATCATTAAAAGACTTATTGTAAAAGTATAAAAATATCAGATTAAATGATATGCTTCTTGAATTCACATTTCCACACTGTACTCCCAGAACATACTGAACCAGTTCCAAGAGTAGAACAAAGGGGCATAGGAACCACATACCCATTCTGCACATATGCAGAAACACTCTATATTCCATTAGCACACCAATTCAGACAGTACATACAATATTGGATATTAGGGTGGGGGTATTTTTATTTTAGGCAAACCTAATCTTCAACAGAATGTATGTACAATGCTTTTATAATCTGAAGATTGAAGTTCTATACATTTCGTATATGGATTGAAAGACAAATACATTTGATTGTAATAATGATAAGTACATCATACTCTGCATGGCTGTCTGACAGACCTTAAGCTACCATCCTATGTGACCATAGCTCCAGATGTGCCATTGGTCAGGAGGACAGGCCAGGTAGCTGAGTTCCAGGTGTACTTGGGGACAGATGGACAGGCCAGGTAGCTGTGAGTTCCAGGTTTGCTGTGGGACAGGTGGACAGGCCAGGTAGCTGTGAGTTCCAGGTATGCTCTGGGACAGGTGGACAGGCCAGGTAGCTGTGAACTGTAGGTGTGCTGTGGGACAGGAGGACAGGCCATGTAGCTGTGTGTTTCAGGTGTGCTCTGGGACAGGTGGACAAGCCATGTAGCTGTGAGTTCAGGGTGTGCTGTGGGACAGTTGGACAGGCCAGGTAGCTGTGAGTTCCAGGTTTGCTGTGGGAAAGGTGGATAGGCCAGGTAGCTGTGAGCTCTAGGTATGCTGTGGGACAGGTAGACAGGCCAGGTAGCTGTGAGCTCTAGGTATGCTGTGGGACAGGTAGACAGGCCAGGTAGATCTAGCTACAGATCTACAGAAGATGAGGTAGTAGGTACTTAGAGTTCTGCATGACGTGATGCTGCAAGAACAGTGCAAAAACAAACCACACCTTTTTACTGAAAATTATAGAGCAGAAGAGTGGAGTGGAATTGTGAAATCTGACCTTACAATATTCTCAGAATAAATACTATGGGACATTACTCATCTTGATGGAGTTTGCCCAACCCATCATGGAGGAGCAGTTCCTGGAGCTCATGAGCAGCCTGCAGTCTGGCTGCACAGTTTCAGTAGTAATGATCTTCTAATTTTGCTGTTGTTGTTATGGATGCTATTATTGTTGATGATGGTTTTTCATTTCTTCAACAGGTCCTTGATAGGGTTATAGTCTATGCTTCTTGTTGTCCCTTCTGGCACTTGAGACTTTTATTCTACTCTAGGACTTTTAGCACTTCAATCCTTGAGTTATAGACGTTGAGTTGTAAGCTGGATAAGAGTGTATGTAAAATGCCTGTAATGTCGTTTAATGTACTGATAAAGAGACAGATTCAATATTTGCAGTAAAAGACAAAGTTCCAAAGTGTTTAACAAGTACAATGTGAAGTTAAGGGCATGGTTCCTGGGTGTTAGAACTACTTTTGTAGCTGCACTCTTAGATCTCTGGGGCCTAGTGAACTGAAGTGTGATTACAATAGGGTGTCAACAAAAACACAGAGACAGAATTCCATGACCTTTGAACTTTATTACACATATCCAAAAATGCAAGCAGATGGAGATAATAAGGCAGGGGGTACACAAGGGGAATGGAGTGCTTAGGTGCCACAATTCCGACGAAGTGGATGAATTGGTGTGGTTCTGAAAAAATGGGGAATTAAAGAGGGAATTAACATATTAAATAGCATAAATATACAGTAAAAAATAAAATGCACTGCTACTTGGCACAGGAAATACAGAGGTTAACTAGGCTGCCAGCAGAGCAGGGTGAGCAGACGGTTGCCTGCAGTACCACTGATGCACCACCAGATCACGCCACAGAGCCCAATAATTAGGCAGCCATCATGGTAGGCTCTGTGAATGGGCCATTTTACACGGCTGAGCCAGCTGTGACGGACAGTGGGCGGCCATATTATGAGGCTATAACCACGCCACAGGAGCATTACTGGCAAGGATCCACAGCACTACTGCCCAACTCTGAAATGGGAAGTAGCGCATAACACAGTTTAATGTCATATACTGGATAACAATGCAAACATCATTACCAGTAATGAAATTCTTATTCTCATAGCCAACACAACTTTGCATTGAGGTAAAAAAGAGATAATAAAATAAAAACAAAATTTAAATAATAGTTATAAAAATCTGAGGTAATTATTATAAAAATCTGAAGTAATAAAAAAATCTGAAGTACAATAAAAATCTGAGATACGGATAAGATATAAAAATATAAAGATATACATTTCAGAAATAACTAATATTAAGCATTATGTTACTGTAGTGTGTGAGTATGGTGTGCGTGCAGTTGTTGTGTCATCAGTTTAGCAGTCTGATGGCTTGTGGGTAAAAACTGCCCCTGAACCTGCTGGTTCAGGTCGGAAAGCTCCTGTACCGCCTGCCAGATGGCAGGAGCGTAAAGAGTCTGTGGCAGGGATGGCTGGGGTCCAAGAGGATCTGCTGTGCCTTCCTCCTGCAGGGCTGGCTGTCTACACACCCCAAATATGATGCACGCATGACAAATGTATGACAAATTACCAGATTAAGGTAAATAGTACTTAAGTGCACACTTATATGCAGCAATATACAATTACAGTCCCCCTCGTGATAACGGACCTCATTATACCGGATTTCGGTTATAGCGGACAATTTTTCAATAACCAAAACGTCTGTAAGTAGCGGGAACAATGGACTGAGTCCGCTAACTCGCGAAGTGTCCACCAGGGGCGGGAACACACCCCGACGCGCGTTTGGTGCAGCTGCGGTCTACCGCCGAGTTTGAGTGTATTACTCATACGCTATCCCAAAAATGAATTAAAGTAGAGGGATGTGTTATACTAGGACCGCATTTTGAGGACCGCAAATGCAGAGAAGACTGCAAACACCCCTTTTTACTTGAAAAAGACCTACAAATGCTCCATCCGCATGCACAGCGGCGCGCATCTCTCCTCAGTCTGTCGTGTACCGTGGGTCGTTTGAGAGCGTTGTTCCTTTTCCCTCGCTTATCTCTCGTGTTTACGCAGTGTTTACCCTTTACTTATAATTTTCTGAGTGACCATGTCGTCCAGAGGCAGAGACAAAAGAAAACGTGTAAGTCTTACTGTTAGCCAAAAATTAGAGCTAATAAAGAAAGCTCATTTGTTATCTACAAAAGGTAAATAAAATTTAGTTTTTTTTTTTATATAACGGACAAACGGCTATAACGGACAGTGGCTCCCCCTATTAGTCCGTTTTCACGAGGGGGGACTGTACTAATTATACAGTTACAATACTGAATATATAGTCAACATGCAATACTAAGCTACAGATTACATGTAACACAATTTAGAAGAAAATATTCAGTAACAAGTTACACAAATTATGGGCTTGTCTTCTGTACACGATATGAAATTGTCTTTTACACAATTACATACATGTACAGTTCAGCAGACAAAATGTGTGATTAATATTGCACAGCTTTCAGGAGGTACATTTGCAGATAGTTGTCATCCTGTCAACCTTCAGTCAATCTGAGCTCTGAGGAGTGCCTTCGCCTGATGCAGCCAGGCTGGGAAACACAACTTTACAGACTAATTCTCATTCAGATGCAGAGATGTCTCAGATCAAGTGCTGTGTATCTTCTATAGAATTGTTTATCATTTTTGTTCCCAGGAACCATTCCTAATCCCTGTTTCAAAGTAAGTTAAAACAAATCATTAGCATATTACATACTACTGATAGGTGTCATTGAAGCATAAAATGAGTTCATAGTTATATCCAGGGTTATTTTTCTACGTGGGACCCAAATTCATTGCATTGCTGGGACTCAAGTTTACAAGTTACACCTACAGTTTTTCACATTTTCATCCAGACCTCATGTCATCATATGCATGTTTCAAATGTATGCTCAGGCACAGTTTAAAGTGAGGAATAAGTATTAGGTATAACAATAACACATAGTATGCATACTTGAACTATGCAGAGGTACATTCACAGGAAAAATTATGGGATTTAAAAAAAGAAAACCTTTCATTTAAATTACTTTTTCACTTACTCGTTTATCTTGTTTCTGTTTTACAACGTTCCTTTGTTCACAAAATACACACAATCATCTTCCCTTGCTCGACTGTAAATAGTGCATGTTGTTTACTTGTTTACTTTCATTGTAGATATAACCACACATGAACATTCTTGTGTGTAAGTACACACTGCTCCTTGATTAAGTGTTTATGGATCTTATCATTGATGAATTTCATTTTACAAGCACAGAGTTATGTAAAACCTAAAAGCACATTAATTACTTTACTAGTTCAGCTCTTTTGTGACAGCTGGTAGCTTCCTGATCCATAGATACTCCCACTATAAAGGGATCTTGTTTGCAGATATAAAGCTGTAATGTATTGGTGAATCTACACCTCTACTGCCATGAATAATGGGATGCTTGTGAGCTGTAAGATGATCTGCTGCTAGAAGCATTCTAGCAGATTGATGTCTAATAGACATTCTGGAAAGCTCTCAAGCCATTTGCAATGAGGATATCACACAGTACATGAACATTCTTAATAGATCACTGATGGTGGACAGGTGGTTTTGAGTCACTTGGTAAAACTGTATTATTGTAGACTGGAGACTCCTTTCAGAAGCTATTTTGGAGGCTTTGATTCACTTGGTAAAACTGTATTATTGCAGACAGGAGAGTTATTTTAAAAGCTATTTTAGGACCCAGATGCTTATTTGCATATTTATAATGAATTATTGAAACAGGGCCCATACTAAAATGAGAAGATGCATCCTTGATGCCGTCAAATGACACATCTTCTGATCTTAATAAAGCAGCAATATTTTTCAAAGGATTGAAATTCTTTCAGTCAAATTTTGATGATACTTTCTGCTGTCTGTACCTCTCGGTAATCTAAAAAAAAAAACCCTCAACCGAAGCAATTATATTACTACAGTAAATTCAGATCACTTAGGTTGAAACTGTTGAAACAGAAAGACCTGTCTTGCTTTTTGCATTATGTAGAACTGGAGGACACAACCGGGCCTGTAACAATGCCAGGACAGAGGAGAAGTTACTTCGATGCTGTTATGTTAATTTAAAATCCCTTTCTTAGTGATTAAGGTAGTAAAATTGTTGGTTTTCAATCCTAATAGTTGTCTGTAGCACTGGAAATGTGTGACTAGTCTATGCACTAGAGATTTGCCTCAATAGTCTTTCTTATTGTTACCTTCATCCAGTTAAATAAATGTACATGCAATTGCCGGGCTCGCACAGGGACTCAGGCGCAGCCATGAATAAATAAACAAGCATTTATTTTCAGCCAACTCCAAAATACAAAAGTCAAAGTCAAGTCCAGGTAGAGGTCACAACCAGGTAGGCATGGCAACAGTACAAAAGGGAAATCCAAGAGCAAAGACAGGTAAAACAGGCAAATTTTCGAGATCCAGAAAGACACAGCAATCAGACAAAAAACAGAATCCAAAAAGAGAGGTAGAGCGAAACAGGCAGAGTAATATACAGATAATCAAACATGAGAACAGAATGCTGGTTACGAGACAGGAAAAACACTGTAACCACTGGCAATAGAGACAGAAACACAAAGAGTTTGAAAACAGACTAAGATGCCAGAGTACTGACAGGAATAAATCATCACACTTTCAAACATTCCATGTTATTTCTGAATACTGTTTGATTCCATCCAAATATTCAGCTAGTCAGACTGACAGGAGAAATGATCAATGGGGCTACATTTTTATTATTCTCATTGGGCCTCATTCACCAATATCTTCCTAAGTTTTTTCTTAAATTTGTTCTTGAGAAAGGTCAGAAGAAAAGTCTACATGAGATTCATGAAGTGTTCGTAAACTGCAGAATTGTTCGCACTTTTGCTCTTGTAATGGTAAATCCCTTTGTCCTTGTAAGTTGGAAGCGCGTGCCAGTTTCTCCTAATTAGCAAAGGTAAACTCCCGGCCATTCCCCATAAAAGGACATGAGACTGTCCTTTCACACTCATACACAGAAATGAAAAAGTTGAGAAGTCAAGAATGCCCAAACGCTTACACGGATTGCATCAACACTGGCCACAATCTCCGAGACACTTAAAAAAAAAAAAAAAAAAAAAGATATGCGCTGAAACCTGCTTAATTTTTTTTTTTTAAGTGATGCATTTCTTTCTTGAGATTAATTGCAAGCTATAAATAATCACACTGTAAAATTAATCTGAAAGCATTTATTTACAAACGAGCAATTAATTGTTGTCGAACTTGGACAGCAACTCTGTTGTCTGGTCCCAGGAGTGAGTTGGGACACACATCCTCTTGTTGTTGTGAATGAAGGGGAAGTGAAGATGCCAATTGTGCACTTGATGGTGGATCGAGTATGTGTGTGCTTGAAGGACACCTCTTTGTGAGTCTGAGGGTTTGTGAGTGGTGTCATTAACCAGGGGTCAGGGCATATCGCCGATCTCCTTATATAACAAGACATTATAGGAACAGAAGCCCACTGTTGCTGGGATTCATAATTATTCAAAAATGTGTACCAATGAGCCATGCGTCGCCAGCAGCTCTTTGTTCAAGGCACATACCCACAGAACGGTTTTGTAAAATGTAGGAGTTGAATGGGAAGCAGGAGACCACATTCAGAAGGTGGTTCTAGGAGCTGCAGATGAGTTGTACATTTATGGAGTGTTATTGCTTGCGGTTGAGATATGGGAACGGATCTGGAGAGGGTGACTTAATGCGCACATGCGTGCCATCTATTGTGCTGATGGTGTTGGTAGACCAGCAATAGAATGGAATCCTCTTTTGACTGGGACCTGTTCTTTTGCTGTATAGGGGAATTTTATGTATAGTGTGGCCAGTTGATTTATTCCATCCACGATTTGCAGGAGAGCGCAGCTAAATTAACATAATTGATGTGAATTGAAGTGTTAGCATAGTGTTCATTTATTTTAAAATACCATCATGCTTTGTAAAATAATGACAAAAAATATTTCAAAATATTATAAATGATCAAAAATAGTATCGTAATTTAAATCCGATAATATTATACAACTGTAGAACTGAAGAAAACGCAATAACCAATTATTTTGACAAACATGTCAGCACTCAAATGTGCGTAAGACTGCTCTTGAGTGTGTGTAGATTTTGTTCTTACCTAAGAACAAATCCCAAATAAGAAAACATTGGTGAATGTCAGAGTCTTCATGAAAACTGTGTAAGTGGGTTTTAAGAAGGAAACTCCTCTTAAGAATGGTTGGTGAATGAGGCCCATTGTTAGGGGCTCAAGTATGGATAGAGTTTGTCACTGATGTTGCTATCAGAGAAAGAATAAACATGAGACCCAGCATCCACATTGTAAAAGGAGATCTGGCCCAACCCATAATCCACATACTGTACACCCCCACTGTCTTGGGTTTCACTTTCAGGGGAAGGGGGACATTGGGTTTGGCTGCCGCTGTGTACTCCATCCCATTCCTCAGTCTCATAATCCAGAAACCAGGGTCAGGGATGTGAGGAATATTGTTCCTCATAGAAAAATCTGCCAGAAGAAAGCACCTCCTTTCCCAGGACAGAGAGCACTAAAAAAAACTCTTTGGGTTGCCAGGGAGTCACTGTCGTGTTTCTCCACATTTTACTTGCTTCCTGTCCCCAGAAATGTGCTGTACCAGGGTCCAGTGTCATATGCACTGTGGAGGAGAACAAGGAATAATGAAAAATCACTACAATTGAAAATATTTGTCACATTTTTTGTACTTTCTAAATGTTCTATAGAACACATACTGAAATGTATTCATGAACATGGTAATAGTTTTCAATAAACAGAGAAACACATACAGTGGACTCTAATCCAGTAAAAATTCATGGCAGCAAATACAATTAAAATAATGTGAATATGCTACCACTTACAATAGTCTTATATTTTAGGCAAAAGTAGTCACAGTGTGAAATATTCTTTTCATTTTATTCTTCTGCAAAATGAAAATTGAGAACATGAAGATGAAAACATGAAATAATGAAAAAGTGTGATACATCAGGATTCTGGAATTAGCTTACTGTTTTGTGGACACATGCCATTATTAAGGGTGATACATGCTTTAAACAAAACCTTGTCCGGAATGCCAGATAGCATTAAATAGTGTTCAGTTTGGGAAATTTTGTGTCTAAGATTTTATGAACTTTATGAAACTTTATGAAACCAACGTTCCAAAGTCTACACCCACTTTCTGCAGCAATTGGCCAGGTGTGCTTATGGGTGAAAATGGGCAGGGTTTCAAGTGGTCCTCAAATTCTATACTTTCAGGACCAAATTTACAATAAGAATAGTCACGGCGCAAAAATATTCAGTATATTCACTTTTGCAGTTGCAGTCGGTCGTAAATCGATTGATTTACTTAGACTTTCTCTAAGTCATCAAAAAATTAAAAGCCCTCATAGGAGACACCCATTAAAAGGTCAGATATGACATGTGTACACATCTAGATAACAAGGTGATGCAAAAATGGATACGGAAGTAGCAACGGAACCACATATGTGTCATATGTGTCTCCTATTTCTGAACACTTGTTCATTGTATAATGGAACAACACACCTGTAAGTCACCCAACTGTTCTTTGAAAAGATCCAAATCCAAGGATGCGTAAAGTAAACAGCAGCATCACCACAGCCGACAGAGAATTTGATTTTGCATGCCATGTTCATCCAGTGGTGCGATTATCCTGTGACTGTGTAACCTGTGTCATATCACGTCAGTATTTGCTGTTAGGTTAACTGAAAAAGGCCCAAAATTTTCTTCATAAAAATGTCCACGCAAAGATGGAAGTTGTAGTTAATTAGTTATTAATTTTTTTTTATTTTAAATTTATTATTATTATTATGTATTAAGAGGAAAGTCATAAAGTGACATAGTCACCCAAAAGTCCATCTTAATAGCAATTTTCACGTATTTCAACTGTTTAGCAATTTGCACATAAATTCCGATATGCTTTTACACCTGAAAAGCAGTTGCAGTCCTTAAGTAAATCTGGCCCTCAGTCTTCACACAAATATTTCTGTGTTGAGAGCTTGCCATGAATACCCTCAAAAGAAAACTTTCAGATAATATTTGTCAAAATCCACACCCATTTGACTCTCATGCCGCAATTACAGAGACACCCAAAAAACCTCCCTTATTAATCAATAATGTTATGATATTGAACGGGACCCAGTTTAGCAAATTAATGTTAGATGAACTCGCCTGCTCCTTATCATTGAAGTTACATTTACTTATGTATTATGTTATGAAAGTTATGTATCACTTTCTTGCTTAGTTTTGCAGAAATTGTGCAATGATGCAGGCTTTTTTAGATGGGACAGGCACTTTATATATTCCACTGAACCCCTGGCACAGGCACTTGGTACATTCCACTGAACCCCTGGGAGAGGAACTTAATACATTCCACTGAACCCCTGGGACAGGCACTAGTACATTCCACTCAACCCCTGGGACAGGTACGTAGTATATTCCACTCAACCCGTGGGACAGGTACTTAGTATATTCCACTGAACCCCTGGGACAGGCACTTAGTATATTCCATTGAACCCCTTATACTGAGAGGTTAATGAAAGTGACGGCCACAGGCAAACTCCTTGTCATCAAATTTGGTTAAGGAACACCCTGTGATTTTTTTTAAATATTGTTGCCTTCTGCAATGCAGTGAACATTCATGAATGAAGTAAAACAACAATTCCATTCTGAATATCTTTATCAGTAAAGTAATTTGGCTTTAAGGTGCAGTTTGAAGGAAACAGCGCCTCCTCTGGCTGTGAAGGTAAGTTAGGGCTTGGAGCAGTCCTGACCACGCCCACATCCCTAATATGGCTCAAGGCAGACCTGCCACTTGTGTAGGCGCACTTCAGCAGGCCGCTCTGGCAGCAGGAGAACATGGGAGTGGAGGACTGAGAGAATCAAAATGTTTTCACAATGCCTTTTATATTAATTTTTATTACCCAATAAAACATTACAGTTAGACAGGTTGTCTAACTGTAATGTTTTACCCGGGACCCAGTTTAGCAAATTAATATTAGCTGAACTAGCCTGCTCCTTATCATTGAAGTTACGTTTACACGTAACTTCAATGATAAGGAGCAGGCTAGTTCAGCTAACATTAATTTGCTAAACTGGGTCCCGTTCAATATCATAACATGAAAGAAACATAGATATCTATCTAGCTTACTGTATAAACTGGCTAACAGTATGGAGCAAATTATAGATGTCTGCAGTTACAATACATAGTGTACATTGCTGACCAGATCTCAATGTAGTAGCATGCTATTGTTGACATATGCCTTCATAATGCAAAAGATTATGGTAAAATTATTGCACTACAATGCATATTATGCTTATCAGTGATGAACAAAAGTCACCTGTTTTCAATTGTTTCCTTCAAACAATTTACATTTGGCCAAGCAATTGTGAGGTTAGGGTTTTACACAGTACCTGCCAAACATGCTTGGAAAATGTTTTTTATTGGTGTCTTTCTTAACATCTCCATATGTTGAAATATTTGTTCTGTGGCCTGCCGATTCAAATTCATTCCCTGCCCAGGACTTAGAAATGTTTTGACCCAAAAACAAAATAGGAAGTACAGTGTATCCAGAGGTTTAAGGCATTTTTTTAACAGAAATCAGATCAGAACTTTCTCTCTAGAGTGTATTGTACATGGAGACAGCAGCTGAGTTTAGATCTTTGCTTTCTCTCTGGAGTGTATTGTACATGGCAATAGCTGCTGTCAAACAGAAGAATACGATTCTGGGTCTGACTTTATTGATTCTGATTGGGAAACTGGAAACATGGAAACAAATTCCTTATTGATATAGTTTAGTTAGTAACAGAATAAAAGATACTCACCCAGCTCATTGTAAAGATGGCCTGCAGAAAATGAAAATAAATGTAATTCAGAAAAAAATTATTCTCATTGGAAACCCTGATTTCTGTCTCACAGTTTCTGTTTCTCTCAATCTATAATGTGGAAAACAACATGTGCAAAAACTCCGGGCCAGATTTACTACAGATTTATTGCAAACATTGCTGTTACTGCAAGATTTAGTAAATTGGACAGAACATCTCATTGGCCTCATTTGCAAAATCTCCACTTTGTTGTAGCACCTTCATTCCAGGTATAGATATGCATGAACCGATTTTACTATGTAGCAAGTGGAAAGACACAAAGTGATGTAGTCACAGCAAATCCCATTTTAATAGAGATTTTAAAACAGGACTGTATACCAATGATACAATTATTATTAATTATTAAATTAATAATTATTATTAAATTATAATTATTATTATTCTAAAATGTTGCACACCAGGGATGTGAATCTCAGTCTGTTTCTCTGGTTGGAACTGCTGCTGTAGACCCTGACAGGTGAACCTGTTAGTGTTTGTCTCCTGTACAATGGCTCGTCTTCTCACGGTGAAGAACCCCTCACTGTCTCTGTTTATTTCTGTGTCTTCAGCACTGTGTCCCTCACTGTCCAGCCAGGTGAGTTCAGGTTGAGGACGCCAGCCTGTAGACTCACAAAGCAAGCTGATTCCCTCTCCTCTGTGCCATGGACATCACTGGATCACTTCCTATGGCTACACCGAGTTACAGGCCTTTATTAAGGAAATATCTTAAAACTACAGTTACACTGATGAATTTTCACTTTACTGATAAAAATGCAAATAGAAAATTATTTTTCACGTATGAAAAAACAGCACTGACCTCTTATGTGCAGGACAACAGAAGTGTCATCATACAAATCAGCATTATTAACAAGGCATGTATATTTTTTCCTTCATCCAAGACTTGCACATTGCTTAGTCTGAGTGAAGTGTTTCCTTCCTTCAGCTCCTCTGGGAACAGAGCTGTCCTTCCTCTGTAAAACATGATCTGATTCTCATTTCTGACCTCTCTCTCCTGGTACAATGCACCAGTGTGTCTGTGGAGTAAAGTTTGATCCACTCCACACTTATGTCCTCAGCACTGATGCTGGGTAGAAGGTAACAAAGCACAACTACGTCTTGACCAGGTACAGCAACAACAGGAGCACCTGGACCAAGAATCTGTCAGAATGTGGTCAGTGATGGCCCAGGTGATGTGTCAGGTGTCAGTACTGCAGTCAGAGATAGCTCAGGTGAAGATGTTTTATATGTCAGTACAGCAGTCTGTCTGAACTCAGATAGGTTATCAATCAGCCAGGGAATGAATAATGAACGGAGGTTATCAAGCAGCCAAAACACAATCCAGAGATCAGAGTCGAGAGTAAGACCAGATAGACATGGCAACAGAACAAAAACACAGTCCAGAGAGCAAAGTCAAAAAAACGGACAGACAAAGTCAAAGAACCAGGCAGACATGGCAAACAGGCAAAATCAAAATCCAAGTATCAAAAAATTGGGAACAGACAAAAGTCACAACAGGCCAGCAGAACAGACACAGCATACATAGGGAAAACACTGTGACAAACTTGCAAGGAACAGAGGTTTGAGCAGGGCTTAAATACACCAACTAACAAGCAAACAAGACACAGGTGAACAACGGGACAGATGAAATGAATAAGTAATCAGGTAACAAGATAGAAGGTAGGGAAAACACAAGGGCAATGAAAATAAAAGCACATGGACAGGGAAATGGAAAAGAAAATAAACACACAAAAACAACAGACAGAAAAAAACCCATAAGCAGCGTTACTGACACAGTGATAGCTCAGGTTTAGATGTGTTAGGTGTCGGTACTGCAGTCAATGACAGCTCAGGTGAAGGTGTACCTGGTCTGGAGACAGAGGTCTAGTGGAGGTGCAGAAGAATTAAACACAGATAGTCTGACCCAATGCCCTTCATCTCTGAAGGAGACAATCCTGTGGTAATGTTGTTAATTGCAATTAGTTACATATGTATTGATTTATTCATATGAAACCCTCAAGGACAGAAATAGCATCAATATTCACTTCTGGCTTATTGTAACACAATATACTGTATAGAATTTACAATAATTCTGTTACACCTGAAGTCTTGATAATAAGGAAATGGAAATGGAATAGCTAAGTTTACAAAACTACTTAAGGGACTTGCTAGCTTGCTGCATGCTGCAATATTGAATGTCAAAAAGGGGCCTCATTTATAAACCGTGCGTACGCACAAAAAACGCACCAAAACGTGCGTACGCCGATTTTCACGCACAATTTGGGATTTATAAAATTTCTACTTGACGTGAGAATGTGCGTACCGGTACGATACGTTTGACCCATGCGTATGCACATTTATGGCACATATTTGCTCTAAATAGCACACCCTAGAGACCAAAAGAAATTTGCACTATAAGTTCCTTTTTCCTGATGATTAATTAGGATCACATAATTATTCGTAACCAATGTTGTTTTGGCCATAAATGATAAATTAACAGATTAAGAGATATCAACAATCAGCAATCACTAATAATCATTATTAGTCAATGTGTTTTTTTTCACATTAATAGACTTAAAGCGTGTAAGGATAGCAAGACAGCATGACCATGGCTGCCTTGGCAATGAGGATATTGTGAACTGAATGGTGCGACGGAACGTGTTTTCAGGGACTGTTCCGACTTTTTCTTTTTGCCCACGATGACGATTGGCTCATGAGTCGATTTCGCTTAACATGACTGTACTCTTGGAACTCTGTGCTGAACTGAGGCCGGTGCTGGAGCGCCCTACACGTAGCAACCACGTGTACGTAGTACACGTTCAATACCAGCCCATCTGAAAATCCTGTGTGGATTTTCAGCTACGGGGAGTGTCCAGCGGGAAATAACGGACCGGTCGGATATATCCCAGCCCTCATTCAGTCCATGTCATACCATGGATGGTCCCTGAGTTCGATGTATATCAAGTTCCACTGCACAGAGGAAACATCAAAAAGCAATTTGCAGCGATGACCGGTTTTCCCTGTCACCGGTGCAATCGACTGCTCTCACGTTGCAATAAGGGCGCAGTCAGTGGATGAATAGGTGTAAGTAAATCATAAGAATTTCCATTCAGTAAACGTGCGAGTAATTTGCTGCAAAAATTTGCTTGCTAAATTTGATGCACAAATAACACCGACATTATGTGGTTGCACGATGGCCAGGGTCATTTCATGATTCGTTCACTCTGATGGAAAAGTAAAGTTGGAAATCAACTCCGATAATCGTAGCCAGCCACTCATTGACGGGGCTCAGTGGTGGCACCCTCCATACACTTGCCCGTTGCCCATACACTTGCAGTTGGGGAAGTAGAAGCGTGTTTGCCTCAAGCTTGATGTCGCACCATCTTTTATTTATTTTGATCTGCGTGCGGCTCTCTTTACCTGAGAAACTGACAGCCGCGGTAACCTCCTGCCATGCAAGGTGTTTTTGTATTTGTTACCCCGGTGCTGTGGCCACCTGAAATTATATTTTTTCTAATCTCTGTTTAGAACACTAAAGCTTCGATCTCGTAGCTTCTTTTGCAGTTTCTTTGTTTCCCCTGTTCGCTGCCATTATTGCGATCAAAATGTATTGCTCTGTTCTACACATTATTTATAGATCTCACTTAATTGATTTCGACTTCAGGAGCACCATATATGCTTAAATGTGGGCGTTTCAGGGTGTGGTTTTGGCGTGCGTTCACGCACGCACAATTGTAGGATTAGTTGTGATTTATAACAGAAGACATGCGTATGTGTTGCGTACGCAAATTTTATAAATCAGGATTTTTTTTGCGTACGCAAACTCGTAGGTTTTCGCGTACGTAACTATTTAGGCACGAAAGTACGCAAAGTTTTATAAATGAGGCCCCAGGCCTGCAACGCGATCGATTGGGACACATTTATTTTGCCGGCTTATGGTTTTGAAATGTATGGTACGGGCAAAATGTTTTCTCTAACAGTATTACCAAGTATATTGCTCTGAAAGTGTATTTTTGTTTGTTTATACTCTTTAGTGGTTAAAGGTAAACGGTACGAGTTTATGTGTTAACATCTATAAGGGGAATCATTTCATTAATTTCTGTTGTGTGACTGTGTGAATAAGTAAATAGTTCTTTTATAAAATCTTTGTTGTGATTGAATGTCTATGCAGTATGTAAAGTTCACCTAGTTCTACACCAGGAGGGGTTAGAGTCCAGTTACTTAATAGTGAGCTAAATATCTATGTTTGGGAACCCCACACATTACAAGAATAGAACATAATTAAAGGAGACAATAATATATTGTCTGATAAAGGAACTCAGGGTGGCTCCCTCATTTAATGCCGGTACAGCAAGGGGGCGCTACAGTTGAAATAACACTAATGTGATGTCTTATTTCAGTCTTTCCTGCTTTACTGGGTTCATTCAAAATAGTGAACTCAATTTTTTACCACAACAAATTCTGTATTTTCTACCTCCTTGTGTTTTGTGACTATTAAATTAAAAACACATCTACATAATTGAAGACATTATTATAAAAACACAATGGCCATGATGGTAGAGAATATATAGGAATGGTTTTCAAAACTTTAATTGACTGGTCTATCTCACATGTTGACAATTCAGTCCTGTTAACCCAGCCATATTGTGCAAGAGCAATTAACAAATTCACTTTTCTAGAATGGTATTACATAAAGTTAACAGTAACACCAAGCATATGCAACAATTTGTCTTACATTATATTGGTCACATGGCACCACTGTTTCATGTGTCTTTTAAATAAGAACATTAGGACATAAGAACATATTATGATGAGGACAGGCCATTCGGCCCAACAAAGCTCGCCATTACATTATTTAAAGAGTATCCAAAACTGCATCAAGTCTGGACTTGAACACAGCAAGGGTCTCTGCCTCAACTACATGACCTGGCAACCCATTCCATGTATTGATAACTCTTTGCGTGAAATAATACTTCCTTACATCAGTGCGGAACTTACTCTTAACTAGTTTCCATTTATGTCCCCTTGTCCTACAGACTGAACTCAACTTAAAAATGTATCGTAGCTAACCTTGTTGAGTCCCTTTATAAATTTAAAAACCTCTATTAAATCACCCCTTAGTCTCCTCTTGCTGAGTCTAAATAGGTTAAGTAACTTTAGTCTTTCCTCGTAGATTTTCATGCCAGGAACTAATTTAGTTGCCCTCCCTTGTACTTTTTCAAGAGCCTCCATAGCTTTCTTATAGTGCGGTGCCCAGAACTGCACACAGTATTCCAAGTGTGGTCTAACTAAAGCATTGTATAATTTTAATATAACCTCCTTAGATTTATAATCAATACTTTGGGCTATATATCCTAGCATCCTGTTGGCCTTTTTTACTGCTACAGCACACTGCCTAGATCCTGTTAGGCTTTGGTCAACTATTACTCCCAAGTCTTTTTCAAATTGAGCACAATCTAGTTTACTTCCTCCGATGAAGTAGTCTCGTCTAATTTTCTTGTTGCCCACATGCAAGAATTTACATTTAGTTAAGTTGAATGTCATGTGCCAGGTACCTGCCCACATATGGATGCTGTTTAGGTCTTCTTGTATTACCTTAGTTGATTCTATACTGTTCGCTAGACCCCCCAGTTTTGTGTCATCTGCAAATTTTACTATTTCACTACTAACCCCTGCATCAAGATCATTTATGTAAATAAGGAAAAGCAAAGGCCCCAACACCGATCCCTGCGGGACTCCACTTCTCACAGGACCCTGTTCTGAAACAATTCCTCCAACAGTTACACTCTGCTTTCTACCAGTCAGCCAACTTCGAACCCACTCAGCGATAGCTCCTGATATTCCTGCAGATTTCATTTTCACTATGAGCCTATCATGCGGAACTTTGTCGAATGCCTTTTGGAAGTCTAAATAGATAATGTCATAAGCTTGGTTTGCATCTAAACATGCTGTAGCTTCCTCAAAAAAGTCCAGGAGGTTTGTTAAGTATGACCTCCCTCTGCGAAAACCATGCTGGGTATCGTTTAAGATACCATTTTGTTCTAAGAATAATTCCAAATTGTCCCCAATGATGGCTTCCAGTAATTTACAAGAGATACAAGTTAAGCTGACAGGCCTATAATTTCCTGGATCAGTCCAGTCTCCTTTCTTGTAGATAGGTTCTACACTGCCTAGCTTCCAGTCATCTGGTATTTCTCCAGTTTTAAGAGATTGCTTAGAAATAACTGTCAGCGGTTTGTAGACCTCTTCCGCTAGTTCCCTGAGGACTCTTGGAAATATTCCATCAGGACCTACTGCCTTATTTGTTTTAAGTTTTCGAAGTTTATCTAGCACTTCTGTGTCATACAAATCAATTTCCTCCATAAGACTCTGAGGACTGAATTCTCCTGGAGGCATATGAGCGAACCCTTCACTCGTGAAACTCTCCACAAAGTAGTTGTTTAGAGCAGGGGTCGCCAACACGTTGCCCGCGGGCACCTGGTCGCCCGCAGGGACCACATGAGTCGCCCACAGGGCATGTTCTAAAAAAAGCTCTAGTCACCATGGAGCTCTGTCTAAAAATTGTATTTAATTGTGTTGCTGTTCTTTTTGAATCAATAACACTTGCATTGACGTAGATGTGACAATATTGAATTTAAAATGTAAAAAACAAAAATGTTTTATGCATATATGAACTCATAGTCATAGTTCAATATCGCGCACAAGCTAGCGAGCGCAGCTACGATGGGGAGCTAGATGTGGTTTTTACCCCCCAAAAAATACAGAAAAAAATGGCAGAAAAGCGAAAGAAAACATACCATTTTCACAATGATTGGGAGGAAGAGTTCTTTTTTACAACAGTGAAAAAGGAAAAGTGTGTATGTCTCATTTGCGGGGCGACTGTGGCGACGGCAAAGCGGCACAACATGGAGAGACACTTCACTACGTGCCAAAAAAAAATTTGATGCTAACTACCCACCAGGCAGCGCACTACGGGCAGAAAAAGCCTGTGAGTTAAAGGCAGCCTTGGGCAAACGGCAGTCTTTTTTCATGAGCCCGGTGAAAAAGTCACAAAAAGCAACTGAAGCTTCATTTAGAGCTCCGAATGTTTTGATAAAGAACAAAAAAGCATTGTGAAATTAATGTATAAAATTATTGTGAGGAATCATTAACACTAATACGTGATCAGACAGTCTCTTCACATTTATTATTTATTTTTATTATTGATAATAACATTATTATTAAAGGTGAGCCGTGCAACTTTGTTATTCAGTAAGTTTGTATCAAAGAAGTAGCCCTTCGCATTACTCAGCATCCTTGAAGTAGCTCTCAGTCTCAAAAAGGTTGGTGACCCCTGGTTTAGAGTATCAGCAATAGCCTTGTTATCATAAACCATAAGTCCATCCTTGTTTTTTAAACCTCTTATCTCAGCCTTAAGTGTCCTTTTTCGATTGTAGTATTGGAAGAAGCGTTTGGGGTTGTTCTTTGCATCTAGCGCAATCTGTCTTTCCAAAAGCCTTTTAGCTTCCCTTATTCCTTTCTTAACTTGATCACGCATTTTGCTGTATTCAATCTTGTTTGTCTCTGAGCTGTCTAACTTGAATTTTCTGAATAGTTCCCTTTTATAAGAACATAAGAACATATTATGACGAGGACAGGCCATTCGGCCCAACAAAGCTCGCCATTACATTATTTAAAGAGTATCCAAAACTGCATCAAGTCTGGACTTGAACACAGTAAGGGTCTCTGCCTCAACTACATGACCTGGCAACCCATTCCATGTACTGATAACTCTTTGCGTGAAATAATACTTCCTTACATCAGTGCGGAACTTACTCTTAACTAGTTTCCATTTATGTCCCCTTGTCCTACAGACTGAACTCAACTTAAAAAATGTATTGTAGTTCACCTTGTTGAGTCCCTTTATAAATTTAAAAACCTCTATTAAATCACCCCTTAGTCTCCTCTTGCTGAGTCTAAATAGGTTAAGTAACTTTAGTCTTGCCTCGTAGCTTTTATGTTTCATGCCAGAAACTAATTTAGTTGCCCTCCTTTGTACTTTTTCAAGAGCCTCGATACCTTTCTTATAGTGCGGTGCCCAGAACTGCACACAGTATTCCAAGTGTGGTCTAACTAAAGCATTGTATAATTTTAATACAACCTCCTTAGATTTATATTAAAATTATACAATGCTTTAGTTAGACCACACTTGGAATACTGTGTGCAGTTCTGGGCAGTTATGTTTCAAACTATCTTGTAACGCCTTATTCATCCACTGCAGATGCCTATTTTTCAGCTTCCCTTTTCGCACTTTTATGTTTCAAACTATCTTGTAACGCCTTATTCATCCACTGCGGATGCCTATTTTTCAGCTTCCCTTTTCGCACTTGCGGAATGAATTTACGCTGTACATCCAGAATAATCGTTTTAAATATGTTCCACATTTCTCTTACAGTTCTACCATCTACAAGATGTACCCAGTTTATATTTCTTGTACAATCACGCATTTTAATAAAGTCGGCTCGTCTAAAGTGGAAAATTCTAGCATTGGAGGATGTAGTCTTAACTCGCCAAAAAACTTCAAATACAACTGCCCTATGGTCACTTGTTCCAAGTGGCTCCCCTACCTCGGTACTGCAGATTCGATCAGGATTATTACACAGAACCAGGTCTAGAATTGTGTTCTCTCTTGTAGGTTGAGTAACAGCCTGTATCAGAAAGCAATCATTTACAACATCCAGAAACTCTTCCTCACATTTACCCTGACCAGACACAGTTTCCCAATTAATTGAGGGGTAATTGAAGTCACCCATTACTATTGTCTCACCCTCCTGACATGCCAGTGTAATGTTATCAAAGATCATCCTGTTGACACTGCTGTCAGAGGCTGGTGGCCTATAACATACTCCGACATTCAGACCCTTTTCATTTTCCCCCAGTATTTTAATCCATATGTCCTCACTAACACCAAAGGGCTCCATACCTGGAATTTCCTGGATATTAAGATCATCCTTTACATACAGAGCAACACCCCCTCCTCTTCTATTGGTTCTATCTTTTCTAAGCACCTTGTATCCCTTTATGTTATACTCATCCCCATCCCCTGCACCAAGCCACGTCTCTGTGATCCCAACAACATCATAGTTACTATTACTCATAACCGCTTCTAGATCCAAAATTTTATTTTTTATGCTTCTAGCATTTAAACAGAGAAATTTCAGGGTACTGTGTGTGCATTTCCCATCCCTCCTCTCCACCTCCAGCTGCCCAAAACCACCTCTATGACAGTGTTGCTCTAACTGATTTGCAATTATGGTTTCCTCACTACCAATAAAATAATTAGCCTTGGTGTGTTCTATTCCGGCAGTCTGTCTATCCCTACCCATCTCACTGTATAATCTCCCTGCCCCCCCAGTCCC
Organism: Albula glossodonta; assembly: GCA_019788955.1. Taxonomy (NCBI): domain Eukaryota; kingdom Metazoa; phylum Chordata; class Actinopteri; order Albuliformes; family Albulidae; genus Albula; species Albula glossodonta. The sequence continues at coordinate 138,610 of JAFBMS010000137.1, read as the reverse complement.
TAGTTTAAATACCCCTCTGCTACCCTAAGCATACGCTGGCCCAATGCAGCTGTACCCCTCCGGTTCAGGTGTAACCAGTCCCGCTTGTACAGGTCACCCCTGTTCCAAAAGGAGTCCCAGTGCCCCATAAACCTGTACCCCTCTTTCCTGCACCAGGTTTGTAGCCACGTGTTAAACCTCCATGTAAAGGCTTGCTTACCTTTGCTTGCACGTGGTACCGGTAGAATTCCAGAGAAGACTACCGTGGAGGTTCTGCTCCTAATCTTCCCCGCTAGCTCGATAAATTTATCCTGCAGAACCTCAAATCTACCCTTTCCTATGTCATTGGCCCCAACATGGACCATGACCACTGGATCCTCCCCCGCTCTGGCCAGGAGGTCTCCAACCTGGGCACCAGGTAGGCAACAGACCATACAAGACTCCTTGTCACGCGAACACACTATGCTATCTACCCCTCTAATGATTGAGTCCCCCACTATCACTAACTCCCTTTTCTTGGAGGATGAGGCCGCCTGGGTGCCCTGGGGCTCTTCAGTCCTCCCACTCACAGGATCGCGGGCCAACTCGTCATGTAGTGGCATGAAGCGGTTGGTCACCACAATCTCCGGAGATGCAACCCCACTTGGGATTTTGCGCCCCTTTCTATGCTTACGCCCTACTGTAACCCAGCTCTCTCGCCCTGTCTGGTCTGTATCTTCTTTCCTACCCGGCTTTGGTGAGCGCACTATCTCCCTATAGGGTGTAGTAAACAGTTCCTGGAACTTTAACAATTCAGGATTACTGTGGAGTCCAGCTAGTTGGGCTTTGAGATCAAGAATCTTAATCTCTATGTGGTCAACTAGTCAGCAACGGTCGCAGATGAACTCATCCTCGAGGTCTCAATCCAGAAATCCGATCATCCGCCAACTCTCGCACAGTTTTGGCCACATTTTCTCCCCTAACTAAACACGCGTTCCCTAAACAAAGATTTACTGCCGAGACAGAATTACTGGCTTAAAAAGTGCTAAGAGCACCGAGGTGGCTCAGAGAAGCCAAAGGCAGAAACCAAACACAGGAAAAGCCACTGCGTCTAGATACAAGATTCAACAAAAATACGCTAGCAGCAAGCAAAAGCAGACTCTGTAACACAACCAGAATCGGGATATCCTTAAAGCAAACACTGGAGAACGGTAAAAAAAAAAAAACAAAGTAAACAAGCGAACTGGCTGGCTACCTAACTTCACGACTAACTACCCGACTAGCGACCTAGAGTATGTTCCTTAAATATTTTCTATTTAAAGATTTAAAGATTTGCTCCTGGGAGGGCGAAAAACCACAGAAAAACCTCTCGTCAGCTCGACTATGTGCCAAATTAGCAGCGTTTGCTGAAGAGCTACGGAGGAAAAAAAGTGGAAAATTCCCACCCTGTCCCCTAATGGCAACAAAAGATTACACTTTAGGAGCAGATCAAGCCTACCTTATTTAACAGCTAGGTGAGTAGCCCCAACTTTTATTTTAATTAGTATGCAAATTAATGAATGCGAATTAATGAAAGAGCACAGAGCGCAGACACCACTCCACTCCACAAACACAGAGCGAACTCGTCCAGGCTAGAGCAATCGTACAAACCTCCAGTGTTCTCCTGTATTCTAAAAGTATTTTGAATAACTTACTTTTCTGAGCATTGTAACTGAAAACGTTACTGATTACATTTAGGACAGAGCATTCAGTATTCAGTCCAAAATACTTTTTCAATGTATTCTGCCCAACCCTGGTAATAATACAATCAGAGGGAAGACACTCTTAACTGGTAGAATACATTGTGCTTGCCCACAAAGAAAAAAGGTAAAGAGGGGTGCCACTACACTGCATAAGGCGGGTCACTGCAGATGATGAAAATGAAGCATAACACATAGCATTGCAATACACAGTGAATACGTCACGTTTCACACAGTGAGACGGGCAAACACACCAAATCTACCTTGCTCAGTGTAAATTCCACTCTTTCCTATACAGAATGTACCCTATAAAATGCCACCAATGCTCACCATATTAGCCAGGAACAGCCTGATACAAGGCCTAGATTGTACTTTACCATCTCACAATAAGACACAATGTTTGTGTTGCATATTACCTGTATTTTATTATTCCACAGGAAACACTTTGTGCTCGCACCACATTAGTGCTGTTTCAATATCAAATACCACCAGGAGGCACACTGCTCAGGAGGGAGTTAGCATTTACCAATGTTGCAAGCATAGCTAATTACCTTTATAGTGTAAGATAGCGCACACCTCCACAGGATAGGAGGATAAACCTCAACTACACATAAATAATAAAAGATTACAAATAACATTAATGCTGCACATCAACACACTGCAACCAATTAACAAAATTCCATTCTTACGCCATTGCTATATTCTTTAAAAATGAAAATAACTTCCACCACCGATACCGCAGCTTATGGCCAAATGATAGTTTGTACAATCACACAAGAGTCACCTGTCTTCCATAGCACAGAAGTGGGAATCACTTAAAAGTACACCACACCACACAAGGCTATATGCTGGGTCCTAATGTCCTATTAGGGCACATGTATATTAACATATGGAAAACATACATATCATAATGGTTACAATATTGAACAGAATTAGATTGCTGGGGTGTCCTTATTTATACAAATACAGCATTTATTTTAGCCCATGTCTGTTATTGCCATCAAACTAACTATTGTTACAGTTAACAGTCTGGAACCTGGTCTGGTTGCTTGTCTCTCTGTACCTCGTTCTCGCTCTCTCACAATGTATTGGTTAGTCGTACCCTTTGAGTCCGTCACTGCTACACTGTAAAATTTAAGTAAAATTACTCGAAATTATTAAGACATTCTATTGCGCATGCGCACTCAAGCACATCTCCCCTCCTCCACACTTTGCTGAAGCGCTTGAACTGAGGATGCTGAGCTTCGAATAATTTAAGGTAATTACCCACATCATTTTTGTTTTTCTTGTTTGCTAGTCGTAAATATGGCACTTAATTGGATACATGTTATCGTGTGGAACATGTCAGGACCTTAAAATATGTCTTTACACAAACACGTTGTGATCACCTAGCATGTAATTCAAACGTGAGATTCAGTGACTGCTGTAGCCTACATGTGCTAGTATATCCTAATTGCAGTCACTGCTGTTATTCGTCATCAGGAAAGGTTTCATGCATAGTAAAGCCTTGTCAGTTTGAACTTTCAATCGATATTACTCGCACACTGTTCCTCAGACATTAGGGCACACGTACATCTTATTGCATTGTAACTGTTGAATGCACGCGGGGCTATGAGTTTCACATAAACGTGGTCGGGTTATTGTGGCACTGTGTAGCTAAACGGTGTCCTAATAATTACCCATCTTTGCAAAATGAGTTACCGCTAAAGTACAAGCAGCAGAAAACTACAGTTTCACAAGTAATGGCGTAAAACATAACTGTGGAAGACCTGATGGGCAGGGACCGTGTTTAGGAACAGGAATATAAGAAATGTATTGCTTAACAGGATAAGCTAATGGTTATACTTGTCGACATGTCCAAGCTAAGTATGCAAGTAAGTTAGCAACCAGTCAGTTATCCTCGCAAAGCAGCGGAACACTTTACGTACTGTTAATATGAGTTTGGTTAGTGTACTTTCTCGGAGAGCAGAGTGAAATACGCTAACAGGAAATTGAATTTGGATTAAATTAATGGGTTAAGTTCATTAAATCAGTTCATAAGGTGACTTCGAGACAGTGTTTCCAGACAGTCCTAATTGTTTCAAAGCCTCAATTAACGGTGCAGTGTTCCGAAGCACTTTTAATTGTTTCAAAGCTGCTGAGGACTGTCTCGAAACACTGCCACGTCATCAGCAGCTTTGAAACAATTAAAAGTGCTTCGGAACACTGCTCCGTTAATTGAAGCTTTGAAATAATTAGGACTGTCTCGAAACACTGCCACGTCATCAGCAGCTTTGAAACAATTAAAAGTGCTTCGGAACACTGCTCCGTTAATTGAAGCTTTGAAATAATTAGGACTGTCTTGAAACACAAATGCAGCTGACTCTGAGGAACAATTAAGACGTTTCGAAAAACTGCAGCTTCATCCCACACTTTGAAACAATTAAAACTGTTTGGAAACACTGCACCGTTAATTCACACTGAAACAATTAGGAATGTCTTGAAACACTGACACAGCTGATATTTCGGAACAATCTAGACAGCTACTAAACACTTTGCCCCCTGACTCATGGGAACAATGAATTGTTTCGAAACACTTGTGTTGGGGACATAGGCAAAATGTCATTACAAGTAGCCTGCAATAAGACACACACACACACAGACGCACACACACATTTGTGAACGTCACTGCGATAGATATTGTAACACTCGTTGAAGAATAGCATATAGTAATTTTTGTCTTGGCTTCCGACTTGTTGGACACATTGGACCTCATTTATCAATTTATTCCTAAAACTGTGTGTTAATTTATGCGTAACCTGAAACGAACTAACAAAATCCGCCCTATTTTTCAAACTTTGATGTGGAATTCCGTACATATGTTGATTAATAACTATTACTCCATCATAAACGAGAAGCGCGTTCATAGATGTGGTGTTTAGCACCTCTCCTGTGATATTTTTGACGCTCCAGGATTACCACAGGAGCTTGGAATTCCGTTGCAGACAACATAGAAAGGTGGCATAGAAAAGATTAAAGGAAAAACTATCCATAGCGGTGATCAAAGTTCTTCTCATGGAATTCCAATATTAAAAATAATGGGCAACGTCGCTGTAAGCTTATGTAACACGATGAAAACAACCAATACAGTGCTTTAACTTGACTCATAATTACAATATATATTTTTTTATTATATATTTAATTTCCCGAAACAGATTTTACTTCGAATTTTGCAGAAAACTATACGTTCTCACGAAGATCTCCAGGTTATGTGCGTTATTTGTAGTTATTTAAATACGTATGTAGTGTCTTATTCCAAGAAGACCCTGATCCCAGCTTATCGAAAATGGACCCATAAGATAAGGGAAAATATAGGTCATATTTCAGTGGGGTTTGACATAATGTTATCATGTAAACATGCCGTTAACATTCTAACATTCCACATGGTTCGGAACAAGTTATGTTACGGCCACAAGGAAACAATCCAGGTAAATAACGTGCAAGGAACATTAAGAAAATAGGTCAAAGTTTCTAGGAATATTTTATTTAAGGTTCTGACCATGTTCTGACAACCAACAACTGTTAGCTGGGGTATAGCCTTCTATGGGATATTTCACTCAATTTCTTTGAGAGGTCCATTAATGTGCAAAAAAAAAAAAACCTAACAAGAATTCAATCTTCAGTTAGGCGAACATTTGCAGTTATTCAGATAGTAGCCTATGTTTCAAATTACATCAGAAGCCTTTGAATATTATTAAGGTTATGAACTCCAGGAAGCGTGTGCTTGACAGTTTGATAGCCTGTAACATTTAAACACAAACACCACACATAATTTTTGTGATTTTATTCTCGTGATTTTATTCACCTTTTCTGTTCTCACTGGGGTATTTACGAAACAAGAGCAAACTGCATCAAACATGAAAGACAAGAAATAAAAATTGACAATAATGAGTCTTTGATGAAACACAGAACATAACTTTTCTTCTGACGCTGTGAACTGTCGGAAACGCTCCACTTTTGAACTTGTCCGTTACGTCAAGTAGGAAACGTGATGACGTTAAGCGCGTGCTTCGGTTGGGGCTCCGGAGCAGTGTGCCGAAACACAGCTGCTTCGAATGATTCGACGCAGCTTCGGAGCCCCGTCTCATTTCGCCCATCTCTAACAATAACATATTAGTGGGATGTCCTTAGATCATTTTTGGGATACATTAGTCGTTAAAATGACATCCAAATCGACAAAAAAAAGTCACGAAAAGAAAAATATCATGGCCCCTAGCGTCAAAGAGCAAGACAGCGGGACGAAAGACGTAACAGAATCAGAACTTAGCCCAGGCTTAGCTAAAGCTCTCTGAGATGATTGATAACAAGCTCGAAATATTTCTGTCAAAGATTCGGGTTATTTCACAAGGAATTCAGGACACAAACAAGCGCGTTGAAGAGACTAAAAGGCGTATATCTGCTGCAGAAGACATGAACTGCACAACAGAGAAACGCGTGGCCTACCTGGGAAAGACGGTATCCTCTTTGCAAGAACGTCTTAACTGCCAGGAGGACAGAGACAGACGTATAAATCTCAGAATTGTCGGTCTTCCCGAATCCTCAGAGGGTGCTTCAGTGGTGTTTTTAATGGAAACTTGGATCTCTGAGATCCTAGATGACCACCAAAGGTGGGAAAATTAAACTGGAGAGGGCGCATCAAGTGTCAGGGCCAATCGTGAGAGAAACCGCTGGGTCTCGCCGAACAACTCCTCGTGTTTTGATAGTTCGGTTCCATAATTACGGTGACCGTTCTCGAGTGCTGGAAGCTGCTCGGCAGATGAGGATTATTCACTTCAAGGGGGGTAGGATTCACTTCTTCCAGGACTTTTCCAATGGAACCCAGAGAAAACGTCGGGCATTCGATGAAGCCAGGAAAAAACTCCAAGCAATTGGAATAAATTATGCCTGAAATTATCCCGCAGTCTTGAGGATTTCCATTAACAACGACACAAAGTTTTTTGACGACCCCAAAGAGGCCATGGCATTTATAACCAGTCTTAGTCGAGTGAACTGTGATGCTGGGGAACAGTCTTGAATAACTATGAATGCATAAGTACAGTGACTTTGATCTGCGTCTTTAAACTTTTTTTTGTATGTTTTGAAGACCGCTCATTTTGAAGACCAGGATACATACTCCTCTGCTATCAGAGGTATAAGATGAAAAAAATACTTGTCCCACCCACTCTCTTTTTAACTTTTCATACTCTGAGTCCTTTAAATGTGTCCCCTGAAGTAACGCTAGCTCCTGAAGACCGCAAGCGTCTCAGGATGAGGGTTTCTATCCGTATTTTTCTAACCGGGTGAAGTGATTTTCTCGATGTTCGTTATATCCTTTACTTTCTTAGTTTTAAGATACTTAAGGTGGATTAGATATTTAACCACAGCAAACTCTGCTAACTCAATTACATCATAGCTGCATCCAAAGTAAGGTTAAGAAGCCCAGCTGTGGGCAAGGGTCTCTTCCCTGAAGTAGGAGTCCAATTTTTTTGTTTCATTTTGGAAAGTTTCTCTCTTTATGCATGCATATTGTTTTTGTATATACAGTGATCCCCCTCCTATCGCAGTAGTTACGTTCCAAGACCGCCCGCGAGATGGGAAAAATCGCGAAGTAGAGGCGAGATAGTTATTATATTATTTACATATATATTAACCCTTTACGACCCTCCCCAACCCTTTACGAACCTCCCCACACTGTTATCAACCCTCCCTAGACTGTATTACCTTTTCCCACACTCTTATATGTAAACACTTGTATGTATATAAAAAAATATAAATGGAAATACAACAAGTACATTTTAAATACATTAAATACCTGTACATTAAATACATTGTAAAACATTTTAAATGTAAATTAAAATTCAATGTACATGTGTAAATGGAAATACACATGTAAAGGTAAATCATTTCAAATTAAGAATGAGAAAACATTTTTTACTACAAATTTATTTTTTACTATATTTTTTACTGTTCATTTTTTAAAGTTAGAAAATTCTTATTTTATCACGAAAATAATGAAATCATGGAATTTTAAAAATTTCTATACCGCCACACAAGGCCAGTTCGGTACTGCGAACGTATGACATGCGGGCATCTTAGATTTCCCAACCCAAATCTCGTTTACCTATATGTACAGGTTTTTTTTTTATTATTATTATTAAAAAAATACCCTGTATGTATGTGTTACAAAATGTCTTTTACTTTTTTTTTTTTTTTACTGTTTTTTCCATTTTTAGGCTAGAAAATTTTTTTTTTTTTTTTTCACAAAAATAATGAAAATATTGGAAATTTAAAAAGTTTTAAATACCGCAAAAATCTGCGATAGAGCGAGAGACGGGATTACATATAATGTACATAAAAAACCGCGATGCACTGAGGGAGCGAAAGCAGAACCGCGATACAGAGAGGGAACACTAGTTGTTTTTGGGGTGTTGTTTTAAAATATTCAGGGAGGGATACATTGCTCATGGTTGCCAGCATTAGGGATTATTATATGGAGAGAATTGAAACTTATTCAGAGGTTGGAGGGCAGCAACTTCAGATTTTGTTTGTCAGACAGATAGCATGATTTCTGCTGCTATTAAAATATGTACATGGAATCTATGGGGCATCCATCATCCTATAAAGAGGAAAAAATTATTAACATATATGAGAAAAGAAGATGTCGATATAGCGTTACTTCAGGAGACACATTTAAAGGACTCAGAGCATGAATAGTTAAAAAGAGAGTGGGTGGGACAAGTATTTCTTTTCATCTTATATCTCCAATAGCAGAGGAGTATGTATCCTGGTCAATAAAAGAGACTTCCCCTCACATTGGTATCCTGTATCAAAGACAAAGAGGGTAGGTATCTAATAATAAAAGGGCTTCTTTTTGGAATAGAGATTGCCCTCCTGAATATTTATGTCCCACCAATTCACTCTCCGGACCTTATAACTAAAGCATTCTCAGAACTGTCAGAGTTGGGCGCTGCTCAAACGATTGTAGGCGGAGACTTTAACTGTATTCCTGACCCTCGTATAGATAAACTACCTCCTGAAAAATATAACCCCACTAAAAGGGCATGAGCAGTTATTGACATATTGAGGAGTTGGTTATTTAGACCTATGGCGAACACTAAATCCTAACGGTAAAGAATTTACCTTTTTTTCAGGGGTCCATAAAAGTAGTTCTAGACTAGATAACTTTTTTGCTCCAAAATCTGCATTAAACTCTGTATTGTCCTGTGATATCGGGAGAATAACAGTGTCGGATCATGCCCCTGTGTTCATACACTTTTCATTTGGAGAAGATCTTTGTTGTCCTAAGAAGTGGAAATTTAACTCACAGCTATTAAATGACCCAAATTTTATTTCTTATTTTGAAACCGAATTTCAGTTTTTCTATAATAAAAATAATACGTCAGAAGTATCCCCTTTGGTGCTGTGGGAGACATGTAAAGCATATGCTTGTGGCCTCATTATATCATATGAAAAAAGTATGAAACGCAGGTCTTTAGAAGAGCAACAGAAACTAGAACTGCAGCTGGCTGAATTTGAAAGAATATATGTTCTGAACCCGACTGACAATAATTTGAATGATACTTTAGCCACTAGAGCCATTCTTAATTCGTTGCTTACTAAGAAGCAACAAGCCTAACAAACTACAGAGTGCAGAGCTAAACAGACCTATAACTTCGGGAGAGATAACTCAAGCTATATGTATTTTGCTGTCAGGTAAAGCCCTGGGCCCTGATGGCTTTGGCTCTGAATTTTATAAACAATTCAAACTGTTGGTTCTGAGTCCATTATTAGATATGTTTAATCACTCTCTCCAAATAGGATCCTTGCCTAGGACACTTACAGAGGCTAATATCACTTTGATACTAATGAAAGGTAGGCCAGGAGATGAGTGTGCATCCTATAGACCAGGGGTCGGGAACCTATGGCTCGCAAGCCATATATATGGCTCTTTCGATGACTGCATATGGCTCTCAGAAAATTTTAGCCTCCCGCCGCTTACTTCCGCGGTAGGGTACATCGATGGCTGCATTCCAATACTCAAATATTTGTCTCCTCCTTTCCTCCCCTCCTTGATGTAACATAAAAATTTGGAATAAAATATGGAATAAATAAACTTACCGCAACATAATCTCGCTCAATTTTACATTGTTAAAATTACCATTCCAAATCAAAAACATGAATATATCACGTCATTGTGGATATGTTTGAAAACGCATAACAACAGTTTTCCCATTATTGTAAATTACCGGATTACTGTTTACTGTTCTGGAACTTATCCTTCAGTATTGGTAAATCCCTTGTCATGTTTTAGAAATTTTCGATGGTGAAATATTCAGTGGGATTGTCTTTTAATCTGGTCGTGAGCACAATGACGTCACCCAGAAATGTGAAAAGACTTCTGCGGTAGGATACATCGATGTAGCCTTCATTTGGAGGAAAGGAGGAAACGAGAAAGGTGGTGGAGTCAAGATTTCGTTTTGGAACAGTGGAGGGAAGGAGGACTCAATCAGTTTTTGGGGCATGGAGGAAAGGAGGAGACAAATTTGAGTATTGGAATGCAGCCGATGTGACAAATTCAGCCATGGACATGGAGGAGGAGAGAGCCGGTACGGCTAGAAGGCTTTAACTACTTGGGAATATTTGTCATGCCAATACTTCAGCAAATGTATAAAGCCAACTTTCAACCCCTGTTTAAGTGTATTCAGCATGACCTGGATAGGTGGGCTTCTTTGCCACTTTCACTTTTAGGAAGAGTTGCTCTGCTAAAAATGAATATCTTGCCCAGGTTTCTTTATCTATTCCAAATGATTCCAATACTTTTGAGCTATACTGTTGTTGGAACAATACATGGGTGGTTTAGCAGATTTATCTGGAATCCTTAAAAAACCATGACAAAAGCTGGCAAAGTTACAGTTACCTTTGGTTAAGGGGGGTCTGGCAGTCCCCAATATAAAACTTTACCAGCTGGCTTCTCAGTTCAGATATTTGGTTGATTGGGTAAGAAATGATCCAGACATGCTATGGTTGGATATTGAGTCATTTAACATGGGTAATCCACTTTTGTTGGCAAGTCTCCCATTTGCCTTAAACTGGAGGAGGGTCGTGGGGACGGGGGGTAGTTGTATTGTTGAGACGACATTAAGGGCGTGGGACATGATAAAGAAATGGGAAAAAAGGTCAAAAACATTACCACCAATTACCCCAATTCAGGGAAATGCTGATTTTTCCCCAGGTATAGCTGATTCTCTTTGTGGGAACGGGCAGGAATTAAGGTCCTAAAAGACCTATTTGATAAGGACAAAATTATGTTGTTTGACCAACTTAGGTTAAAATATGATTTACCCCAAAAGCATTTTTTTAGGTATTTGCAAATCAGAAGTTTTATTTAAAGTCAATCTAGTCATAAAAATTCTGTGGAATTAGCACCTGCTAAACATTTACTTAATAAGATACAAAGCAACAGGTTTACTTTAGGCCGTTGCTATGAGGCACTTTGTAAAAATAGCAAGGTAAACAATAATATGACACTACAAACATGGACTCAAGATCTGGAAGCTGAAATTGAGGTGGACACATGGGATAGGGTATGGGATAGTGCCAGTAATATATCTGTATGCAATAGAGCTGGAGTTACAATTTAAGTTACTACATCGCCTTCAGATATCACCCCAACTGAGGAATAAAATGGATCCAAAAAATCATCCCTCTGTAATAAGTGTAGTAAGGAGGTGGGCAGTTTTATTCATTGTATCTGGTCTTGCTCATACATGTAGGACTTTTGGTTAAAAATAGTCTCAAAGCTGAATTTAGTATTTAATGATAAAATGGTTCTAAATCCAATTTGTCTCTTGTTAGGGATACCAGACCCGAATATAAAAGGGGCTCATAATAAAGCTCTACTGGGTGTATTAACATATGCTGCATGTAAAAGCATATTGTTGAAATAGATTTCAGATAAACCACCCACCATTTCTGAATGGCATAAAATAATATTTGACTTATTACCCATGGAATACCTAACATACTGGTCTAAAGGTAAAATCCAATCTTTTTATTATATTTGGACTCCATTTATGGAGTATATAGGACCGAGAATAGCTAATATATTCTGGAGGACATTGCCCAAACCATAGACAGCTGAAAGATTTTTGTATGGAAGTTGTGCTGCTTTTTTTCTTCTACCTCTGTATTTGATTTTATTATTAATTGATTTTATTATTATTGTTATTATTTATGTAGTTATTTTCTTTGTTTTCTCTTCTTGATTTCTGTGTGGGGGGGTCAAGCACTTTTTGTTTTTATTGTGGTGTTTCATGAACGGTTGGTGCTGGCCTCTCAACCAACCTAAGACTCTAAGTTATCCTGTTCAACTCGTGCTGGAGCAGTTGCTGGTTTTGTTCAGAAGGGGATGGAGTAAAGGAAAGGGGGGAACATTTTTGAAAAATGTATGTGCAGTTGTTAGTATTGTTCATAATGAACATACAATACATTTACAAAAAAAATCAGTTCATAATCATTTCATTTAAGAGGAAGTAAGTCATGTGGGCTTAACAAAACAGTAATTAAAGCAGTGAGAGACAGTACTAGACAAATACAATACAGGTTGGAGTCATGTGCAAGCATTAAGTGATGGTAACTGCCAGATCCCCGTTACCAGTGATTATCAGAGGTTCAACAACATCCCTCCTGAGATAGCAAGAACATCGGACGCTCCGTGGATTGTTATCGGCTGTGGATTCTCAGCCATCATCAGCCATTAGTCCTCCAGCCTTTCAGATGCAATTGCATCCTGGGATAGCTTTTTGATCAGAGCTGAGTAGGTGAGAATGAGAGCAATGCCACTTTGAACACACATTAATACTGTCTTTAATATAAACAATAAGGAGAGCAACTGTTAATGTACCGAAGTCACAGAATGATTAAGAGACATGCAAAGATAGGCTGGGAATTAGAAAAGTAAAAAGAAGTATCACAATTTACCACTAAATTAATGTTTTAACTTGAGTTATGTTTTTTCATATTTTATATAAATTTAAGAATTATTTTTTTTTTTCAAAACTGCAAATTCAAAACGACCTTACACAATTATTACAATATTATTGCAAAAGATTAAATCACTATCCTAATATAACCATTATAAGCATCAATTCCTTTTCTAAAAGTGATTTTTGTGCTGAGAATGTATGCAAAAATGAAAAAGGCTGTTTTCTCAAAACTGCAGTTTGCAAAAGTATAATGTTCTATTGAACATTACGGCCAAAGTATTTCTTCAATCTTGGCAAGTGATACCTCATTTTGTAGCTCTGAGTCTGTACTTTAGTATCATGTGATAAAGTAAAAATGTGAATTTTGCGAATGTGCCCCTCAAATATGCGTTCGGTCACAAATAGTAAGATCATCACCACAGTCTGCTCCCCGGACATAGAGGCAATGTCAGTCGTATGTAGACCATTCTACTTGCCTAGAGAATTGCCTGTAGTGCTAATAACCGCTATTTACATACCGCCAGATGCTAATGTTAGCTCAGCCCTATCTACACGACTCAATCTCTGAACAACAACGGACATATCCAGAGGGAGTACACATCATCGCAGGGGACTTCAACAAAGCTTCTTGAACAAGGACTTGAACAAATCTTCAACAAACAGAAAACATGGACATCTCATTAGCAGAAGAGCTAAACCACTTCTTTGCCCGCTTTGAGAGTACTGTAAACACCCCTACCATGCACACCGCACTGCCCATAGCCTCCTCTGAGCTCAGCCCACACACACTCACCCTCCAAGAACATCAAGTGCGCAATGTGTTCAGAGCAGTGAATCAGAGGAAAGCTGCTGGCCCTGACGGAATACCTGGGAGTGTGCTCAAGGCCTGTGCTGACCAGCTGTCCTCTGTGTTCAGCAGACCCTTCAACTCTCCCTGTCACAAGCCAGCGTCCCTCACTGCCTGAAATTAGCAACAATATTCCCAGTCCCCAAGTCCACCACCATTAGTAACCTCAATGGGCACAGACCCATCGCACAGACACCCGTGGTTGCAAAGTGCTTTGAGAAGCTGGTCCTAAAGCACATAAAGGACTGCCTCCCCCCCAGCTTTGACCCCTACCGGAGATCATCCACCCTGTCACTCAGCACTGGCTTATCACAGGGCTGTGTGCTGAGCCCCCTCCTGCACACCATCTACACCAGTGACCGCACCCCCACACATCCCTGCAACACCATCATCAAATTCACTGACGACACCACTCTGGTAGGGCTCATCACGAAGGATGACGACACAGCCTACAGAGATGAGGTCCAGCGTCTGACAGAATGGTGTGACAACAACCACCTCACCCTCTCCACCAGGAAAACCAAGGTCATGGACTTCCGCAGAACAAAAGCTGACCCCTCCCCCCTCTGCATAAAAGGTGATTATGTAGAGAGGGTGTCCTCCTTCAAATTCCTGGAGACCCACATCTCCAAGGATCTGTCTTGGACTACCAATATAACCGCCCTAGTTAAAAAAAGCCCAGCACTTCCTGAGGGTACTGAGATGGAACAGGCTGCAGACTGACCTGCTGGTGTCCTTCTATCGAGCCACAATCGAGAGCGTGCTGGTGCACGCCATCCCCGTGTGGTACGCTGGTTGTACAGTGGCCGATAGGAAGAGACTGCAGAGGGTCACCAGAACAGCAGAGAAGGTGATCGGTTGTCCATTTCCTTCCCTGGACTCCCATCGCCAGCTCTAGGTGTCTCATCAGAGCCAGGGCAATCATAAAAGACCACCCTCATCCTAACCATCACCTATTCAACTTACTGCCCTCCGGATCTGATCCATCAGGTGCAAAACCAACAGACTAAAAATAGCTTCTCCCCATGGGCTGTCAGAACTCTAAATACACCAGAACACTGACACCACTTCCTCAGTCATGTCACCCTGCTGCTACTGTTGGACTAATGGTGACCATCTATGTATATGTGTATGCTAGTGTGGGTGTGTGTGAACTTCTTCTGTACAGTCATCCCATTGCTGCTATTGACTATGTCTTTGTGCAATATCTATAGAAAAATGTACAATTACCAACTACCTCATAACACCACTTTATTTTTACGGATTATAGCCCTTTCCTCATTATTTCTATTTATGATGTAATTGTATATTGCCATTGTATTGTATTGTATTGTACTGTATATTGCCATTGTATATACCAATGTCCCTTGTACTTGTCACTTTATATTGTATATATTGTTTTTATATCTTGTACTGACACTTTCCTTGCACCATATTTGGCTTGACTTGAAATTCTGATTTGAGACATTGGTAATTTGTATGGTTTAAATTTATGAAATAGCGTTGACTTGAACAGAGATGTTTGGCTTCATCGGCATTACAACTTTTGAAACTATAAATTATGTAATGTGTCACCCCATAACAAGAGCTATTTCTCTCAAAATCTAAATGGAAATAGTTGATCATGTACAGTGTAGGGATTTGTTATAGTATTCCTCGCACAGGACACCAAAAGTGTAAAGAATTATCTAAACCTCACGTGTGGCACCAGTTACGCAGGACTTTATTATTATATTCCCCACAACAAAGGGCGTCACTTACGTGGTGGAAATTCTATAACATTATTCTACGAATAATGGTGCAACTGCGGTTAATCAGTCTCATATATCAGTCTCATAAAATATATCAGTCTCGTTATATAGCTATAAATACGTAATTCCAACTAATAATTAAATTAATAATTATAATCAAAATTACAATATCAATAACTAATCATAATCAAATCACAACACTATTGGTTCAGTTTTACCTGAATTAATAACGTTAATGATTGATAAAAAGTGAAGGCATTCGGAGTTCTTCAGAGTTGCAGAGGTCGGCAAACATTCAATATTTATAAAACATTAATAAACACACAACCTTGGAATATAACAAAGTTTATTGAACACATGTACTAAACGGCAAAGCACGATTTATTACAATGTAACAATAAACGATGCGTGTGTGTGTGTGTGTGTATGTGCATATGGTTCAGGAATGTATAGGGCGTTGGCTCGTGTGTAGTGGTAGGAGTGTTCTCCTACGTGTGGGGGTCGCGCAGCCTTGGGTGTGTGCGCGCGATACACACGTGTTCATGGAGAACAAAAGGAGAGAGATGGTGGGAGTTTTGAAACTTAGCTGAAGCTAAGCGTTTCAGGAAAATGGCGCATGCAATGTGGAAAAATGGATGTAATCGTGCAGATCATTAATGCTGGGTTGTCGTAAGTTAGTAGCTAAATAGATCACATGCAAAACCTAGTTTGTAGTGAGATATTTGCTTGCTAACGCTGCGCAGCGCCTGGCTAGGAGCCAGCTAAACAATGATCAAACACAAGAATGATTACAGATATGAAAAATAAATAACACAGTTAATTACATTTAGTTATGAAATAACAATGTGTGCCTAAGCTATGTTATCTATCTGTGCCCAGTGTTACAGTCTTACTGTTGGGGGTTTTCTCCGTTGGTTAGACGGGTCCAGTGCGTTTCTTTGTTTCAGTCTCTGGTTTCCCAGGGCGCAGAGTTGGTTGCTCGCTCGCTCGTCCTCTCTGGGGTCCGATGCCGTCGTTCACGTAGCTGGATCCTTTTTGCAGGCTGCTGGCCTCTTGGGACTTACAGGTCTTCGCTCTGCTGGATTCCGGGGGTTGCTGCGTGGCTCTCTGCGGCAGGGTTCCACTCGTCTCGTCGCTTCTTGGCTGTGCGTCTCTGTTCCCTGTAGCTGACCACCGGGGTTCGAAGCTACCTTTTAGGCTGCATTGAGCGGGCCTATTTAACCGGGGAAGTTATTGCACATAAGGCAGACGAGGGACAGAATTCCTTGGCATGCGGTGTGCATGCCAGGCCCAGATTAGAGAGTTTTATGCGTGCGTCCAGCACGCGTGGTGCGAGCGTGGATAGAGTCTGAGAGAGTGACTCTGAGAGAATCTGGGGAGAGAGAGCGTGGGGAGAGAGAGATATTTTTCTGGGGTGTTGGTCCTTTTTATTACCTACGTTTTATGGCTTTTAACGTAGTTACGCTTTGAGTTAGCTATCTCTGGAATTTGGCTGTGGAACTTTGGGAAACGCAGTTCAGTAGTCCCTACAACAGGATATGAAGCATATGATTTTCTGAATGTTTTCCAAAATTTAAAGATAGTTCATCCAAAAATGAAAATGTAGTCAATATTTACTCACCCTTGTGGCAGTATGTGGTGTCCAATTTGTCTTACCCTCTCCACCTGTCATCTTCTGTCTACCTACTGTCTCTGTCCTAATTGTATCTACTGTATCTAATGCAATTTTTCTCTGTTCAGGATTCAGATGTAGATGAATCCTTCAGTGGAATTGATGTTGGTCTGCTCACAGTTCTACATGAAGACGAGCCTGCCAGAACTCCACATGCCCTCGATGTTGACTCGTCAAAGGCAATCATTCTTGAGGGACAAGTTGTCATGGATGATTTCCCGAACTTGCCACATGCTGTATGTCTCCTCTTTGCTTTAATCTATGCTCTGAATTTAGACTACCCAGAGACAATGAGGAACACATTTGATTTTATTCAAAGGGTGTTTCTGTCATTGGGAGGTAAGAATCTCAAACCCAAATAGCTAAGCCTTAAAAATCAATTTTTAATCTAAACTGTTGTTTTGGTTTCTGACTTGAATGAATCTGCTCCACATCAAATATTTTTGTTAGCATTTTTAGTAATTGCTCTCATTTCAAGTGTGCAAATTTTCACTCTTGTTACAGATAAACAAGTTATGTTTTTGTCGTTTTAACTGAACATTTCTAAAGTCAAATGCTTTACTTTAGACATATTTGGTAATTACAGTAATTTCAGGTGTGCATAGTATTCCTTTCTCATTACAAATGGATAAGTCAAGTTTTTGTATTATAACTATGTTCCTAAAGCCAAATGTTGTATTTTAGGCATATTTGGTAATTGCATTAATTTCAAGTCTTTGTGTAGCTGAACATAAGTGCTATGATGTCAAAAGTGGCAACTGACAGTGCCGAGTCAGGTTTAACTGTTCAGACAGAGGCATTGTCTGTGCATTCACACATTATTGTTTTCTTGAATCGAATATAAGTATTCAGTATTCGAATATAAGTATTCTGTTCAGTGCCTTCGATTATACTGAAAGAAAAACATGTTCACTTTACTTGTAAAAACTTTGGAAACCGATTGCACATAGTTTTTAAGTTGCCATAGCTTAAAATGGATAATAAAATCTGTATCAAGAGTACTTGTATTTAGGATGTTTGCAGTAATAAATACATCACAGTTAATTAAATTGAATTAATATAGTAGGGTTACTATAATTGTTTATGTAACTATGGTAACTACCTAAGAGTATATTAACTGGAATTGACATATTTAACTTACTTGATATTTATTTGTTAATTTACTTAGGAAAAGCTTGTTTTACTTACATACAGCGGATTACTAACTTAATTTTAATTTTTCAAAGTTAGCTTTGAAAAAATGAGGCAATCTGTTTCCAATGTTTTTTTTTAAGTAAGTAACTCAACTTATTAGAATTTACAGTGTAGTAATGCCTGACACATCACTAAGCATTTTATTTGGTGAGTGAAATTGTTTGAAATTTGAGATTTCAGGCAGCACTCCCACCCACTCAGTTCTTTATGTTTCATTCATTTGCTCTACTGTTCCACCTGATGTTTTTATATCACAAACTGGCCATCACTAAACTGTACAGAAAAGTAACAATGTAACCTATAGCTTTTTTGAAAGCAAAACACTCCTTGAGATTTATAACCACAAAGGCAAAAAACATGAGTGTCATAGTGTCCAATTTGAGACTTGTATGGCAGGACTGAGGAAGGAAAGTGGTTAATAATTTGATCAGTAATGGCAATATACATTAGTTTTTGAGCAGACAGTTTTACATATATTGAAGAGGTTGTGTTTTTACAGCAAAAACTTGAACTTGGAACAAATATCTGAATTCTTTTTTACCTTAATTTATTCCACTGTGAATATTTAATTTATTTGGGAATGTTACATCTGTCACATCCCCTCTAAGTCTCCCCAGACTGGCAGTACCTCTCAAGCGCTCCCCTGTTCCCCTGTGGTGGGAACAGAAAACTACCAATCAAAACGTTCCAAATACAGCCAAAATACCACAATAGTAGATTTATTCCACAAACCAAACAAATTAAGGCCACTGAAACAAAAAGAACCAATGAATGTACAATATCCAAGCTCTAAGCAATTCAGGTCGATAACCATGATAACCAAAAAAAACCTCATCTCCTACACTGGTAGGAAGATTTAATCTGAATCAGCCCGAAATAAAACACAGTCTTCCACAGACTACCTCTCTACCCTTACCTGGAATGAACAACAATATGGATTGCAAATGGGGCACACAACTCATTACAGAAAAGGAGGATAGCCTTGCTTCACCAGTGGGAGCTGTGTACTGTTTCTCTAGATTCTGTACTGGTGTGCTTGCACCTCACACAGTGAATTTTTCCTGCTTCCACTTACTACTCCACCATTAATATAGTGTTACGGACAGGCCATTTATGCTAAAATTAGGATGTTGCCCCTTTAAGAGCGCCAGGAAGTTCGTATCAGTTCCCCTAAATGAGATATCTCTAGAATAATAGAGAGAAAAATATCTCTGCCTTGGGAGGCCGAGACAATAGCAGTAAGCAAAGAGACATACATAAGTGGATTTTAAAGGCAAGGAAAAATGACAGTCTGATTGGTTTGTTGCCTGTTATGCTCAAACCACATCCACAATTAATAAGATCAGTCGTCCATGCTTTAGAGATGATATGCAGGTGATGTTGATTGTCAGCAAAGAAATCTCTAAAACTTCAGACAGGAAAACTGTAGTAACAGAGATTGACCCATAGCAATATGCATTGCAAATGGGGCATGTAAAACATCACAGACAGTCTGATTGGTTGATTGCCTGTTATACTCAAACCGCACCCATAATTAATAAGATCAGAAGTCCATGCTTTAGAGATGATATGACTCAGTTTGAGAATAAGCCATCAACTGTTAAATTAGCAGAGTTGTGTTGTCATCAATGTTCCCTCTAAGCTGCACACTTGCACAATCACGCACTGCTCCCGCATTCTCCGCACACAACAAATCTGTGCAGCGCATAAAATAAAGTCCAACCTGAACTGTAAATAAAATTTATGATTTTGCAATGCAACTCAGTGAGTGACGGGTGGCTGACAACAAGCGGTAACTACAGATAAAACAATGACTAACACTGTCCAGCCAATGATATAATGCGGTTCACAGGTATTTACTTACGCAGCCAATCAATGTCATTAACAGCATATAGCTAATGGTGCGGCGGAGTTGAGAGGTTAATGCTGCCAACCCTTTACTATGGCGAAACCACAGGGCTGTGGCACATTCACTCACCAAGCCAAAGTGAAAAAGAGATGTGGTTCTTTTAAGATGGAATGGCTGTCGGAGTGTGTGCAAACTGAAGAACAAGAGGTGAAACTGGGTGAGATTTTTTCGTTTTTGAGTGAGAAAGGGCTGCTCTGCAAAATCTGCTGTGAAGCCAAAGTAGCAAGCAAATTTTCAGAGGGAAAAGTGTGGACTGAATGGAGGTTGGACTTGTGATCCCTGTAGTCATGCCACTGAAGGGTGGAGCAGGTTATGTTAATAATTAAAGGGAATTAAGCTCTATCGCCTGTCTGTCCATAGCGGGATGTTTGCCCCTTGTATAGCAGGTCAAGCCAGTTGTGGGAGTAGAATGCAAAGGTGATAATTCATTGTTTTTGCTTGTTAATCTATGTAGTTGGCATTTATGCAAAGGAGATGAAAGGGTCTAGTAATATTGCACAGGAATCCATGAGTTTTTGCTACGGCCGTCAATTGTCAGTTTTCGTTTCCTTGATAAAAGTGAGTTGATTTTGTTGGCTGATTATTGGGGTTTGTTTGAATTAGTTTGTAGTGGATTAAATGTATCAGCTTTAAGAGATATTTTGTTACAAGTCGCGATAGAGCGAGGGGTTTTGACAATTGAAATGGCGGATGAAAGTGGCGAATTAGCATTAAAAGTAAAACTTGCTGAACTTGAAATAAAGAAACTTGAAGCAGAAACTCGAAAACATGAGCTGCAGTTGGAGAGAGAACTCAAAGAAAGAGAGCTAAATATTAAAGAAAGAGGACTGAAAATGGCAGAGAGTAGGTTGGATTTGGAAGCTATGGAACGGAGGGCTGCGGTAGACTTTCAGGCGAGCCGTCTGCAATTGGTTAATGAAGGAAAAGGTGATGCCTCAGTTTTAAGTGTTGCCCCTGCAGAGGAATCTTTTAGCCCTGGTGCAGTACCGGGCTCTGGTAGAATCATTAGTAATATCACTCATTGTTTAAGTTTGGTACATTAATTCAATGAGCGTGATTTGGATACATTTTTCACTTTGTTTGAACGTGTTGCTTCAACTCAGTCATGGTGTGACGCTGATCAAGTAACACTTTTGCAGTGCGTTTTATCGGGGAAAGCCCAGGAAGTGTTTTCAGCTTTAGACTCTGTGGCTGTTTCTACTTATGCAGGTGTTAAGGAGGCTGTATTAAAAGCGTATGAGCTAGTGCCAGAGGCTTATCGGCAAAGGTTTAGGAATTGGAAGCGTGGTGATAAGCAAATGCATGTTGAATTTGTAAGAGAGCTAACTACTCATTTTGATCGTTGGCGAAAAGCTTCGAAAGTTGCTACGTATGATGAGTTATGTCAATTAGTTATTTTGGAACAATTTAAAAATAAGGTGTCCGACTCAAGTGTTGTTCACCTTAATGAGGTTGGTGTTTGCTCTCCAATAGAAGCGGCTGAAATAGCAGATAATTATGTTCTGACTCATAAAGGTAGTTTTATTGGCCAACGTTTTCGTGGAAAGATGCTTGTGAAAATTGGAAAATTTCATTTCCTCCTTGTCCAGGGAACGATCTTCTGTTTGCCGTGCGTTTTATCTCTGGGAGAAACGGAATATGCGACGATACTCGCATTTGTCATCTGTGTAAAAAATAAAGGTCATTGGAAACGTAAGTCTCCCTCTGTATCTAGATCTAACACAGGTAGTCGTGGTTTAAAACCTACCGTGTTTGCAGTGTCAACTTGTGTGGGAAAATCAGTTGTTAGTTCCCTTGATGTAAGACAGATGGCTTCTGACCAGCTTACAGAGTCTGGGTCTGAATATGCAGATTTCCTTACTAAAGGTTGTGTGTCTATGGTGGGTAATTTCGAGCAAAAACCTGTTCGTATATTAAGAGATACTGGGGCCACACAAAGTTTTATTCTTGAGAGTGTGTTGCCTTTTTCCTTGAACACTGCTACGGGGGAAAGTGTGTTAATTCGGGGTATTGATATGACTCCTTTAAGTGTTCCTTTGCATAAAGTCCATTTGTGTTCTGAGCTTGTGCAGGCTGATGTCGTTTTGGGAGTCAGGCCTTCCCTTCCTATGGACAGGGTTGAGGTGATTCTTGGCAGTGATCTCGCAAAAGGGTATGTTTGGAAAGACGTTTCTCCTCCTGTGCGGACGAAAGCGCTGCCGTGCTCCTCCGGGGAGCCGGGGAAGTGCACTCGTGAACATCCCGGAGTCTTTCCTGCCTGTGCGGTGACTCGCTCTATGGCCAAAACTAAGCTCAAAAAGCCTAAACTTGATGTTTTGGAAAAGCAGCATTCTGATATACCGTCATTAAAATGCGTGCCTTTCATTAAATTAGGACAGTTAAAATGTGAATCGGATGATAATATGGTTTCTCCTTTTCCTATTTCACGTAGTGAACTTATTGTTGAGCAACAATCTGATCCCACACTAGCTTTTCTGTTTGCACTGGTGAGTTCCAATCTGAAATCGGTACATAATCCTTCATGTTATTGTTTACAGAATGGGTTATTGGCGAGGAAGTGGGCATTCCATCAACCCTTAGGTGAGTCTTCGGAACTTACTCAGGTGGTTGTACCCCTTAAGTTTCGTGCATTAATATTGCGTGCTGCACATGATGGGCTTTCTGGTCATTTGGGTGTGAGGAAAACTTGTGATCGAATTCTCCGCAATTTTTTTTGGCCCCATTTGAAACGCGATGTTTCCATATATATTAAAACATGTCACACGTGTCAAATAACTGGGAAGCCAAATAAAAAAAAATTCCAGTCCCTTTGTATCCTGTTCCAGTCTTGGAGAATCCATCTGAGTATCTTTTGATAGACTGTGTTAGTCCAATACAGGGGTCAACATGAATATGTTATACATGAATATGTTACGCACCACAGACAAATGGCAAGTCGTTCGGTCGCGCCAATTGCCTCCCGATAGCTTGTGTTCATCCTTGCAATCCGGGGCCCCACTCGAGACAGCAGCTCATAAAACTGGGCTACATCCAGCCGAAAATACTGCTGGAATAAAACCCCGTTCAGCCGCAGCTCCTGAACCAACACAGGGAACTCACCATGCTCCTTTCTCTTCCTCAAAATCGGCGCTGACGGGATTTCAACACATACATTGCAGCAACAAGTGCCATGGCCTTCTTTTGGATATCAGTGTTCATGAATAAAAAAAAATGGCGCCTCCTGAATGATGCCTTGTACTAGAGCAGTGGTTCTCAACCTTTTTGAGTAGCGACCCCCAATTTAACACGCAGTGCTGTCCGCGACCCCCCACCAACAACGCCCACCGTCGGATTTACAAATCAAGCACTTATGATCACACTTCAGCTATTAGTTTCCTTATTATTTTATTTTGAAACACTTTTGGATTCGTTGAAAAACATAAAGCAGCATCAATAAGTTTTTCACATGACAGTGTTCGCTACATCCCACCATACTGCTGGTAGTTGGCCGGTTAAAATGTAAACAAATAACTCAAAACTTTATTTTTCTTTTTAATGAAAGAAAACGATTAACAGCGCATAATAATTAGGAAGTCTAATGTTTCATTTTAAACATATATGTTGCTTTAAACATGAAAAAGAAAATAATTAAACAAAACTCCTAGTTCTATTTCAGGTCTTTTTTCACCATTTTAGTTCACCAGAAAATGAAATTCAGTCATTATCGACTCACCCTCATGCTGATGAACACTCCGGTGTAGTTTTTTATTCTTCAAAGTGCAGCTGGAGACCCGAGGGTTTCGTCCTGCACCGAAAATCCTCATAACGAGCGTCAATTGCGCCCGAGAAGAAATGGTCCATAAAAGTACACAAAAACTGTAATATTCCTCCATACTGCTCGTCCGCTGCAATCCAAGTGTCCTGAACTGGAAATGTCCAAAGTTTACCTGAAAAAAACGTCATTTAGTACATTTTTATAACCTAAACTTAAGGTGGAGGAATTTTACTAAGTTTTTGTGTACTGTTATGGACCTTTTCATACCGGTTATCAGCGACTCTCGTTATATGGATTGCGGTGGACTGCGAAACCCCCCAGGTCTCCAGCTACACTTTGAGGAATAAAAACTACTTCGGAGTGTTCATCAGCATGAGGGTGAGTCGATAATGACTGAATTTCAGTTTTAGGTGAACTATTCTTTTAATGTGATGGCTGGGCCTGCGTGTTTGAACAGAGCAGTTGTATTCTTGGCTTTATGTTACACACGGCCACGCGAAGATCACTCTCAACTCTACGGAGTCGTGATCTGTATTTGTTTTTCATATATGTCAGCGCAGAAAAGGGTTTTTCGCACAGATATGTGGATGCAAATGGAAAGAGTACATCGGTTGCAGCTTTTGACAATGCTGCGTATTCTGTAGCTACTGACAACCTGAACTCTTCTAGTGTGCATGCCGAGAAAGCAGTCTGTAATGTGCGGTCAGAGGAGAGATCTAGCAGGGCGTCCTACAACTCTGATGGCAGGTGATGCGCAGTGGAGGTGGCGAAAGGCTGGCGTATCCAGTCGTACTTCTCCGGCGTGTCATCGTTTGGGAAGCACTTACTGAAGCTTTCAAGCAGGTTCCTGAGGTGAGAGGCAGTAATTCCTTTCATGGTTTGAATGCTTATGTCGTAACTGTCCACAAAGTCATCAAGCTCAGGGAACATTTCAACACTGCCCCCTTCCACTATGCTGTGACCTTATCAGAGAGAATAAGGACATTTGCGTTTGGGCCTTGTAGGGACAAGTTTAAGCTGTTTAGTTTGTCAAAAATGCTGGCTAAATATACCAGGCTCGCGACCCACTTTGGGTCAGTCAGATAGTCAGCAAGGGGGGAACTACAATCTGATAAAAATATGCGGACCTCTTCACGCAGTTCAAAGAGCCTTGTTAAAACTTTGCCATGAGAAGCCATCTGACCTCTGTGTGAAAGAAAAGTGCTTCGTGGTCTGATCCCATTTCATGACAGAGTGTGGCAGAGAGTCTGCTTTGCAGCGGCCGTGATTTAATGAAATTAACGATCTTAACTGATGTTTGGAGAACATCAGGAAGCTCTGGCTCGAGACACCTGCCAGCGAGTGCTTCCCTGTGGATCATACAGTGCAGAAATTTCACATGGGGAGCTACCTCCAACACGCAGGCCCTCAAACCTTTTCTTGCCCCCTGCATAGCTCCAGCTCCATCTGTGCACATAGATACACAGCTCTCCCATCTCAGACCCTCTTTTTGTATGTTACAGTCGAGCTTGTTGAAAATGTCCCGTCCAGTGCATGTTCCCTCCATTGATGAGCAAAATAACAGATCCTCGTGCATTTTCCCTTCGTAGCTGTACCTCACAAAGGCCAGCAGCTGCGCATCTCCTGACACATCTGTGCACTCATCAATTTGCAGGGAAAATCTTCCACTCTTCCTCACCCTGTCAGTGAGTTGATCTTTGTCATTTGCCATGTCCTGAATGCGGTGCCCCATGGTGTCATTTGAAAGGGGAATGGTTAAAAGAGTGTTCGATATTTTCTCCCCATACATTGCTCTCCTCATCGCCACAGCTGCGGGACGGATGAGACTCTCCGCGATGGTGTGAGCCTTTTTGGATTGAGCCACCAGATATGCCACCTCATATGAAGCTGCCAGTGCCTTAGCAGGGGCTGTAGAATATTCACTCACCACTGTTTTTTGCCTTTTTAGTTCTTGCTCCCTGCGCTGAAAAAAATCAATTAGCTTATCAATTAAGCTGCTGTGTTTTGTCTCTAAATGTCTCTTAAGTTTTGCTGGCTTCAAGCTCTCGTGTGCCAGCACTTCAGAGCAAATGACACACTGTGGGTATTCTGTGTTGTGTTTTGTTGTGAATGAAAAGCCATATTTTAAAAAGTCGGGCTGATATTTACGGAGCCTCGAACCTTTATCAGCCGCCGGTGTCGGCCCCAGTGCCATACGTTTCTCAGGTGGTGGTAGGCTTTCTGGTGGCTGATCTTGGGACCCCTGGTGCTTATCATCTTGAGAAACACTTTTCTTTTTAAGCCATCGCTCCATTTTTCCAGCTTGGAAACTTGCTGTGGCTGCGGCTAAAGCAATAACGCACCGGTTTTTTTAACGGTTTTTTTTTTTTCTTTTTCTTCGTTTATTTTTCCCGCTGTGTGTCACTGACCACAGTCTCACGAGCACAGTTCAGATCATACAAATGCCGTTGATAGGCTACAATGAATTTGGGACAAACAATGAAGAAAACAACTAAAACAACTCCCTGTTTTAAATTATGTAATTTAATATTAATATTGCGCATTTATATTTTTCCAAAATGATTTGGCGACCCCTAGAAATCATATCGCGACCCCAGTTGGGGTCGGGACCCCAAGGTTGAGAATGGCTGTACTAGAGGACACGCTGCCTGTGTGTCTTCAACGAAACACACCACCAAATCATTTTCCCTGGCTGACACTGGCAGACAGCCCAGCTGAGCTGAAACTTTCCTAATATGAAATGGTTTCAGACGTGAAGGTTTGGTAATTGTTATTAATTGAGTGTCACTTAATCAACAGCAACAACATGTGTTTTTTATCAACAACCATATGTAGATGGTTTTATATTTATTAATACGCAATTAAATAATCATGCGAACTAACGTAACCAGCTCACTTAGCACTAGCCAGGGTGCTGCAATAGTTGGCCAACAACAGCCACTCTCGCTAGCTAACTAAGCTACCCAAGTAGCCTAACCTAAGTAGCCCAACGTTCCCCGTGTACAATGCAACGGCTCGAGTTAGCTAGCCATTACTGTATCTGTGGTAGTGCTGAACCTTGTGACTGGAGGAGAGATGAGACTGAACCGAAAGCTCCTGCTCTCCCTGCTTAGCAGATTACTCCCACATCAGCAAGGAGGATCACAGTAAGTTGAAAATTTATTTTAAAATAATTGTGTTTTAATCAATATAATCATGTTCAAATAAGCATTAATCTACCTTTTAATCTTCAAGCAATCAGTACCCAACCGATTTAAAAAAATCTGAATACAAAGAAATGATACGCAGATGGAATTATCAGTTTATGGGTTCATTTGTGCGTTTCCGAATAAGGTATTCATCTTCGGGCACATCCCTGATACCCAGCCAACATCAGATACACTAGTAGCTAGCTAACTTGAGCCATAGCATTGGACATGGGAAACGTTGGGCTTTTTAGGTTAGGCTACTTGGGTAGCTTAGTTAGTTAGCGAGAGTGGCTGTTGTCGGCCAGCAAGGGGTTTTTGATTGCTTGCATTTGACTGACATCAAGTCAGTGTGTTGATTTTGCTTGACACAACGGGATAACATTGGCTACTGTGTGGTAAAAAAAAAAAAAAAAAACGTATTTTAAGATATAGCTAATACATTTATTGAGCAAAAGATCAACGAGGCAGAATTTGTCAGGTAGGTTACTCAGCTGAATATCAAGAACTATATATCTGCACCATAACCAGCTATGTAACTATCGCTAGTTTCTCCGCTAATATACCGCTAGCCACGTAGTAGACAATGTTATCTCATTTTGTCCTGCAAAATCAACACACTGACTTGATGTGTCCCTAGCAAGCTAACATAAGTTAGCTGGAGAACTTGCCAGAGCTACATTTTGTAGTGAAAAATTGAGGTTGCTTAGCGAGCTTGCTAGCTAGCCGTTATGCAAAGGCGTACCTAAACGTTATCTATTGTTAGCTAGCTAGCTAGAGTAGCTAGCCAGCAAGCGTTAATGTCTGCCGAGCTACCTAGCTGGCTTTCATACCAAGCTTTAAATGAGGTAACATTAATTTACATTTAATATGTACACTGCGCAATGTAAGCGCAGGGCCAAAACGTTACTTGTTTAGCCAGCAAGTTAATGGTGGCTCCATTACTGTATCGTTTAGTTGCTAAAATTGGTGACGACCTGCTGCCTGCTCTCGCACAAGATGACATCGGAGACCTCTTCCCTGGTCCCGAGCATTTTCTGCGGTGCAGAGCTACATGGCTGGTGACCCATAAGGGGGAAAAGGTTAATTCCTCTATTAATACGAATAGCAATGTCTGAAACATATTCAACAATGGATGTTAGATTTTGTTTTCTATCTAGAGTTATGTCTTTTGTACATTTCTCCCATGGATAAAGCCTGCTCATTTAGTAAACTAGTGATCTAAGCTAGACACAGATAACATGCAAGAATGACAGATTAATAGTGTGAATACACATTTCAGGGAGAGATGCCTCCTGTTGAAATGCAAGGGCCATCAACCTCTGGAGGCTGTGACGATGCAACACAAGGTGAGCCCAGCACTTAAAAGTTTCTGAAGTTATCAAATTCAGAATACACCCTGTTCACTGACATTGAACTGGGGCAGGTGAGACGCTCATACTTTGAGGAGCAAAGACTGGGGACAGAGCGTGAGGTCACTTTATCCAAGGAGCTGTTCTAATTCGAAACACCATGACAAACATGGTTTCCATTGCAAGAGGCGCAGATGACTGCAGATACCCCACAAAACATGAGATTAATGCCATGGCAAAGCAGTTAGTGGAATACTACCCCATGATAAAGGATAGGTCATCTAACAATGAGTGGGTTAGAAACTCTTTGTCATTATCCCATATATTTAATGGTTATGTTGAAACCTTGTGTCTGTCACCTTATCTATTTTAATGTTAACCACTGCCACTATGCAGGAAAATGTAGCGAAAAAGCTCATGAAGAGACTCTCAAATATCAAAAGTCCAGTGAAAGCCAAAGGTCCTCCTTCCAAAAAACCATGTCAGGATGTGGAAATTGATGCCAATGGTACAGCAACAAGTGACTATGATGGAGACTCCAGCACATCCACAGTTATTCTGGAAAAGTCCCCGGTTAGAGCCAGCACCCCTGTACAACACAGAGATAACAGTGATGGAGCATGTATGTATTGCACGTTATACAATATATAGTCTGTATGCATTGATGGGTCTTTTAGGAAAGTATTATTGTGAAGAAATAGTAATAGAGTAATAGTGTTGGTAAAACATTATACCCCACCAACAAGTGGACCTAAAACATAGCCATAGTATCATAGAAGTAGTGCATATTTTAAAATTTTAACAATACCTTAACATTAGTTGCAGACATGAATAAATAAACTCTGTTGAATTTCATGGTGTGCAGTCTTGCTTTCTTACTGTTGAGGAATGTGAATGTAACCTAACCTAGTTTTTAAATTATGCCTTTGATGATGGTTCAGGTGACATGTTCGACAGCCAGAAAACCCAGGCAAGACACTACCGGACACTGCAAGAAATGTACAAAACTAAGAAGCCTAACAAAGCTGCAGTAACCCATTTACTAGACCTGGAGTTTGAGTCCAGAAGACACTTCATTGCTTCTGATGCTGTGAAGGAGCAAGACAGACCAACAAAGATTTTAGAAGCTTACCCATGCTTCAAAGAAGTGGATCATGTGAGTACTTTTAAGTAAAAGTTTGGCCCATGTAAAACAATGTCTGCAGTCCTTGCATTATCAGCTCTCCCAGCAGAAATGTTGGGGGCATCTTGGCATATTCATATTTATGTAATTCATCAAACATCAGAGCTCCACTTGGGGGGGAAATCAGTCATCAAAAACTTTGACCGAGATAATTTTGTCACGTTAAATTTTTATTTTGATTTGAATGTATTTTTCAGGCTATGGATGAGCTGCGGAGAATTATTCAGCCAACCAACGTCCAGTACACCTGTGAGATGAAAGACAGATGGAAGACCTTCTACTCGCAGGTTCAGTTTTATGGAGTTATGAAGAAAGCTGTGAATCTGCCAAGAGCTTTGAATGGAGGTGAGGTCACAATTCATTGGTAGGTTGTATATTTACATTTTGAGATCTCACAAGGATTGTTTATTAATGGCACTGCTTTGTTTTGTGGGTTTTCCTTCAAACCATTGGAGCATGCTACAGCAGTTCTCAGAGCACTGCCACTGCTCTTTCCATCAGGTACTGTACCAATAGGAAGGAGCATTTTAGCCACTACAGAAGTCAAAACTTGTTTGTGGATTACCTGAAGCATTGGACTGTACATTGGACTGTATTTGGATTGTTTGAAAAGCGCATTTCATTCACAGCACAACAAAGGAGGCTCGGAGGGAAAAAAGCAGAGAATTAAAGGACGGACTCGGTATGTAATACACTGTGTGCTGACTGATATAAATGCTTACTGGAACAAAAGTGTTTGGCTGGCTGTTTCATACTTTATTCAACTTTGTGGACTGCACTGTTGGAATTCATTGCTGGGAATAAATTCCCACCATATCTATTGAAAAAAGGAATGGGCAGTGACTGATTCAGGAATAGAGACAGAGTTATTACATCAACGTATCAATCGCATTGAAATTGAAACTGAATCGTTATTGGATTTGAACTGTTTTTACTGGAAAAGAAATATAAATACAATTCATTTGTGGAGTGGAATGGATGCTTCTGATTCAGATTCAAATTCAAACATGCATCAACACGGTTTATCAGGAAAGGAATTGGTAGAGAAAACAGCGCAAATGCGTGCTTCTAGAACAGAAAAAAAATTTCCCATCTTACTCGACGCATGAACATTATTAATGAGCTCATGGCTGATAATGTTAATGTGGAGGAAGTGAAAGAGAACATGGTGAAATACAATTGGATGCCTGATGAATTTTAAACACTGAACATTTCTTATCAGCAACTGTTGACTGAGGATGACCGTAGACATGATGAGTTAACATGGTATAGGCCCAAGCTTGACTGTATCCATGCTTTCTTCTCCTCTGTGTGTAAATGGCCTGCTGCAGCAGAGAAACCCAACCCACATCCCAGTGATGACTTTGCACTCAATGACAATGTTCCTTCAGTTTCTAGCCACAGGTCTGGCAGGTCAAGCAGGATAAGCACACACTCAAGTGGATCGTCCACATCGTCTGCCCGCATCCGGGCAGAGGTGGAAAAGGCTGCTTTGCTCACAAAGGCTGCTGCTTTGAAGGAAAAGCATGTTCTGGAGGAAAAGGAAGAGCTGCTTAACAAACAGAAGGATGAACTAAGGAAAAGAAGAAGAAACTCTGGAACGCCAAACTGAAACAGCAGCCACAACAGCAAAAACCAATGCTCTTAAATGTGCAGAGGATGTAAACCCAACATCAATGGATGCCATGAATGAGTACTTTGAGGACTTGGCAGTCAGATACAAAATCTCAGACCTGGATTTCAATCAGGTGAAGGAGCAGGAAAGCACACCAGACACACGGATACAGAGTGTGTGCCCAAAAACAGAAATCCCACTTCCTGTTCAACATGCACAGTCAGCTAATGAAGATCGCAGAGAGTGGGACGTGACGCAGGGTCATGGCCCAGGCCGACGGGCCCAGGGGCCTTCTGTGCAGGCCCATTCCAATGGAGCTCCCAGGGCAGCACAGATCCAGAGTGCAGGACCCCCTGCATAGAGTGGAGCAGAACAGGACAGCCTCATAGCAGTTCTGCAGAGACAAAATGAAATTAGCACCATGGTGGTCAGACAACAAACCCTTTCCACCTTGCAACCAAGAGAAATGACTGTCTCTGATGGAGACATTCTAAAGTTCCAGTAATTTCTCACATCTTTTGAACATGTGATTGAGCGTAACACAGAGGCAGCCAAGGACAGGCTGTAATATCTG
Organism: Albula glossodonta; assembly: GCA_019788955.1. Classification (NCBI taxonomy): domain Eukaryota; kingdom Metazoa; phylum Chordata; class Actinopteri; order Albuliformes; family Albulidae; genus Albula; species Albula glossodonta. The sequence continues at coordinate 106,874 of JAFBMS010000137.1, read as the reverse complement.
GAGCAGTACACCAGAGGTCAGGTTCGTGATCTTGTCAGAAGTTGCCTACGTATGGCTCCAGACAGAGGTTATGAGAAGGCAAAGAACTTATGTAAGCATTACGGTTACGAGTACAAAATCTCTGTTTCTTTCATGGAAAAGGCTCCCACTGGGCCTAACATCAAGTCTGTGGATCCCAAAGGTTTACAGGCTCATGCTCTGTTTCTTACAGGATGCTGCAATTCTACGGAAGACATGCAGTACATGGACGAACTGCTCCTGTGCTCCAATTTAAAAAGCATCATTCTGAAACTCCCATATAAGGTCAGGGAGAAGTGGAGGTCAGTTGCTTAGGTAACATGACAGAAATCACACCACCACAAGCCCCAAAAGGTGAATGTTCAGAAACAGCATGTCTGTTCTGCAAAGGTGGTCATATATTGGCGTTATGTCCACAAATAAGGAAAAAAGCACACAGGGAGAAGATCACCTTTCTAATGGAGAAAGGAATCTGCTTTGGTTGTCTGACAAGAGGTCACATGAGCAAGGATTGCAAAAGGCATCTCGCATGCAATGTGTGTAACCTATCCCACCCTAGTGTGCTTCACATTAAACACAAAGATAGAACCAGAGAAACAACAGCAGAACAGCCAGTAGACCCACCTGTGAGCAGTGCACTGGTGTCTCTCAATGCATGTGGGCATATCGGGGCCGGTAACACAAATTGTGTATTGTCTATTGTGCCAGTAAAGATTAAAAGCTGCAAAAGTAACAAAATCATACAGACATACGCCTTCTTGGACCCAGGCAGCTCAGCCACGTTCTGCACAGAGAGTCTGATGAAGCAGCTGAATATCACAGGGAGAAAAACTAACATCCTTCTGCACACCATGAATCAAGAGGAATCTGTGCATTCACATGTCATACCAGGACTGGAGATCTCTGGATTAGACAGAGACAATTTCATAGAGCTGCCAGAGGTGTACACACAGAATACCATGCCTGTGACCTCAGACAACATCCCCACAAAGGAAGACCTGACCAGGTGGCCTTGTCTGAGTGAAGTGCAGATTCCACAAATACAAGCTAATGTGGAGCTGTTAACAGGGACCAATGCTCCCAAGATCATAGAACTTTGGGAAATAATCAACAGTCGTGGAGACAGGCCAAATGCTGTAAGAACCCTATTGGGATGGGTTGTTAATGGTCCTCTCAGAGGCAATAACATCACAGACAAGAGTAGCTGTCACACAGTCACTGTCAATAGAATCTCCATTTCAAACTTGGAGGAGCTGTTGATCAAATATTATAATCATGACTTCAATAAGAAGTCATCAGAGGACAAGCCTGAAATGTCAATGGAGGACAAAAGGTTCGTAAAGATTGCAGAGGAGTCAATCAAACTGCAAGATGGACATTATAGTCTAAACTTACTGTTCAGGAAGGATGGTACAGTCTTGCCTAATAACGACCATATTGCAGAACAGCGTCTCTTAAGCCTGAAAAGGAAATTCAAAAGGAACAAACAATTTCAGAAGGAGTACACAGGATTCCTCACAGAGATCATTCAAAGGGGTATGCTGAAGTGGTGCCACAAGAAGAACTGAAAAGAACAGATGGTAAAGTATGGTGTATTCCACACCATGGTGTATACCACCCCAAGAAGAAGATAATCAGAATGGTGTTTGACAGTGGTGCAGCTTTCCAAGGCACATCACTGAACTGTGAGCTCCTGCAGGGTCCTGACTTGACCAGTACACTTATCGGAGTCATCTCAAGGTTCCATCAAGAGCCCATAGCAATAATGGCAGACATACAGGCAATGTTTAATCAAGTCAGAGTATCAAATTCTGAAGCTGACTTCTGAGTTTTTTATGGTGGCCTGAAGGGAATGCTAATGAACTGCCTTTAGAACATTACATTTTGGAGCACATTTCTGGAGAAATATCATCCCCAAGATGTGCATACTTTGCACTGAGAAAAACTGCCAAGGACAATGAAAGGTGTTTCCAACCAGAGGTAACAGACACCATTAGGAAAAACTTATATGTGGATGAGTGTTTGAAAGCTATGCCATCAGAACTGGAAGCCGTGCAGCTGGCTACAGAACTCACTTCTCTATGTCACAGGGGAGGATTGCACCTCACCAAGTGGGTTAGCAACAGTCATGTTGTGCTCCCATGTATTCCAAAGCAGGACTGTGCCACAGAGGTAAAAGAGCTGGATCTAAATAGAGACAAACTGCCCACAGAAAGAGCACTTGGGTTGTTGTGGTGTATGGAGAGCGACATGTTCAAATTCAACATTACTGTCAAAGAGAGACCACACACCAGAAGAAGTATTCTGTAAACAGTGAGCTCAATTTATGATCCACTTGGATTCTTGTCTCCATTAACTTTACCTGCTAAGCTGCTACTTCAAGAGCTCTGCAGATGAGTCACAGTTAGGATGTGGGAATTCCTCAAACCATGTATGAAAAATGCAGAAAACGGATAACAGATCTTGAAAGGTTGCCAGACTTCAGAGTAGCTCACTGTTTTAAACCACCAGAGTTTGGGACTATCACACATGCACAATTGCATCACTTCTCTGAGGCCAGTCAACAGGGATATAGCACAGCAAGCTATCTGAGACTAACTAATGACAAGAATAAAGTACATGTGGCATTCATGATGGGAAAGGCTAGAGTAGCCCCTCTCAAACAGATGACCATTCCACATATGGAGCTCACTGCTGCAGTGCTGTCTGTTAGAGTAGGAAGGAGTTACAGCTAAGGCTGGATGGCTCAATGGTTAGGACTGATAGTCAGTCAGTGCTGAAGTATATTACAAATGAGTACACAAGATTTCACACTTTCATGGCTAATAGAATCGCTGTGATGAGAGACAACACCGACACATCACAGTGAAGGTACGTGGACACAAGACTGAATCCAGCAGATGATGCATCAAGAGGAGTGAGTGCAAATCTGTTTTTGAAGTGTGAAAGATGGATCCATGGCCCAGCATTTCTATGGAAGGCAGAAAAAGAATCACCTTTGGACACCGTGGACGACCTCTCACTCACCATGGATGACCCTGAGGTTAAAAGGAACACTAATGTGTACAGTACAGTTATCAAGGAAGGTGGAAATCCTACATGCCAGCTGCTATCTTTCTTCTCAAGCTTGATGAAGTTGAAGAAGGTAGTGGCCTGGTATTTAAAGGTCAAATGTGTCTTTAAGTCACTCAGTACAAAAAGAAAGGAGCTCCAATCTACCCTTGACACGCATCCACTCACACGGAGCCAGAGCAAGGGGATGTATGACAAGACGCAAGCTTTCAAGGCCACATTGGGTGGGCAGGCTGTAACTCTGGCAAAAGCAAGCAGCATTTACAAACTGGATCCAGTGATGGAAGATGGAGTTTTAAGAGTAGGACAGCTGAACAGGTCAGCTATGCCTGAGGAGGCCAAACGTCCCATCATTCTGCCAGAAGATCTTCACATTTCTACCCTCATCCTTCACCGTATACATGAACAAGCCGGTCATAGTGGTAGAAATCGTATTCTCTCACAAGAAATACTGGATCACAAATGCCAACTCTGCAGCTCATAAGGTCATATCTATGTGTGTGGTGTGTAGACGTGTTAAGAGGTAAGACAGGAGGACTGAAAAGGGCAAACCTACCGCAGGAGAGACTGGTTTGGATCTCCCGCCCGTCAGTAATGTGGGTGAAGATCATCTTGGGCCCATTGAGACAAAAAGAGGAAGAAGCCTTGTCAAAAGATATGGAGTCATATTCACATGCATGTCCAGCAGAGCAGTGCATCTGGAGGTGGCTCACTCACTCGATACAGATTCATGCATTAATGCTTTAAGGAGGTTTGTATGCAGAAGAGGCCAAGTAACACACATCCGTCCTGGCAATGGAACAAACTCAGTCGGTGCAAAAAGAGAACCGAAGGAAGCACTCTTAACTTGGAACCAAAATAAAATCCAAAATGCCCCGCTTCAGGAGGGGATTAAATAGAGTTTTAATCCCCCAGCAGCTTCTCATCATGGTTGAGTGTGGGAAAAGCTTATCAGAATGGTGAGACAAGTTCTTTGTTCTGTTCTTCATCAGCAAACCCGTGATGATGAAGGTCTGCATGATGTCCTATGTGAAGTGGAGGCAATTCTTGACAACCGCCCCATTACCATAGTATCAGAGGATCCCAATGATCTGGAAGCACTGACCCCAAACCACATCCTTCTGTTGAAGTCCCATCCCAGTCTTCCTCCCGGACTGTTTCATAAAACAGATTTATACATCAGACGCCGGTGTAAGCAGGTCCAGTATATGGGGGATCTGTTCTGCAAGAGATGGACCCCAGAGTACTTGCCCCTGCTGCAGGAGAGTCAGAAGTGGTCTGCAGTCAAAAGAGGATTCCAGATTGGAGACATTGTGATGGTTGTGGACCCGACAGCCCCTTGTGGCTCTTGGATACTTACGGTGAAGACACACAAGCAGCGTTGACGCCGGCCGCCGAAGCCGCCTCCATTCATTTTGAATGGGGACCGGCGAGACGCTCGCACGGGGCACAATGGGATTGCAGGCGTCGAGGGGCCAACCGGCGGGGTGTCAAGAAGAAGTTGAAATGGGTGAACTTTGACCCGGCCGCTTGAAAACGTCACCAAGCAGCAACCAATGGGATGTCACAACATTGCATTTTCATTCCACGGGTAATGTCAAATGAATGAAATAATTAAAATGGAGGAGAAATTGATTATCGCAGCATCGGCATTCCCCGAGATATATGACCCTGCTTTGCCCCAATACAGGGGCAACGACAGGAAAAACGCCACCTGGAAAAAGGTGGCAGAAATCATCGCGTTTCTGGTGTGTAAATGTGTGTGTGAACATGTGTAAATATAATGTACAGTAATATTGCTTAATGTACAGTGACGAGGTTTTGAAGCTAAGCTATTGCTATCCCGGGTCGTGAACTGTAAATCTCAAGGCTTGTCACACACTCAAAATAAATGCGTGGATGGCAATATGAATAAATAAAATACGTCCATAGATAAAGCAGCCAAGTCATACCGATATCTGTAGCATGGAGACTGTAACATATATTAACGAGATAACGACTTTACAACATCGCATTTTCTCTTTGCAGGTACTGTCAAATGAATAAAATAATTAAAATGGAGGAGAACTAATTATTGCTGTCAGTGATCCCTGATATGTATGACCCTGCTTTGCCACAATGCAGAGACAATGATCGAAAAAACCGCCACCTGGAAAAAGGTGGCAGAAATCATCTGCGTTTCTTGTGTGTGAACATGTGCAAATATAATGTACAGTAATATTGCTTAATGTACAGTAACAAGGTTTTCACACGATATGAATATCTGACCTATCTGGTGAAGCTAAGCTATTGCTATCCCGGGTCGTGAACTGTAAATCTCAAGGCTTGTCACACACTCAAAATAAATTTGTGGATGATAATATGAATAATTAAAATACGTCCATAGATAAAGCAGCCAAGTAATACCGATATCTGTAGCATGGAGACAGTAACATATATTAACGAGATCACAAGAAAAACGTGTTAAAGTTTGAACTAACCAAAACGGTGATATTACAAATAACTGCATATATAATGTGTTAAGTACATATTTCCATTTGTTACTTTCATCAGATGAAGTTTGGAAAAAGAGGTGGAAAAGCCTAAGGGACACCTATAAAAAGGGAAAGAATAAATAGAGGGACCAGCAAAGGAGTGGGGCTGGTATGGCATTCAAACAGCCATAGTGGCTGTAGTGGGGTTTCTTGCCCCATTTATTGAAAACCGGCTGACATCTTCAAATGTTAGAGCCTGTACAAGCCAGCCCACCCCTTCCTCAGCTACCCAGCCAGCCCACCTCTTCTGCAGCCAGCCAGGAAGGGAGCAGCAGCAGGTCAGTTGCAGTGAGCCCCCTCAGCAGCCAGATCATCTCTGAGGAGGAAATGGCTGGTGAGCAGCCAGAGAGCCCTGCATCACTGGCTGAGGATCCCCAGCCAGGCCCCTCGGAAGACCCACAGCGGTCAGGTTTGCCTGACAGGCCGCCGGTTGGAAAGAGGAGGAGGACCAGGCTACCAGATGTAACAGCTATAAATAAGCTGGCCTCCTCCTCCACTCCAGCAACCACCACCCCTGCCCCAACCCCTACCCCCCTGGATGAGGACGACCTGTTTTTTCAGGGAATACTGCCAGATTTCAAGAAGCTCCCTCCCTCCAAGAAGCCAGGTGTGTTAATGAGCCAGTGCACAGGTCAGGTGGTATCATCTTTGTTTGTCATACATTTGTTAAATGTACAAACATACATGCATGCAGTCATATATATATATACACACACACACACACACACACACACAGTTGTGCTCAAAAGTTTACATACCCCGGCAGAATTTTTGCTTTCTTGGTCTTTTTTCAGAGAATATGAATGATAACAAAAAAACGTTTTTTCCACTCACGGTCAGTGGTTGGGTGAAGCCATTTATTGATAAACAACTGTGTTTTCTATTTTTAAATCATAATGACAACAAAAAACATCCAAATGACCCTGATCAAAAGTTTACATACCCCAGTTCTTAATACCGTGTATTGCCCCCTCTAACATCAATGACAGCTTGAAGGGGCCATATATAATCCTCTTCTCCCTGGGCATATTGGAGCCTGGGTAAGGCCGCATCAGACACCTGCGGAGTGGGAAAGCTTCATCTCCTACCAAGACATAGGGGAAGCTGCCACGGTGCTCTGATCCTGGGATGACGGAGTCTGCAGGGAGGTCCAGTGTTCCATCCAGGAGGCCCCTGCCGAAGTTTGATTTTGCCAGGGTACCACCATCACTGTTCCTCCCATGTCCTCCGACATCCATAACTCTGAACAGATACTCTGAGTCCACAACAGCCAAGAGGACAATGGAAAATGTCCTCTTGTAGTTGTGGAACCAGGAGCCAGAGTTGGGGGGAGCCTGAATGACCACATGCCTTCCATCGATGGATCCCAGGCAGTTCGGAAAATTCCAGCGCTGCTGGAACCCCTCGGCAATGGTCCTCCAGTCCTCCACAGTTGGTTGGGGCATAAACTCTTCCAACAAAAATTCAAAAATTGCCTCAGCCACATCTGGGACAATTCGACCAACAGTGCTCTTCCCAACACGGTAGCTGAAGGCAATTGTCCTGAAGGAATCCCCGGTTGCAAGGAATCTGGAAGCATAAAATATTTCCAAAAAATCAGTCTGAGAGAGGATGTCTGATCATTAAATCATTTCCAAGAACAACAATTATTACAACGTATTACTACTACAATTAATATAATTGAATCATAATATTCTATTATAAAAATATTATTGTAATTATTAACTAACAATAATAACTTCATGCATATTAATTCTTATGCATTTCTTATTTATTATCTCTCGACAATTAATTCTCAATGGTTATTTTTTCTTAGTTTTGCTATGTTTAACGAAATGCCCTTTTCTATTTAACAAAAAATTTCAGAACATTACATTCGCTTTCTGTTCTTTTTCTTCTCTCGACGGGAGTTGGCCGAAACGTTGCTGTTAGCCGAAACTGAACGTTGTGGCTCTACTGATGAGTATTTACCAACTAAGTTTGGCTTTTTATTTAAAGTTATTCTAGTTATCATGAACTACGATGTGTACATGGTATATGTAACATTACACAGTAATACAAGTAATTATACATGAATATGTTACTCACCACAGACAAATGGAAAGTTGTTTGGTCGTGCTAATTGCCTCCCGATAGCTTGTGTTCTTCCTTGCAATCCGGGGCCCCACTCGAGACAGCAGCTCATCAAACTGGGTTACATCCAGCTGAAAATACTGCTGGAATAAAACCCCGTTCAGCCGCAGCTCCTGAACCAACCTGTGGAACTCACCATGCTCCTTTCTCTTCCTCAAAATCGGTGCAGACAGGATTTCAACACATACATCGCAGCAACAAGTGCTATGGCCTTCTTTTGGATATCCATGTTCATGAATAAAAAAAATATGGCGCCTCCTGAATGACGACTGTACCAGAGGACACGCCCACAAGCGTCGGGCAGTGGCAGGCAGCAGCGGAACCAAGCGTCTTCGACGCTGCCTGTGTGTCTTGACCGTTAGAAGAGTACTGGAACTCAAGAACTAGTACGGATTGTGAGGCTTAAGGCCCAGACAAGCATCTTGGAAAGGCCTGTGAATAATCTCTGTCTGCTGCTGGAGGCAGAAGAGTGACCTCCTAGGACTGGTGGTAAAGACCAGGGGCCTCATTTATAAAACTTTGCGTACTTTCGTGCCTAAATAGTTACGTACGCCAAAACCTACGAGTTTGCGTACGCAAAAACAAATTCTGATTTATAAAACTTGCGTACGCAACACATACGCTTGTATCTATTATAAATCACAACTAATCCTACAATTATGCGTGCGTGAACGCGCGCCACAACCACACCCTGAAACTCCCACATTTAAGCATATATGGTGCTCCGGAAGTCTAAATCAATTAAGTAAGATCTATAAATAATGTGTGGAACAGAGCAATACATTTTAAATGCAATAATGGCAGCGAACAGGGGAAACAAAGAAACTGCAAAAGAAGCTGCGAGATCGAAGCTTTAGTGTCCTAAACAGAGATTAGAAAAAATATAATTTCAGGTGGCCACAGCCCTGGAGTAACAAATACAAAAACACCTTGCATGGCAGGAGGTTACAGCGGCTGTCAATTTCTCAGGTATTCTCTATTTCTCAGAGAGCCGCACGCAGATCAAATTCAATGAAAGATGGTTCGACATCAAGCTTGAGGCAAACAGGCTTCTACTTGCCCAGCTGCAAGTATATGGGCAACGGGCAGCGGTATGGAGGGTGCCACCACTGAGCTCCGTCGATGAGTGGCTGGCTATGATTATCGGTGTTGATTTCCAACTTTACTGTTCATCAGAGTGAACGAATCATGACGAGACCCTGGCCTTCGGGCAACCACATATGTCGGTGTTATTTGTGTATCACAAATCACTTGCACGTTTATTAAATGGAGAATCTTATGATTTACGTACACCTATTCATACACTGAGTGCGCCCTTATTGCAATGTGAGAGCAGTCGATTGCACCGGTTACATAAGGAAAACCGGTCATTGCTGCAAATAGATTTTTGATGTTTCCTCTGTATAGTGGAATTTGATATACATCGAACTCAGGGACCATCCATGGTATGACATGGACTGAATGAGGGCTGGGATATATCCGACCGGCCCGCTATTTCCCGCTGGACACTTCCCGTAGCTGATAATCCACACAGGATTTTCAGATGGGCAGGTATTGAATGGTTGCTACGTGTAGGGCGCTCCAGCACCGGCCTCAATTCAGCACAGAGTTCCAAGAGTACAGTCATGTTAAGCAAAATCGACTCATGAGCCAAGCGTCATCGTGGGCAAAAAAAAGTCGGAACAGTCCCTGAAAACACGTTCTGTCGCACCATTCAGTTCACAATATCCTCATATTGCCAAGGCAGCCATGGTCATGCTGTCTTGCTATCCTTACACGCTTTAAGTCTATTAATGTGAACAAAATACATTGACTAATAATGATTATTAGTGATTGCTGATTGTTCATATCTGTTGATCTGTTAATTTATCATTTATGGCCAAAACAACATTGGTTACGAATAATAATGTGATCCTAATTAATCATCAGGAAAAAGGAAAATATAGTGCAAATTTCTTGTGGTCTCTATAGTGTGCTATTTAGAGCAAATATGTGCTCTAAATGTGCGTACGCATGGGTCAAACGTATCGTACCGGTACGCACGATCTCACGTCAAGGAGAAATTTTATAAATTCCAAATTGTGCGTGAAAATCGGCGTACGCACGTTTTGGAGCGTTTTTTGTGCGTACGCACGGTTTATAAATGAGGCCCCCGGTCCCAACAGGGGCTAATTGCTAGTAACCTCTGGCCCCAGAAGAGTTTGAAATTTGTACTAGTGTTTGTCAGTCTGTACCTGCTATGCATTTTTGTACATTGAATATTGTCATAGGCTCCTTGTAAAAATTAGGGGCCAGTGTGTAGGAGCCATATTATATATTATTATATTTCTGTTTACTTTATAGTGTAAATATGGTTATGTTTTTGTAAAATCAATTTCTACTGTTAATTATACACCCTCTACAGGTGAAGAGAGGGTATTAAGTTGTGTGCTGCCCAGACCTCAGATGACTGCTGGTTTGAGCGCACAAAAGTTTGACCATGTGTACCGTGGGAACTTGGGTGCATGTGTTCGTGCTTGCATAACTGTATAGGAACTTACTGAAAGGACAGGAAACCCTGTAAATTTAGAATTTAAACTTTTGTTTGTTAGTGTTTTCAGCAAAGCATTTAGTTATTTTTATGTTCTCCAATAAATCATTTTTTCCTTGATAAACGTATTTGGAAATTTCAAGGAAAATTTTAGCCACTACAGTTAAGTCAATTAACTGACAAGTAGTTTTGATTTTTGTTGCTTGTTTGAAGCAGTAGCAGCAGTTCTTAATCTGTTGTCAATTGTCGGAATTAGCGGTACAGCAGCCTCATCATCAGTTCATCACCTCCTTGTGTCACTTTGTGTGTGCCTTTTCTGGCCTCTACCTACAGTTTCTTTATTCTTTATTCTCTTTTCTCCAGACAACCCTCAGCTCGTCATGCATTAGCTCGCTTCCCCTTTTGCTTTGTGCTCTTCTACTTGTTTCAGGAGACCCAACCACCGCAGACGCAATCTGGCCAAGCTGACTTCATCACAGCCTATGCCGAGATGTCATTTCAGTTTCTTTCAGTTTATTACTTTATTATGTTATAAATTATTGTTTATAAATGTATTACTTGCTATGTAATATGTTTGTTGGCTATGCAATGTTTGTTACTATGGCTATTACATGGACCTTACTTTAGCTATACTTTAAACTGCTGTTTAAATGATACACTTATTTTCAAAGATTTGTCCTGTATTTATGTTGACTGTATGCACTCCTTGTACGTCGCCTTGGATGAAAGCATCTGCAAAATGAATAAATGTAAATGTGAATCAAATCTTAAAGTTTGACATCTCTGGCCTATAATTCTGAAGTCAGAAAATCAGTGCATATTAAAAGCAGATGAATGAGATTAGGAATTTGTTCCAAACAAGAAGGATATTCTCTACAGAGAAGTCCTGGTTGTGAACGGTGCTCTCACAAGATGCCTGTCTCTGCAGAATGTCCCTCGATCCCAGCAGAATGGCCATGGAGCTCTGGATTCTGGTGTTCGCTGTAATTGTCTCCCTCATGTGCCTGACCATCCGCCTCTTCCCGGGGGGGGAACCTACTTTTATGAGGTGCTGACGAGATGGAGGACCATAATCAGATGACTAAAGAAATGGAAGAAGAAGAAGAAGAGGATGGTAAATAAGAGGAGGGGTGTACCCAGAGCAGTGTACTTTATGTGTAATTCATGTGATCTCTTTGATATCTGTTTGTGTTTGAGTCTCTGTCCTTTTTTTCTCTGGTAGTTGATGCATCTCAGCCTGATACTATTTTTTCCATGTATCACACAGTACATGTACCACATGGTATCACAGTATATTTCAGATAGTGTGTCTCAGCAGCTTTGGGTCTCCTCTGTTATGATACTCTGTACTTGTATCATGAGCAACATATGGGCTCTGTCTCCCTCCTGTGGTCAGTGTGTGTAATGGCAGCTTGTGTGACATGCTGTCATTAATTGGCCTGGATATTCTGACAATTGGATTCAGTGTCAGTTTATGAGTGTTATTTATGGAGTTTCGTGAACCAATGGAGCTGTGTTTAAGTTGCAGCTACAAGTGTGTCAGTATACAGACTGTGAGAGAGTTATAACTGAACCACTGAAGCTCAGTGTGTTCTATCGTATTCTTTTTCTCACATATACCTCTGTTAAACAGCACATACACCCCTCCTCTAATTTATCTCTATAGATAAAAAATGAGCAGGTTAAATTACACAAAAAAGTTTTTGCACCTAGAAACCTTGTGTTTTGACTCATGGCATGGGACCAGTTGTTTATTCTTTCCCTATCAATACTTTATTACGTCAGGTTCAGTAGTGGTGCTCTGTCTCCCTCTTGTGGCCACTGAATGTAAAGACAGCTTGTGTTGCAGTTTGATTGGAACTGCTATAGACCGAGTGGTTTCACAGACAAATATACTACATATAGATCAGTGGTGGTTGGAGACTTAAAAAATGGGGGAGGACAGGTGAAAGGAGGAGGGCAAAGCAGCAGAGCATCAAAGACAAATAAGGTTTACAAAGCAGCAATATTTGAAAAAAGGAAAAAAAATATTTTTTTCATGGGTTTTTGAAGTGCATTGGATGGTTTCCCAAGAATTATTAGCCTGTACGTTTGATTCAAGAATATGGTCAATCATGCATTTTTGCATTAGTATTACATCTTCAAATGTATGAGGTTATCATCTATGGGACCTGCACAGAAAAAAAAATTATAAGTGCGATTAAATTGTAATTTCTCTTAACGATTTTTTATTGGTTTTGTAAAAATATAAGTTATGAGATTTAAGTAGTATTTCATCATAAATTGATATAATTTTTGTAAATAAGTAATGTTTATCATTATGTTACTACCTTCTATATTAGTTACCTAGAAACTTTTACATTTTTATTCATGTGTATTATGTGCATTATATTTTTTCTAATGAAATAAAAAAAACTTCAATAACACATCCAATTATTCACCCTCAGTAGAGTTCTAGCTGCTATCAAATGCTTGTTTAGTCTTTTTATCCTCAATTCTCTAAATAGTCATTCTGTTATACCTTTCCGATTCCTGTAAATAAATGCTTGTGGAGCATAAATTTGTAATTTTCCATTCTGCCTTATCAATGTAAGTTATTAATGTTGTAAAAATACAAATATTCAAACTACTTATAGATATCTGGATGCATCTAGAAGAAACCATGGACCTAGAAGAAAACATGAAATACTGCTAATGGACGTAATTCACTTTTTATGTTGCCGGAAAGCATTTTCAATTTATGCGACTCTGCTGTCTGCGTGATGCAGAATGGTTAAATTAAAGACAATCTGAGAAAATTGGGAGAACAATGGTAAATTACCGCAAACAATGCAAAGTTTTAATTAACACCATTGTCAGTTTTGTATGTGAATCTCTCTTTTTTTCCTATCAGCACTGGACAAAATGACAACTGTTTTTTCACAGCTTGTTGAAGCAACTCTAAGTAAAACCACTGATCTACGATCAGTTTCGTCTTTTGATTCCCACTGACTGAAGTTAGGCAGGTGATTTGAAACAGAGTCTGAGTCTTCTCAGAAATGTTTTGCCCGTGATTGGATAAACACAATGAAAATGATAAAAGAACGATCACCTCCCTTGAAGGGCCAAAATACGTTTCCTGGCCAATCACAGGCTGAGCAAGAAAAAACGGAATGCATTAAGTTATTCTGACTGCCCCTGTTCCTATGAAAGACAAGAAGTGTTACAGTACAATTGATTACAATATTTGGAAGAACAGATACCTAAAATTGTTGTATGATATTGAGTCTTGTCCTCAATGGCAGAAAATAAAATGGGTTGTCATGACAGTTATGATTAGCAGATGCCCTAAAGCACAGGAACTTCTGTTTATAAAGCTGGGTGTTTATTGGAGCAATCTGGATCACATGCCTTGCTTAAGGGTACAACAGCAGTGCCTACCTGAGAATCAAACCCTGCATCACTAAGTTTGACCTGATGCAACATAACCATTACACTAAACTACTGACATATGTTTGTCAGATTAAATAACATGTTTAATTGAGGCATTTCAGTGTTGCAAATGCCCCTTGCCCAATTCATGCTGGGATAGGCTCCATCACCAATGCCGCCCCCCCCCCCACCCTACCCCCCCAAGTGGGTATACATAATGGATCTATAAAACTGTTTTAAAAATGTATTGTTTTACTGAGCATATTCATTAATTAATGTGTGTACGGTATAAATAATATCAGTCGTATAACATGTTGGAAGAAAGCCAAACTGACTCTTACTCAAGACACTGTGTTCACTAAGGAAGGACTGTATTCAGGCATTTAGAATACAGCAGAAAACATTCTCCAGGTTACTGTTCACACAGATTACACATTAGTTACTGGGGTTGAGTTTATCTCCACTTCTGTACATTTCGGAGTAGTAGTTCTGATTTTATTTCATAAGTTATTCAAATTAAAAACACATTGACAAAAAACTAGTGCAACTTGCTATACTCTTCAAGTTGTACAATTGCTTTGTGAATGATTTTTGTTTAATTTACTTTAAGGCATGCTTGTGCAATTTAAGAATCTCACATTTGAGGTTAAAATCTGGGTTTTGTGATTGTGATATTTCAAATTTAATAATAGTCTCATTTTCGCTCTCATGGATTTACATTTATCACCAAACCATTTTCTTTAGCATTTAAGATGTCTGGTTAGTTTTTTGGGGGTTATCTTAAATTACAGAACAAATGCCTTTAATTCCTAGGTTTTTCAGTTCTGTTCAGGTGCACATTGATTTGCCAGTGTTAGTAAAAAGAGGTCTGTGGTCTGACAGTGAATGCGCTAATGTCGGAGGGGTCCATATCAGTGATGGAATAGTCGACTACACTAGCCCTAAGAGCTGAGCAGTAAGTGAAGCTCCCTAAAGAGTCCCCTCTGATCCTGCCATTAAGCATGTACAGGCCTAAGGCTCCACAGAGAGGCACCAACTCCCTACTGTGAACTTTGTTCACAGCACAGTCAGGGCTGTTTCTCTGTGGTACAGTTGGTGTTAGGTTCAGGGGGTTGTATGTGATATTCATGTCTTACATCAAAAAAATTACATACACACACCTTTAACATTTATAATATAATTTTATTGTAACAAAATAAAACATGATTACACAATAGTTCTTCAAATGAACCAGCTAAAAAGCCATATCGTTATATACAGGATTGAACCATGTCTCTCTCCTACCTCTACTCCTACCTACTGTATCTATGTACAAATTCGTGTGTGTTTCCACAGGCGCATATGTTAAAAAAATATAAAATACTGTGTGTGTGAGCTATGAAACAGAATTTGGTTGAGTGTATATTTATGTCAGTGTGTGTGCATGTTATGTGAGCATGTGTATGTTTGTGTTTGTGAGCGAACATGCATTTTGTGATGTGTGGTGTGTCTATGTATGTATAGGTGAGTGTGTGTAAGAGAGTGTATGTGTGTTTATGTGTGGGTGGAAGTGTCAACTGCAAACAGTCTTTTTTTACTGTGTTTGCGGTTGTATCAGTGTGTTTGTGTGTAGCAGTTCCGGTATGAGTGTGTTCATACATCTGAGACTACAAGTGTGTGTGTATGTGTGTAGCATGTTTTTATAGGTGAGTTTGTGAGCTGGAGTGGATATGTGACACAGGGAGAGTGTATGAGTGAGTGAGTGCATGTGTGTGTGAGAGAGCATGTGTGTCAAAGTGTATTGAGTGAGTGTGTGTGTGTGTGAGAGAGAGAGAGTGTGTCAAAGTGTATTGAGTGTGTGTGTGTGTGTGACTCTACTCCAATTGGCACAGGGACACTGAGGTGTTAGATCCATACACTCCAAACCCAGCACAGAGGAATGTTTGTGTGTGTGTGAGTGAGACTCTACTCCAGTTGGCACTCCACTGAGGTGTCCCTGTGCCCACACTCCAAACCCAGCACAGAGGGGCGTGTGTTCAGTGAAGTTGGTGTGGAATCTGTGCAGGAGGGTCAGTGTGTCAGAGTCAGAGACGCTGTAGAAGGACAGAGTGCCGGCTGGTTGGTCCACACACACTCCTACTCTGTACACACACACTTTTACACTGTCACCATCATCACACACACCTACTCTGCAGTAGGGGGGGGGGGGGGGGGGGGCAGGTATGTGTGTTTTATTTTTATTGTGCCAGGCAGAGTATCTCTGTTCAGAGCAGTACAGACTCCAGGAGTTTTTATTCAGTCCAAACTCACAGTCAGCACCCCATCCTTTCCTGCTGATTCCTTTATAAGTCACTGCTATATGAGCCAATCCCTCCTCAGACTTACTCCACCCAGGCTCACTCCACTCAGCCTCCCAGTAACAGCAGCGTCCAGACAGACTCTCTCTGCACAAAACCTGGAACAACTCAAATCTCTCTGGATGATCAGGATATGGCTGCTCTCTCTGTGTATTTGTCACCTTCCTGTTCCCCTCAGACAGAAACAGCTCTCTTTGCGCTGTTTGGATCCAGTGTGAGCTGACATCCATCTGCAGACCAGAGACATTAATGAAATTAATTATCATTATTAATATCTCATTATGTGTGACTGAGTGTGTGTGAGAGAAAGAGAGAAACATTTAAAATTGTTAAAAGGGTATGGTAATTCCTTTTGGTTTGCCATTAATATTGTAATTTTAATATGTTTTTCGAGGGAAAGAAAAAAGAAGGTTATGGCTTAAGTCACTTTATGAGATTCATTATTTTTAATTAGTGTCTTGTGCTCGGACTGTTAAGATGAACATATTGTGTTATCTGTTTGTCCTTGCTCTACATACACTTCACCTGCATTTAACTGGAACCTTTGTGAGGAATAGCATTAGCCTCATATTTTCTGGTTCCCATGTGGTGAATAGTGCATTTCCTCTACATTTTGTGGTGCTTACATGTGTGAGGATAGATTTTGGCATATTCAATGTTTTGTGAGTATATCATTTGGCTGTACTTAATGCTTTTTTTAGAAAGAAAAATGCTTCTCAATTCTGGAAAACAGGCAGAAAGTGGGATGCCTGGAAAAGAAAGAGGGAGTGAGGCTCCTGACAAAACAGATAATGGGACGCTTGCTGTGTTCCAATCTGAAAAAATGCTTCATTCTTCTTGCTCACTCGCCCTTCCATTGAGGAGGGGAATCCCCAAAAAGTCCCGTATGTAAGATGGTTGCCACCCTGAGGGAAATTCCATTCCAGATTTGTAGGGAAGGGCAAATTTTCATTTCCTCCAGTCCTCGGTTTTACTCCCTCCAACAGAGCGAACAAAAATCATCCCTCCAAGCATTGATATTGCCCAGACTGCACGACGATGCTTGCTCACTTGCCCATGTCTTAAACTGTATTTGAATATTATGCTCTTGCTACCAAAGAACTAGCAAATGTAAAAACAAACTTTACCAAGTTCAAAAACCTCCATTGACGATTGATTATACAATCCATTCGCAAAATGCTATGTTGTTGGTGGTGGTCGTTAAGCCATGAAGTTTTAACCATAAGCTCTCATAAGCTGGTGGAAACATAGCAGCCGTAGCCATGTATTTTATTAAGAATAACCTACATTTCCTGAATCCTAAACTGTAACCATTATGCTACCCTAAGCTTCAATCATCCACACAGCATGAAATATAATTTTCTGTTGAGCACATATTTCTTTAAATCGCCATTTAAACATACTCTGCAGTTTTCTGCTTAAATTAATTGCTCTTCCCTAGCACCCTGTAATTAAAGGGTGTTTCACCAAGTCACTAAATAACATATTTTGAAATATTGAAAATGTATATAAAAAATTATAAATTATACTTTATAGTCTTATTGATATTGATTTATTGTTGTCCGCCCCTACTGCAGGTGCTGCAAAGAAATTGAAAACCGCAGAGGAGGAGATGGCAAGATACAAGGAGGAATCCCCCCTGCCACTTGGTGTCAATCCACTGAACTGGTGGAAGGGGCATCAGAGCGAGTATCACACATTCCAAAGAGATACCCATGTATTCCTGGGACTAGTGTTTCCTCGGAGAGAGTTTTCTCTACCACAGGGGATATCATTACAGCACAGAGGAGTGCATTGGCGCCAGACCATCTTGATCAAATTCCGTTCCTGAACAAAACTCTGATGTCAAAGTAGGCCTACTATTGTGTCCATGTGTTGGAGAATCTGTTTTAGATTCTGCCTTAAGATTCTCGGCTAAAGACAGACCATTTACTAAGGGTTCATATAAAAGTATAGTGTACACTTGCAAACAGCATTTGAGTTGGACTATAGTATGTTTACAGTTTACTTACATCATACTGTTTTAGTTTTATTAAGTAAATAAAATACTTTTTTTTAAAAAAAAACTAAATATGCACTGTTTTCCTCATACAATTCAGTTAATTTGTTCAGTGACACGAAAAATAAGGAGTACTTGTGCGTATGCACTTTATTTTCATAGGTCTACATTTCAGCTTACAGTCCTCTACAAGTCCGACACCAGTGAGTTCACTGTGTTCATTGTTCAGTCAGTTACACAAGAAGTTAATATAAGCACTTTATATGATGTTTACAATGTGTTCAGGGACACAAAAGAATATCTGTGCAATTTATAATGTGCAAAATGTTTTCATTTATAATGTTCATGTTTTCAGTTTCAGTCTGTTTCATTGTGTCCTGTCAAAGTGCAAGAATGCATTTAAATTACATTTTTCACTTTGATTGTATGGTTATGGCAGTGTTTGGTAATTTGCCAATACCAAAATAAATTGGAAAGGAAATTTTGAATGAAATTGTTTTCACTCAATTTGTTCGCAGAATTATCAATATAATGTGATGTATTAAGATTACACAGATCCTACACAGCAACTTGTATTTCAGTTCCGTTTTTAAATTTTCAGTGGACTATGTGGAATATCGCAATATATTGCAATATGCATCGTATCGCAATATATTGTATCGTTATACGTATCATATCGTGAAGTCCTTGCCAATACCCAGCCCTACTCACAAGCATGTGAGTGACTTAATTCTTACACTGCCTTAATAATTGTTGTCACTCAGTCTGCCAGTGTGATTGAACAGGAAGTTTAAAAGGATGGTAAACCCATTTAAAAACGGGGGTTTATTTTGTATTATTCTTGAGTACTATCTTCTTCATTCACCAAGATTTGGGAATTCCTAAAAGTCATTAACTGTAATAAAACTGTTTTTAAGGCTGGATTTTCTACAGTAGTCCATTTCAGAAGGGCAGAGTGGGCGTTCTTCAAGAGTATTGTTATTGTTGCATTGGGGATTAAAAAGTTACTTTCACACATTAGAGTGGGGGAAAATATCTCGCTTGCTGGAACTAGCACTGCAACAATATGATAGCAAATGTTTTCCGAGCTAACATTGCTGTAGAGCTCACTGAAAACTTACATTTTGGAGGCTTTTAGTAGTACAGCTGATTTGAGAAAGTCCATTACTGACGCCATTACTCACTGAAGATCCGTTTTTAGATGGAAACCTTTGCTAACCCCCATCTTTTGTGACATAATCCTTGGTGTGCCGTGCTAACCAGCTAACAGTTACTGTTTGTATCATTTGTTGAAGCTAGCGCATGCTAGCACAGGATATCAGGTGCAGTTGAAGAGTCAATTAAACGAGGGCAATAGTAGAAAAAAACTGAGGCGGTGGTCTGATTGGATCGCTCTACTCTTATGTATGAAAGTAACTTTTTAATCCCCAGCAAAACTGCTGGTTTGACTCAGGAGAAATCAACCAGCAGGCCTCTCTCTGCATATAAAGGACTTAAGATTCTCACAGTTTCATGATGAGTTTTATACCCAACAACAACAATAAAAAACATTTTAGTGAAAATTTGCATATTTTTGTTTACCCATCCCTTTAAGGATGAACTGTCTAGTTTTGGCCACTATTAACCTCTTAAGGGTACAATATGTAGGAATTTATTTGCTCACTTGTGCAAAATTACACTGCAGTAGGGCTTCAAGTTATTGTTCAATAAATGATGGCTGCTCATATTTTGAGCTTTTATGACAATTCCAAGAGTACAGAGGCATAGGATATTATATCTGTGCGTAATGATAGTTATGCTTATGCTCAATTATTTGTTCTAAAGCCTTGGATACACTACACAACTTTTAAAATCTTAACAGATTAATAAAAGACTGACCATATTATACTAACTAACTGAATTTAGCAGATGTTATTATTATGCTCACCTGTTTCTGATGCACATTGCATTTTCTGCCTGCTGGTCCAAATGTTAAGCAAAATGTGAGTCTGAAATTGTTTGCTGTTTTCACTGTATCAAAAGTTCTATTGATTTATACACTCAGATCATGGACGAACTGGGCCGAATTCTAGAGGCAGACAATAATTTCACTGGTCAGATCAAAGCCCGATGGGAAAGCCTTTGCCAAAATGCACTGCTGTTTGGAGTGTGGAACAAGTCATTGAAGCCACCAAAGGGTCTGGATAAATGTAAGCATAATGCAAATATAGATAACACTGAAGTTTTATAGGTTGGATGTGACCATGTTGCGGCTGCATGATGTGATTGTATTAGCTTTTTTCATTATTTTTAAAGGACAGGATCTCCTTTTTAATTTCTGCAAATTGAATATCTTTTTTCGCCTGAATTACAGCAAAATGGTAGTTCCAAAATGTTAGTGGTCACTGGAGGGTTTAAACTCCATGACTACCTTTTGAAATGTATGCAGATGAGCCTTATTGTCTTGTTTTTCCCTTGTGCAACTGACAAGTGCCTTTATATCCCTGTAGCAACAGTGTCAGGGATATTATAGATTCACCCCGACTACTGTTGCCACACTATCCAGCCAAACTTTCAGGCTTCAGGCAAATTTCGCAAGGCGACATTAAGATTTATGTTGTTTCAGGTATATACACTCTACACACGTATACACACATACACTGCTGTTTACCTTCAGTGTATGTTTTTCCATGATTACACAACCTTGGGCAGTGCACAAAAGTATTTTTTGCTTTTGAGCTCACTTTTCAATTGCACAACACTTACTGTCACAGTCAAATTGCCTAAAAAAACAAGGGCAATGCATTTGATGTACCCATATTGTTTTTCAGCTGGACAAGCCATTGCTTTGTTGAAGGTACTTCCGTAAATGTTTCCTTCCCCAACTGCCCCACCCAAAAAGCTTGGGTGGGGCAGTTGGGGAAGGAAACATTTAAGGACTGATCCATGTTCTGCTGGAGTGTACAAGTCAAAAGGTGACACAACAGCAAGTGTTTGGAATGCTGACACTGGAGGGGCAATATTTCCTTCCACCATCTCTAAAAACATTCCATGTTTTCACAAATTTCCATGTCATACGCTTTGATGAGAGAGAAACAAGACAGGGCTGATGAGAGTGTGACAGAATTGCAGTAATACAGTATGTATGGGACAAGGGGGTTCAGCGATTACACTTTCTTTACAATCCAGGCCCCCACGTGACTGTGGATGAATGTCTGGTTGCATTTCGTGGACACTGTCCCTTCAGACAATACATGCCAAGCAAACAAGCCAAATACGGCATCGAAATATGGGCAGCATGTGATGCAAAGTCCAGCTATGCCTGGAATATGCAGGTGTATACTGCTAATTCCCCTGGTGAGGCAACTGAAAAAAATCAAGGCATGAGGGTGGTACTAGACATGGCTGAAGGACTGAATGGTCATAAAATTACATGTGATAATTTTTTCACATCATACACCCTGTGTGAGGAACTGCTGAAAAGAAAGGTTACCACATTCAGGACAGTAAGAAAAAACAAGCAGGAGTTTCCCTCTGAGCTTCTTGTGATGAAGAACAGGAAGTAACATCTTCAATGTTCGCCTTCACTGACAGAGCCACTGTCATCTCCTATTGCCCCAAGAAAGGGAAAAATGTCCTTCTGAGGAGCACCATGCATGCTGTCCTGAGCACCAGAGAAGACAGACACCCACAAAAGATCTAGGACTACAAGGAGACAAAGGGAGGGGTTGATAATCTGGACACAGGTCACAGCCATATACGGCTGCAGACGCATGACTGCCCATTGGCCCCTTGTCATTTTCTTCAACATCATTGCGCAAAAAACTATGACTGGCCAAGATACTTTTATTTTTAAAACTGTTGTTGTGATGGCCTGCCACAGACTGGATCATACTTTGACCACACACATTATCATATGATGGCCTATAGCTTATGAAAGCCCCCTTCCTGGCAGAAGTGTTTTCCTGTCATTTTTTTTTTTTTTTTTTTTTGCAGTAATCCAGTCCACTTCAACAAAGCACACTTCACAAAATATTTTGGTCAATTATTTTCTATTATTTGAAACATATTAACTTCATCTTTGTTGCCAATTATATGCTGTCCTGACAAGCTGAGACTCTTCCTCTTCCTCATTCTCATCTGCCACCGCTGTTTCCAGCGGGCATAATTCTGGAGGCTCTGCAAATCTTTCTAGCTCAATGGCCTCTGTGATGGAACTTAAGGTACCATGAGGCCTCCGTCTCTGACCCCCCCACCCCCCGGATCTTGGCAGTCACATTAAGCGACTTCATTTCAAGCCCAGCTATGTGGGTTGTCTTTTTTTGCTCCGGCTTAAAGCATGCCTGGAGTCTAATTTCTTCCCCAATTAATGATAAAGAAAAACTTGCCTTACCCTCTTGCAGCCAAAGTTACCCTTTACTTACCTGAGTTTTCCACGTTGCCCCAGAAACTGTGATGTCAGTTTCTGAATACCTACCATTTCAAACTCTTACACAGCAGAAAGCAGAGAGGTTATTTTGACACCATTACATTACAACAGTTTTAACAAAATGGTTTGGCTGTGTAAAAACCTTCAATCATTACACAAGTCAGTTAGAAATTTGCCTATTAGAAATCCTTTTTCAGCCTTCAAACTTGAGGAGATTGCTGCCACTGTAGTTTCAACCCAAATTAATGGTACAGCCAAACTGCCTTGCCCTCTCTGCATCTTAGAAGGCAACAAAATAACACATTTAAAGAGAAAAACAATTTCAAGAGCAAACCTGTTGACGTACAAATGCAACTTAAAGGGGTGTCTTTTTTTTTGCCCCGACTTTAACTATGCCACGAGCCTAGTTTCTTCCCAAATTAATGATAGAACCAAACTTCTCTTACCTTCTCCACCCGAAGTTTTCCTTTCCTGTCCTACTTACCTGTGTTTCCCACGTTAGTTATTGCAGCGTTTCCTCAGTTTTATACATATTTTCTGTTGGCGTCACAGAGGTTTTATTGGTAGCAGCAATTTTTCACCACCTCTGTGATGTCACAGTTTGCACAAACCCACCGTTTCAAACTTTTACGCAGCCGAAAGCAGACAGCTCAATCTGACACCGTTATCGCTACATACGACAGGACTGGCAGAATGATTTGGATGTGTCAAAACTTTCAATAACTTTGCTTTGATAACTAGCCTTCGTTTGCCCTCTAAAGATCCATCTTAATAAGTGTACCGTCACCAACGACGCAAATGTTCTACTCGCATTTCGTAGCTAGCCAGCTACCTAACATTGCAAACCAGCTCATAAACAGGTTTGCCTCTGTTTATGAAGGCAGTTCATGAACAATCTGACATTACTTTCAGGCAAAAAATACAAAATAACAATGAGGCGAATCGTAGGGACACGTTTTTAAAATATTACCATAACCTTGTCGCTGCATTGCTAGCGGTAACCACAACTGTTTCTCTCTGCCTCCGTCCTCACGGTAGTCAGTCATGCAGTATTTACGCACTTGCTGATTGGTAAAGCTAACTTGTTATTTCGTTTTTAACAACCTGTAAATCCACACCCTCTGTAACTGTCACGAACAACCGGCCGGTTGGCTACCTGATGTGATGTTGTATTTTCGTAGATGCCCAAAGCACACGATTCCGTATTTGTGAGCCGTTTTAACTGCAGTATTAGCAATTATTTTTGTTTAACTTGATATGGGATGGCATAATTTAATACAAGAAATGAGAAAATACAGTAATTTACCGCAATTATGTCTCCAACCAGCTGAACCGAAACAGTCTTTTCAGTAGATTCTGTTTTTCTTGCGCTATTTTGCCCCAGATATACTGCTGTCCTGTGCACTTATTGTTTAGGCAATTGTGGAAGAATTTAAGTTCATGCTGTATAACTATAAAAAAAATCTGTAAGAGTTTTCTATTCAGCATGGTGTATGTATACTTTTATGTTGTTAAGGGAATTAAATAATACATTAATATTCTATTTGCATTTGCATCAGTTAAGTTTATTAGTTTTTTCTTTGTGTGATGCAGGAACAGTACTGCAGTGTGTTGGAACCTTGAAACTGTGTTGGACACAGTCACGATCGTAAAGGAAAATTCAGAAGATTCCGGTAATTTGAATGTTTGTGTGTCAGAAGGCAGACAGAGCCTGGTGTGTTCAGAGCACTAAACTGAGTTGCCTGGTTATTCTATTTTCTGTGCAGGCATACTGTGAAAAGTGGAAACTGAAGCAACTTACAGTGATCATTTTTAAACGGATGGCAACTTTTGATCATCAAACAGTAGGAAATATCAATTATGATGTTGAAAAGAAAACACTGATCAGTTCAAATTGAAACTTTGTCACTGAAAAAAGTTGATTGCAGTTGAATGCATTGAATGCTGTTGCCATTGGAATACCATGTTTTATGTTATTTTTTCTTTTTGTAAAAGGAAAGTTTCATTGGAAATGAATGGCTTCTGGTACATGTTTCATCCCTGGCTTTTCCTTTTGCTTGGGTAGGGCTGTCAGTAAGGAAGTGTAAGTGTGACTGTCATGCAGACCAATCAGAAAGGAGCCACAGGTGACAGCCCTGAAGAGAAACGTCGCAATAAGGTAATGTGAGAATAGTTTGCCAAATAATTTGCATAAGAATGTTTAAAAAACTACTGTTAGTTTCAAAATAGTGTGCTCATGTCAAGAACTCTGTCACTCCTTCCCCATTCTCCCCACTCTTCTGCAGCTCCTGCTTTTAACCCAAAAAGTGTTGAAGTATAAATTTTCCATATTAACATCCTAGGACTTTTATTTCAGTAAGACAAACTGATTCTTTCAATCTTTTATTGAGGTTTACAGCAAATAAGTCTTTTTGAAGGAAGTTACATTTTTGATTCAGTTTTAGACTGACAGGTAAAATCATTTAGGTCCTACCTGGTGACTGTATGGACACTTGGTAACTGAAACAAAACCATTGGCTGTAAGGAAAATCCAGAATACGCAGGGGTCCCCTCATGATGGAGTTTACAAAGAACTGCTTTTGGAACTTGGGACCGTGGGGTCTGTGAGAGTGATGGAATATGAGGTTTCATTAATTCTGCAGTGGCTGAGGCTATAATGAGCTGTCAGTCATTGAGTTGTTAAAAAGAATCAAAAGATTTTTCACCCCATGTCCACAAATCAATGATTTGTTAAAATCTCCTTTATTGCACTGCGCTTTGTTGCTGCAGAAAGCCTCAGTTTTGTGAGCTCTGAACTTTTAGGCTGTTGGGCTCAGTCTGAATAAGAGGTGAGTGCATTTAACAACCTGAGCCTCTAGGGGGCAGCCTTATAATAACTTTCATACAAGTGTGTGGCACTAAACTGAACATGTCTCTTGGATGATGGGAGCTGCTGTGTATCTGGGGCGAATTCCATTGTCAGGCTTCTCTCATTTACATTACATACTGGCATTTATTGCACTTATCCAGAGTAACTTACACACCTCACACATTTTAACATATGATGTCAGTACTTCACTTAAGGGCCCAACAACATGTCCTCTAGCTTTGGAATTGAGCCTGTGATCTCATGACATACATTGAAATACAATTAGGCACTTAAAATTGGGTTACTTTTTGATCTTCCATTTCTACAACTGGATATTTCAATGAGGAAGTGTAGGTGCCTTGTTCAGTTGTTTGACAGCCGTGCCCTATCTGGAAACTGAATGTGCAACCTCTGAGTTATAAGTGCAGCTCTCTGAGCATTATACTACACTGCCACCCCTTTCCTCTGCAGATAATGAGCAGTTCCTGGTCAACACCAACTGTCCTGTTCCTTTTGCTGGAACACATCAAAGACAAGCTGAAACTGTCCCAGATAGGTGAGAGCAACAGGTGGGGTGCTGGTGTGGAAGCTGTAGAGAACTAGAGATGGATTTCTCTCAATCTCTGATTCCTTGTACAAAACTGCTTAAATTCCTAGAATATAAGAAAGTGGTTAAAAAAAAGGTTTTGGAGTTGAAGTTTGGTTAGAAGGAGCTGGATCAGTGATTGTGGACAGCAGTGGCAGGCCATGCATTAGGTACCTGGGCCTTCAGTGCGGGTTTACCGACTTAATCCACCACTATGACGTCACAATTATACAAGCCATCAATACTATACAAAAACACAATATAACCTGGTATATTATATATATATGGTATATAATATAAGGCCTGGTATTACAGAGGTCCTGTTCAGACCTGACATTAACATCAGTCTTGAGTGATCGGATTTCAAGTGTCCTGCTCTGAATAAGTTCATTCAGACCTGAATTTATTCAGGTATTTAAATGCGTCTTCAATGCTTCTTCAGTGGCCACATGGAACCGGATCTCACTAACAGTGCTGTATGCAAATAAACACAGAGACAGCTGTTAGAGGACTTTCTTCTGGAGGTTTCCTTCTGATTTTTTTTTAAACATACAGTATATTCATCATTATAAAGCGGCAGGAAGTTATGAGGCGCGCAGAGAGAGGGGTGAGGGAGAGAGAGAGAGGGCGCTGCGTAATGTAGAGATTACGCAGCGCTGTTTATTCATCAATTAGCCTTCTAATAATGAATTATGAGAGGCATTTCACGTATTGAGAGTTAATACCATTGTTATTAAAACAAGAAACCCAGTTAATGTAAATGTGTATGTAATGTGTATGTAAACAAAATACATAATACTCACTAGAGTTGCTGATTTTTTATTTATAAACAAAATTCATCCTCCTCTCTTTACACAGGAAGACTTCAATGACTCTGTCATAGAGCTTATCTCTGCGTTTCAGTTCCATCAGCAAGTCCATTTCTATGGCCATGGAGGCCAAGGCAGCGAGTTGCCTCTGTCCTGTCGTATTCCTGGCATACGTTTTTATTCGCTTGAGGGCAGAGAATGTCTGCTTGACAGTTGCGGTGGATATAGGAATAGTCACGGCCAGACACGCCAATCTGTACAGCTGTGGCATGCTCTCACTCAGATGTTTGCTGTGTAGGAAATTGAGGAGATCATTGGGACATTTCCCTTCAAAGTCTGTCATGGCATACATCACGGTCAGTTATGTTTTTAAACAGGACAGATGATCAAATATAGCTCTGTGGCTCTGTGTCAAGCTGGAAAAGACTGTATGTGGGAAGTGTTTCCGATATGTCTGAAACTGCTGGTGGTCGAAGAGGGAGAGGAACATTAATTGTTCGTGATCTTTAAAACGATTCTGTATCTGGCAGAGAAGGTTGTCCAGAACACTGTTGTGGAGTTGCTTGTAGTGTGCGCGTATGTCTCCTTGCGCTGGCCCTCTCCGTGCGCTCGGAGCACCCAAGATGCGCTCAGTTGACAGGTAGATGTCATCATACCGGTCCCTCTCTCACTCAATGGTGTCACAAAACTCCTTCACCCTTGCCAGACAGAATTGCACATCCAGTGTTTTGTTCTGCAGTTTTTAAAAAGCACATCAGAGTGCTCAAAAATCCCAGTGAATGCATGCAGGAAAAAACAAAACTCAAAGTCATCCAGACGTGTATTAACTCTATCACCACAACACACGGAGTCCTCGTCATGTTCATCATGATGTTCCAGTATGTAATTAAACAGCTCCTTGAGGGAATCTCACTTCTCAAAAACTGTACTAACCAATCTTGAGGTGTACTGCCAACGATTTGGTGCCACACGAGGAAGATGTTGCAGGCAGATATTGTCCAGTAGTTGCGTGCGCTTCGGAGAAAAATTCAGCAAGGCCATTGAGGTTGCAAAGAAGATCTTGCATTCTTTAATCTTTGAGACCCTTGTTCGTTGAGCGGGAGATCAACTCTGGTCTCTCCAAATGTTCTCAAAAGCACCGCAGCCTGCAAGTGCCCGCCGTGGCTTGATGTCACCCCGCTGCCTTGGTCAGACAACTCAAGTTGACAAACCCTCTGTGACTCCAAACACAAAGTCGATCACTTCCAAATAGCAGGCATTCCCAGCAATATAATTTGCTGCAATACTCCTCAGAGGCGGTAACCCAGTGGTACTGCTCATAGGCACTGGACTGAAAGTGGCAGACAAACCCTTTTCCCGGCTGAGACAAGCTGGCTAGCGATGGGGTTGGCCGACCTTTTTTTACGATGTCCAGCTTTTCTGGAAAAGTCCGCCTTGAAAATGGAATTTTAACAATTCCTGAGACCAAATCCATTTCTCCTTCTCCGTCAGCCATTGTGGGAATAAAATAAAAAAAATGTAAAAGCATTAATGTGCGCAGATCGCTGAGGACGTGCTTTGCTAGAAAAACTTTGCGGTTATACTTTGACCTTCCAATCAGAGGACGGAAAACTTCTGAAATCATTGTGGGCCACCTAGCTGGCCCAGTGAGGTGAATTTGAAAGCCGATTGGTTAAAAAAACAGTTCTGCTGCTATATAGTTTAATTAACGTAGGCCTGCACTACTGATTCTGAAGGCCCTGAGCAGATTTCCCCTGGCAGCATGTAGAGACTGAAATCTGATTGTTACAAAAAAAGAGAAGACACTATTGGAAGTAAATTCTTACAATTTCATTGAACAACTTATTATAATTTAGGTTGTAGATATAGGCTAGTGATTCTGATAGTGTTTAAGCCAGCAGAGAAGGCCTTGCTGGCCCTGACAGCCCGCCACTGGTGGACAGAATCTACAAGGAGTGCAGAGAAAAAATTCAACATATTTGCAAATAATGACAATAAATAATAAGCACTAAATTATTGATGGTGAAAGAGGGAGGGAGCAACTGAGGTGAGCAGGAGTTACACTGCCCTCAGAGCGCTTCTTGACCAGTATCCACTATGGTGTCCCAGTAGATGTGCACAACTTGTAGGAGGGCACAGAAGCAAGGAAACACCCATATCTTCAGTCTTTTGTTTTTCTTTTTGTCTTAAAGTAACAGGAAATCCTGTGCATTTAGTATCTACGGTAGAAAAAGGCCACCCGAAATGCTTCCAAAAGATGTACATGGGGAAAGTGAAGTTGTTGACTGAAAATAAAGGAAAGTCATGACTGTATTCTGACCTCCAAAAAGTGAAGAAATCAGATTTATCCTAAATGTGCTATTTTGTATCTTAACGTGATGTAAAATCATGTGCATTTATGATTCATGATAGAAAAAGTCTTCAGAAATGCTTCCAAGGGAAGAAAATGGGAAAAGTATTTTTCAGAAAAAATCAACAAAAGACACAAGACTACAGTCTTGCCTCTAAAGCATGGAAAAATAGGATGCCTCCTAAATTTGTATTTTATAAATTACATTTTAATGTATTAATTAAAATTATGAATGGGAAAAGTGTTCTTTTTTAACCGAAAATAAAGACATAAGACAAAATATAGTATGACCTCTAAAACGTGAAGAAATAGGATGTATCCTAAATGTACTATTTTCTATCGTAGCATGATGTAAAATCATTTGCATCATTGCTTCATTACAGAATGAAGCATTTGCATCAATGGTTCATTACAGAAGAAGCATCAGAAATGCTTCCAAATCTCTAGGAAGCGAAAAAATAGGATGCCTCCTAAATTTGTGATTTGTTTTTGTTTTAAAATGATGTAAAGTCATGTATATTTATGATTCATGAAAGAAAAAGTAATCAGAAATGCTTCCAACTGTTTCCAGAACATGGGGTGTCTCATGATACCTTAACTGATTATTGTGGGAAGGGGAGATAAGCTGGTTTGTTTTATAAAGGACCATGTTTATGATCCAGACAGTTATTTTCCACTTGATTCTAAGAATCGGATCAATCGAAATTGTGGTCTACAACAGAATGCTTGGAGGGAAAGTTGTAAGGGCTAGTAGAAACTGGCAATGAAATCATCCCACAAAGACTCATTCTCCTCATACTGAAGACGAGAATGTCACACAGTTTTCAAACAATATTTACTGATTTGTAGAAAGCATTACAACCTTTAAATTATTGTTTTGACATATTTGACACAAAACATTTGTGCATCTACATATGTGCACTGTCTCATGGCTCAAGTAACATTTTTGGAAATGAGAATAAAGCACAGTCTTGACTGCACAACTCTCATTCTTGGAAAAAAGCTATGACTGGCCAAGATACTTTTGTTTTTAAAACTGTTGTTGTGATGGCCTGCCACAGACTGGATCATACTTTGACCACACACATTATCATATGATGGCCTATAGCTTATGAAAGCCCCCTTTCTAGCAGAAATGTGTTCCTGTCATTTTTTTTTTTTTTTGCAGTAATCCAGTCCACTTCAACAAAGCACACTTCACAAAATATTTTTGGTCAATTATTTTCTTTTATTTGAAATATCTTAACTTCATCTTTGTTGCCAATTATATGCTGTCCGGAGCCCTTTATATTTGCTCTTGAGAGGGCAAAA
Organism: Albula glossodonta; assembly: GCA_019788955.1. Lineage (NCBI taxonomy): Eukaryota > Metazoa > Chordata > Actinopteri > Albuliformes > Albulidae > Albula > Albula glossodonta. The sequence continues at coordinate 76,529 of JAFBMS010000137.1, read as the reverse complement.
AACCACCAAAAACTTTACATCAGCCAGTGTAGCACTTTGCCAAATTAGCTAGACTTTGGCTGGATGTAAAGAAGAAAAGGTGGAAAAGTCCCTCCCTGCCCCTGAAAAGGCGACAAAAGCCAAAACTTTAAGAGCAAATGGGCCTGATATTCCTGTAGGGAGGACAAACCTGGGAAAGAACCAGAAATAACCATGTTAAAATTAAAATATGAACAAATATTTCTATTTACACATAATGCTCAACTAGCTCAAACTCCTCATTATCATCTGCCACAGCTGTTTCCAACGGGCATGATTCTGGAGGCTCTGCAAATCTTTTCAGCTCAATGGCCTCTGCGATGGAACTTAAGGTACCATGAGGCCTCCATCTCTGACCACCCCACCCCCCAAAGCTTGGCAGTCACATTCAACGACTTCATTTCAAGCCCAGCTACGCGGGTTGTCTTTTTTTGCTCCGGCTTAAAGCATGCCTGGAGTCTAATTTCTTCCCCAATTAATGATAAAGAAAAACTTGCCTTACCCTCTTGCAGCCAAAGTTACCTTTTACTTACCTGAGTTTTCCACGTTGCCCCAGAAACTGTGATGTCACAGTTTCTGAATACCTACCATTTCAAACTCTTACACAGCAGAAAGCAGAGAGGTTATTTTGACACCATTACATTACAACAGTTTTAACAAAATGGCTTGGCTGTGTAAAAACATTCAATCATTACACAAGTCAATTAGAAACTTGCCTATTAGAAATCCTTTTTCAGCCTTCAAACTTGAGGAGATTGCTGCCACTGTAGTTTCTACCCAAATTAATGGTACAGTCAAACTTGCCTTGCCCTCTCTGCAGATTAGAAGGCAACAATATAACACATTTAAAGAGAAAAACAATTTCAAGAGCAAACCTGTTGACGTACAAATGCATCTTAAAGGTGTTTTTTTTTTTTTTTTTTGCCCCGACTTTAACTATGCCACGAGCCTAGTTTCTTCCCAAATTAATGATAGAACCAACCTTCTCTTACCTTCTCCACCCGAAGTTCTCCTTTCCTGTCCTACTTACCTGTGTTTCCCACGTTAGTTATTGCAGCGTTTCCTCAGTTTTATACATATTTTCTGTTGGCGTCACAGAGCTGTTATTGGTAGCAGCAATTTTTCACTACCTCTGTTATGTCACAGTACAAACCCACCATTTCAAACTTTTACGCAGCCGAAAGCAGACAGCTCAATCTGACACCGTTATCGCTGCATACGACAGTCGTGGCAGAATGGCTTGGCTGTGTCAAAACTTTCAGTAATTACACAAGTCTGTTGTTTCGCTGAGTCTTCGTTTGCCCTCTACTAAAGATCCACCTTAATAAGTGTACCGTCACCAACGACGCAAATGTTCTACTCGCATTTCGTAGTTAGCCGGCTCCCTAACATTGCAAACCAGCTCATGAACAGGTTTGCCTCTGTTTATGAAGGCAGTTCATGAACAACCTGACATTACTTTCAGGCAAAAAATACAAAATAACAATGAGACGACCATTTAAATTAAATCGACCAATAACTATCGTAGGAACACGTTTTTAAAATATTACCATAACCTTGTCGCTGCATTGCTAGCGGTAACCACAGCTGTTTCTCTCTGCCTCCGTCCTCACGGTAGTCAGTCATGCAGTATTTATGCACTTGCTGATTGTTAAATCTAACTTGTTAAGTCGTTTTTAACAACCTGTACATCCGCACCCTCATTTTATTTAACTGTCACGAACAACCGGCCGGTTGGCTACCTGATGTGATGTTGTATTTCCGTAGATGCCCAAAGCATACGAGTCCGTATTTGTGAGCCGTTTTAACTGCAATATTAGGAATTATTTGTTTAACTTGTTATGGGATGGCAAAATTTAATACAAAAAATGAGAAAATACAGTAATTTACCGCAATTATGTCTCCAACCAGCTGAACCGAGACAGTCTTTTCATTAGATTCCGTTTTTCTTGCGCTATTTTGCCCCAGATATACTGCTGTCCTGTGCACTTACTGTTTTAGGCAATTGTGGAAGAATTTAAGTTCATGTAGTATAACTGTAAAAAAAAAATCTGTAAGAGTTTTATATTCAGCATGGTGTATGTATACTTTTATGTTGTTAAGGGAATTAAATAATACATATGTTATTGCATTTGCATCAGTTACGTTTATTAGTTTTTTCTTTGTGTGATGCAGGAATTCCAACAGTCCTGCAGTGTCTTGAAACTGTGTTGGACACAGTCACGATCGTAAAGGAAAATTCAGAAGATTCCGGTAATTTGAATGTTTGTGTGTCAGAAGGCAGACAAAACCTGGTGGGTTCAGAGCACTAAACTGAGTTGTCTGGTTATTCTATTTTCTGTGCAGGCATACTGTGAAAAGTGGAGACCGAGGCAACTTACAGTGATCATTTTTAAATGGACGCCGAAAAGTCCGCCTTGAAAATGGAATTTTAATTATTCCTGAGACCAAATCCATTTCTCCTTCTCCGTCAGCCATTGTGGACACAAAATTAAAAAAAATTCAAAAGTATTAATGCGCGCAGAACGCTGTGGTCGTGCTTTGCTAGCAAAACTTTGCGGTTATACTCTGACCATCCAATCAGAGGACGGAAAACTTCTGACATCATTGTGGGCCAGCTACCTGGCCCAGTGAGGCGAATTTGAAAGCTGATTGGTTAAAAAAAAACAGTTCCGTAAGCCTGCACAACTGATTCCTGGGCAGATTAGATTGCCCCTGGCAGCACGTAGAGACTGAAATCTGATTGAACGAAACATCGATGATCCACAGACATGTACGGGAAGTGGCGCAGCCAAGAGAAATGTTACAAAAAAAGAGAATAGACTATTGGAAGTAAATTAATACAATTTCATTGAACAAATGTAATAATTTAGGTTGTAGATATAGGTTCGTGATTCTGATTGTGTTTAGGCCAACAGTGAAGGCCTTACTGGCCCGGATGGCGCGCCACTGGTATAAGCAATAAAATCAATCTTAGTTCTGTTCTGAAGAGTTGTGTTTTTTGTCCTCTAAATTATTAAAAGTATTGATGATGGTGTCAATATTGTCTTACAGCATCAGTAAGGTATCAATAAGATCTTAATGATACCCATCCGTAGTGAGAGGTAACTGTAGTGAAACACAGTTTGTGTTCCCTGTGTGGAGGGGGATAAATCATACGATTGTCAGAAGATTCGTGCTGAGATCTTCTGGTCCCCCCTTTGGAAGGGTGCAGGAGTAAAGACTGAATAGACTGAAAGGTTTTGATTAGAGGAAGTAGAAGAATGATGCTCAGAGCAGCCTGAGTCACAAGTAGACCCCCCCTTTCCCCTTTTCACTGTGTGAAGAGTGAGATATCAGCACATAGTCTGATGTGGTTTCCACTGAAACACTGCTCAGTGAATTAGAGTGGGACCTGAGGTTGGCTAGACCGGATATTGGACCCAGATCAGAATGGAAAGTGTTTCTGTGCACCTGGTTATATGTGGCTCCTTGCAGAATTGAGGTGAGTGGGGATGAAATGGTAACCGCTTAAAGAAAAGAAGGGGCATCATGTGACTGCAGTACTGCAGAGCGTTCACTTTTAAGATGGAATACATTCCTCTCTATAGGAGCTGAGATCTGATTTGGCAGAATGAAAATCATCCAGATACAGGATAGCTTTTTTGCTGAAGGTTTGTAGATCTTGGAGGATGTGTGTTTTGAGCTTTCAGGTCTGCAGTCTCACTCCCTAGTTCCTCATTTGCAAAGGAGGGCAAGGCTGGCTTGCCTTGAGAGAACCAAGACAGAGTATGACTATGTATTATTCAGTAGTTCAAATTAGGTTAAGGGCAATTTAATAATGCCATCAAATTTTAGAAGTACTGAAGATGTTGGAATGCCAGTAAAATCACCAAAGGGACCATTATTTCTATGATGCAAAGTTTATGTCATAGAGTGTGAGGGTGAGTATGAGTGTGTGTGTGTGTTCTCTCCACAGGCTGGGTTGATGTATATTTATTCATATTGTGTGTATGTGTTCTCTTCACAGGCTAGGTTGGTGTATATGTATAGTGTGTGTGTTCTCTCCACAGGCTGGGTTGGTGTATATTTCTAGTGTGTGTGTGTTCTCTCCACAGACTGGGTTGCTGTAATCTCACAGAGGGCTGCTGTGATGATCTGGCCTCAGTCCTACGTTCTCCCCACTTAGAGCTGAGAAATCTGGAGCTCAGAGACAACGAGCTGCAGGATTCAGGAGTGAGAGCGCTCTCTGCTGGACTGGAGGACCCACACTGTAAACTGCAGAGACTGGGGTGAGTAACAAACACAAACCCCCTCTTTCATGAAGGGCTCTAATGTGACTAAATATCCCAGTAATGTTTTAATAATGACTTAGACTAAAGCTTTTAAATCTGACATTACACTAATCAGCATCTTTGATTTTATAAGGTGTGTTTGTTCAGGAGTGTCTAAAGCAAACAATTTCACTGTTCATAAAGACATACAATACTGAATTTTAGTTTTGGAAATTATTTACCCTCAATATTAAAATATGAAATTCTTTAAATTCTAGAAAAAAAAAATTCTCAATAAAATAATGATAATACGGTGTAAACTACTAATTACACAGCCCTGTTATTATATATTCAGATTCTGTAAGGTGTGGAACACACTGCTATGTATTGGATAATAATAATCACTAATTCCATAGCCCTGTTATTTTATATTCTGATATAAAATAATATATCAGATTCTGTAAGGTGTGCAACACAGTGCTGTGTGTTTGGTAATAATAATGATTAATTCCACAGCCCTGTTATTTTACATTCAGATTCTGTAAGGTGTTTTTGCCCAGAGCTGGTCTCCTTCTTTCTGCAGGCTGTCAGGCTGTCGAGTCACAGAGAGAGGCTGTGATTCTCTGGCTTCAGCTCTGCATTCAAATCCCTCACACCTGAGAGAGCTGGATCTGAGCTACAATCACCCAGGAGACTCAGGAGTGAGAGCGCTCTCTGCTGCTAAACTGGACACACTTACGCTGCTGTAAGTACAGAGAGTTTCCACACTGCACCTCATAGACACACTGCTGTAAGTACAGAGAGTTTCCACACTGCACCTCATAGACACACTGCTGTAAGTACAGAGAGTTTCCACACTGCACCTCATAGACACACTGCTGTAAGCGCAGAGAGTACAAACAGCCCCACATTCTCCAAACACACACATGAACACACTAACGCAGGGGTGCACACACATACAAACACAACCCTGTTTCTCTCTTTCTCTCACACACACTCAGTCACACATAATGAGATGAACATTAATAATGATAATTAAGGTCATTAATGTCTCTGGTCTGCAGATGGCGGTCAGCTCACACTGGATCCAAACACAGCACACAGATAGCTGTCTCTGTCTGCGGGGAACAGGAAGGTGGCATACACATGGAGAGAGGAGCAGCCATATCCTGATCATCCAGTGAGATTTGATTACAGGCCCCAGGTTTTGTGCAGAGAGTCTGTCTGGGTGCTGCTGTTACTGGGAGGCTGAGTGGAGTGTGTGTGAAAGGGGACAGGTTTATTTATCAGTGACATATAAAAGAATCAGCAGGAAAGGAGATGGCACTGACTGTGAGTTTGGAGGGAATAAAAACTCCTGGAGTCTGAAGTGCTCTAAACACAGATACTCTGTCTGGCACAATAATAATGAAACACACATACCTGCCCCCCCTCCCCCTACCGCAGAGTAGGAGTGTGTGTTGATGGTGATGGTGATGGTGAAGGAGTGTGTGTGTACAGAGTAGGAGTGTGTGTGGACCGTCCAGCTGGCACTCTGTCCTTCTACAGCATCTCTGACTCTGACACACTGACACTCCTGTACAGATTCCACACCAAATTCACTGAACACACACCCCTCTGTGTTGGGTTTGCAGTGTGGGGACTTAACACCTCAGTGTCCTTGTGCCAACTGGAGTAGAGTCACACACACGCACACACACAAACACACGCACACGCACACACACCCCCCTGTGCTGCGTTTGGAGTGTGGAATACTGGCACTTCAGTGGCACTGTGCCAACTGGAGTAGAGTCTCACACACACACACACACCCACCCCTCTGTGCTGGGTTTGGAGTGTGGCAGTATAACGACTCTGTGTCCCTGTGCTAGCTGGAGTAGAGTCTCTCTCTCTCTCTCTCTCTCACACACACACACACACACACACACACTAAATACACTTTGACACACACACACTCTCTCTCACACATACACACACCCCTCTGTGCTGGGTTTAGAGTGTATGGATCAAACACCTCAGGGTCCCTGTGCCAACTGGAATACAATCTCACACACACACACGCACACACACACACACACCCCTCTGTGCTGGGTTTGGAGTGTGTGGCTATAGAGTCACACACATACACACACACTCAATACACTTTGACACACACTCTCTTTCTCTCTCTCTCTCACACACACACACACACACACACACACTTATATACTCTCCCATGTGATATCCACTCCAGCTCACACACACACCTATAAAAAATGCTCACATATGCACACATACTCACACCTGTACTACTACTACACACACACACACATGCACACTCCATACACTGTAAAATACATGCACACATTTTTTGGAACTGGCCAGTAAAAATAATTTGGCGCTTCAAGGAAGGTGATTGTTCTTTTGCTATTTTCATTGTGTTTGTCCAACCATGGGCAAAACATTTCTGAGAAGACTCTGACTCTGTCTCAAATCACCGGTCCATTGGTTCACTGAACTCCAAAAATAACACTCATATACTGACATTGAATTCAATCGTCAGAATATCCAAGCCAATTAACGACAGCAGGGGGAAATTCAAATGGCAGTGTTAAAAACATTCTAAAATTCTGAACTGCCCAGATGAATGAGTCTCAGTTCATAAAAAGCATTTTTTATGATAAATGCTTTGACTGTAAAGCAGTTGTATGTTCCAGGATATAGTAGCAGTGTTCACCAGACAGGACAGTCCAGAGTACTCTACCTGTCTACCTGTTCTCCACGTTAACTCCCCAATGGTGAAACAAACTCCCTGTCCTACTACGGACTGTTATTGAATCCTTACACTCCTTCTGACGTGGTCTGAAAACCCACCTCTACAGACAATATCTGGCCTAAACATCCTACCCTCATTCATAACTTGTTGTTCACCTCTTTTGTAATATATATAATTATGTATTTGTATTGTGTATTAATAAGTATTATGCATCATTATAATGTAAATGTATTAGTATTAAGATTTATATTCATGTATTATGTTTTTTACTTTATTAATTGTGTAATACTAATATTATAATTTTATAATTGTACATATTTTACTTGGCTATGTACGATTCTTCCTGGCAATGCTATTATGAAAGATTTAATAAATAGATTTGCTGTAGCATTATTGAGAGATGCACTTTTCGATTTGTGGATGACTGTATCCAATCCTTGTACGTCGCTTTGGATGAAAGCATCTGCCAAATGAATGAATGTGAATTTTTTTTTATTTCGAATAAATATAAATTTAAATGTTCTCTCCCCATCACGTCACACAAGCTGCCATTACACATACTGACCACAGGAGGGAAACTGAGCCCATCTGTTGCTCATGATACAAGTACATCATAACAGAGGAGACCCGAAGCTGCTGAGACACACTATCTGAAATATACTGTGATACCGTGTGGTACATGTACTGTGTGATACATGGAAAAAAAAAAGTATCGGGCTGAGATAGTATTCTACGGGAAGAGGCGGATGGTCAGGCAGATGAGGGAGACAATTACAGCGAACACCAGAATCCAAAGCTCCATGGCCATTCTGCTGGGAACAAGGGACATTCTGCAGAGACAGGCATCTTGTGAGAGCATCGTTCACAACCAGCTACAACTTATTATTTTAAGTTTGCTTCAAGACAGGAGAAAGCACAAATTCACCTGGGCCCATCTCAAACGACAGTACTGTCCTCTCTTTGTACCAGACACCATACTCTGCAACATCACCATGTAAATTACAGTCACATAAATTACTTGTTTGCAACTAACCAAACCATTATTGACTTACCTAACAACAAGGCAAAACAAGTGCCTTTGGTTTTTATGGAAAGGTACCATTTCATGTAAAGGTACCCCTTAGATCTGCCACAACAATGCCCAGGATAACGCAGTGCTTTAGCTGAGCTACTAGCAAAATGTATTTAGTACGGAACTGGCTATATTGAAGGAATAAATTCCATTACTTAATTTGCCAACTTCCAACCTTTGAGGACTTCTCTGTAGAGACTATCCTTCTTGTTTGGAACACAGTCCTAATCTCATTCATCTGCTTTTAATCTGCACTGATTTTCTGACTTCAGAATTATAGGCCAGAGATGTCAAGCTTTAAGATATGATTCACATTTACATTTATTCATTTCGCAAATGCTTTCATCCAAGGTCACGTGCAAGGAGTGCATACAGTCAACATAAATACAGGACAAATCTTTGAAAACAAGTGTATAATTTAAGCAGCAGTTTAAAGTATAGCTAAAGTAAGGTCCATGTAGTAGTCATAGTAACAAAAATTGCATAGCCAACAAACATATTACATAGCAAGTAATAAATTTATAAACAATAATTTAATAACATAATAAAGTAATAAACTGAAAGGAACTGAAAGGACTGTATCTCGGCATAGGCTGTGATGAAGTCAGCTTTCTAGGCCAGGTTGGCCTGGTTGTGTCTGCGGTGGTTGGGTCTCCTGAAATGAGAAGAAGAGCACAGCAAAAGGGGAAGGAATGTCCATTGGAATGGGCTCCATTGGAATGGACCTGCACAGAAGGCCCCTGGGCCCGTTGGCCTGGGCCATGACCCTGCATCACATCCCACTCTCTGAGAGCTTCATGAGCTGAATGTGCATGTTGAACAGGAAGTGGAAATTCTGTTTTTGGGCACACACTTTATATCTGTGTGTCTGGTGTGCTTTCCTGCCCCTTCGGCTGATAGAAATCCAGGTCTGAGATTTTGTATCTGACTGATAGTACTCATTCATGGTGTCCATTGAAGTTGGGTTTACATCCTCTGCACATTTAAGAACACTGATTTTGGCTGTTGTGGCTGCTATTTCAATTTGGAGTTCCAGAGTTTGTCTTCTTTTCCTTAGTTCATCCTTCAGTTTGTTAAGCAGCTCTTCCTTGTCCTCCAGAGCATGCTTTTCCTTCAAAGCAGCAGCCTTCGTGAGCAAAGCGGATGATGTGGACGATCCACTTGAGTGTGTGCTTCTCCTGCTTGACCTGCCAGACCTGTGGCTAGAAACTGAAGAAACATTGTCATTGAGTGCAACGTCATCACTGGGACATGAGTTGGGTTTCTCTGCTGCAGCCAGCCATTTAGACACAGTGGAGAGGAAAGCATGGATACAGTACAGTCAAGCTTGGGCCTATACCAATACCTTGCTGCATGTTTGAATTCGAATCTGAATCAGAAGCATCCATTCCACTCCACAAATTAATTGTATTTATATTTCTTTTCAAGTAAAAACAGTTCAAATGAATGCAGTTCAAATCCAATAACAATTTAGTTTCAATATCAATGTGATTGATGCGTTGATGTAATAATTCAGTTTATTCCCAAATCAGTCACTGCCCATTCCTTTGTTCAATAGATATGGTGGGATTTTATTCCCAACAATGAATTCCAACAGTGCACTCCACAAAGTTGAAAAAAGTATGAAACAGCCAATCACCTTTACTCCAGTAAGCATTTATATCAGTCAGCCCACAGTGTATTACATACCGAGTCTGTCCTTTAATTCTCCACTTTTTTCCCAAGCCTCCTTTGTTGTGCTATGAATGACACATGCTTTTCAAACAATCCAAATACAGTCCAATGCTTCTGGTAATCCTTGAAAAAGTTTTGACCTTTGTAGTGGCTAAAATGTTCCTTCCTATTTTCCAATGTTCCTTAGCCACTCTTGGAGCAACTGGTTGGTTATAAAGTACACAGAAATACAAACCCCAATTCCAATTAAGTTGGGATGTTGTGTAAAACATAAATAAAAACAGAATACAATGATCTGCGAATCCTTTTTGACCTAAATTCAATTGAATACACAAGATATTTAATGTTCAAACTGATAAACTTTATTGTTTTTTTGCAAATATTCACTCATTTTGAATTTGATGCCAGGGGCATGTTTACCACTGTGTTACATCACCTTTCCTTTTAACAACACTCAATGGGCCTCATTCATTAACATTTTCGTAAAACTGTGTGTAAATTTATGTGTCAACAGATACGAACTAACAAATTCCGCTGGATTTATCAAACATGCGTAAACACAGCATTTGTTCTTATTTCGTGAGTATGTTGATAAATACCAATCAATCGTAAATGACAAGCCCATTCACAAAATTTTCGATTAGCATAAATCCACGCCCCTGAAATACCATATAAGGAGCTTGAAATCCAATTGCTGGCAATGTAAAGAGATGGCAGAGAAAAGGCAGAAGAAAAAAAACTGTTCTGAAGCAGCGAATGAAGTTTTGTTAATGGAAACAGAATAAAAAATACTTTGTTCAGAAGTGTAATACTGTCGGGGCCGGGGAAGACCAAAGCCTGGCAAGAAATAATTGTTGCAGTAAATTCAGTGTCAAAAGTTCCGCCGTACGCTGCAACAGGTTAAAGGAAAATGGTTCGACATGAAACTGGAGGCGAATTATTGGAGAGACGTAGTTAGCTGGAATCACCGTGGAGGGTGACCGGGATCTGATTTTCCCTGGTCTTTGATTATTTTTGGTAAATTTTTGTATACCAGCCTTATCGTTTCCATAAATCCTGGGGGGGGGGGGGGGGGCAGCCGAATGACCTGTTTTAATGTTGAATCCAATAGTGATTTTATATAACACTTTGAACCGTTATAATGTTACGATATTACTGCCAAATAATTTACTACTCATTTTTAATCAAATAAAAAATGAGTGAATGGAAAAATAAAAGCAACAACACGAAAAACAAGCTTTAAACCCGTGTTTTTCCATTTACGCACGCAATACGAACAAACTGATATACTAAAACTTTGATAAATCCCACATTTTTTGCGTAAATGCATTTACGAACGATTTACGATCAAATTCGTTCGGCTCACGTTTGATAAATGAGGCCCAATAAGCGTTTTGGAACTGAGGACACTAATTGGTGAAGTTTTGTGGGTGGAATTCTTTTGAATTCCACCTACAAAATCCTACCAAAATGAATATGCATTAAAATATGTAAAAATGTAAAATTTAAATGAAATAAAAGCTAAATGTGTAAAAAACATAATACAAAAACATATCAAAATAATAAAACAAGGAATGACCATCAATGAAATGAGGAACAATAAAAATAAATGATAAAAACTCTACAGCTGTACTAAGCACACCAAGAAAAGAAATCAAATTTAAAAAAAAAAGAAAGCTTATAAGTGAAAATGCGCCTCATTCCAGCAGTCTTACCTGACTGCTGCATTAATGTTCAGGGGAAGTTTGTTCCAAAGCCTAAGAGCTGTAGCTGAGAAGGCATCATCTCCCTTTCTCTTCGTTTTACATGAAATGAGGAAAACCAAACTGTTTTTCTTGATATTTCTATTTTGTTTAATGTGAGTGTTTAATGATAAAAAGCATCCATGCACACTAGTCCTTTGGTTAAGATGTTTCCGCCTGTCTCAATATCCCATCCGTGAGCTGCATGGAAAAACAAAAATACAAAGAGAAACAGTAAAAGTCAGGTTCCTCGTCTTTGATGAGTGGAAATGTAAGTATCTGTGAAAAGAAAGGAACTTTGGAGAAGCAGAATTCTGATTGGTTCATGACAAAATTATTCATACAATTTCATTTCTTTAAATGAAGTGGCTATTGTTAAGGCTTTTGTAAATGCTATGCAAACTCTGCAAAAGGGTTTACTGAAAACTTCCACCACAGAAACAGACAAACACACGACACACACACTGCACAATTAGCCACACACACTGTCAAACCACGTGAAAGGACACATATATGCTACCTGCATCCATTTAAGCTCACTCTTCCTCTGCCATACTCTTGGGAAATTCTTCTGGGGAACAACCAGGAAGTACAACGGTGCTTTGGGGCAGTTGCCTCGATGTGAGGCATTGAATGGTGTAACAACACTGGGGTTAGTAGGTCCTAGTTCTAAAGCGCTCTGGAAATACTTAATGTCTGATTGCCAGCATGCAGATGACATTTTATTTTCATTTCACAATATTTCACCAAACATCTTTTTTGGACTTTTTCCCTTTTTTTCCAACCTGAATGCAGCCGAATGATTTAGGACACCTCAGCAACCTGCTTCCGCCAACTTGGGAGGAGAAAGCCATGGAGGAGTCATGTGATGACTGGCCTTTGCTTCTTTTTACACTGCAGGCGCACCACCAATCACATGCTGCACATGTTGCTGGAGAATTATGGAGCGTTAGTTTGGTTCATGCACCTGCAGATCCCTGGCTGACCAGGAGGGGTGACCAGAGAACGATGAACAAACAAACTTTTAACTGGCCCACACCCCTACCATCCACAGCAAGACTGGACCAATTGCTGCCTTTCCCACATGAACCTGGAATTTTATTTCCCAAACTCAGGGATCCCAGGTGAGCACTTTACCCTGTGAGCCAGTCAGAGGACCCTCACAGAGTAAGGTGTTCAATTAGGAGCCCTGAGGTTGGAATCCCAGGTCCAATTGTTGAGGCAACAACTGGCCCAGCCTTGCTGGGATGGTAGAGCAGCAGTCCAGTCAAAGTTTGTTTGTCACATCGCCCTCTAGTGCTTATTCCTGGTTGGCTGGGTGTCTGCGGGTGAACAAACCAAACATACGCTGACTGTGTAATCCTCTGACATCACAAGCAGTGTGTGATTGGAGGTGCAGCTGAAGGGTGGAAAGAGCTAGGACCAGTTGCCACGGCAACATCCTCCCAAGTCAGCGGGAACAGTTCGACCACGTTAAGGGTGGGGACAGATGGAGAGAAAATCCAAGAAAATAGATTAAGATGAAAAAGCTATTGAAACCCGGCTGTAATTATCAGAGACGCTATGAGTGATGTATCTTGGCGTCCCAAAACATGAATTATCTCGATATCGTGGGTTACATACCTTGGTGTCCCCATAAATTACTTCCTACCTCATACATCCAGAAGGAGAGAATCTAAAAAAAGACACATGCCCATTATTTCAAGCTCAGCTCCCTCCTTTTACACTGCTACAAAGAACTGGTTTAGAGATGGATAGGATTGGGGATTCTCACCTGTTTACATAGAGTGCGGCACTTGTGAACCATCGGAAAAGTGTGCATGGATCTTCACATCTTACTCCTCCACAGAGACGCGGCGGCAGAAGTAGAACTTCTGCATGCCTTTCTTCATCTTTTTGAGCTCTACAAAAGACCACAAATAGATTCCTTTAAATACCTGTTTTCTGGAGATCCTTGTATTGAAGCACACTCATGGGTTACAAAACAGCGCACTTCCAAAACCGTCCACTAGAAGGCAGTATGAGTGACGCACTCTGGATGAAGATCTTCACCCCCTTGACCCCGTCGCCTGCTGCAGTCTCATTGTCATCCAGGGAAGCCTGCAATCACACATGGCACAAGATATACACATAAAGGACTGCCTTTCTGGAAAACATTACTGTTGTTCCCAATACTCTCTCAAAAACAGACATTTCCGATGCAGCTTTTCATCAGTATTAGCTCTGCTCATCAACTACAGAATTCCAAAATTGCAGCCATAAGAATCTGTCTGTTTAGTGTGGCTAAAGTGCCACACTAAACCTAAAGCGCATGGTGTGTAGTACAATACTTACGGTATCCTGCTCTGCAGTGGTGTTCTCCTCATCTAACAGGAAATGAATATCCTCCAGGTAATCATCAGTGTCCATCTAAAATAAAAAACAAAGGTATTCAACGTTTTGCTGTAAGGTATCCTGTAGGGAGTTTAAAATGGTCGATAATTTATCGATAAACATTTTCCTTTCGGAATTTTGGCATGAATATTAATACTTACTAAATCCTTCCATTCATGCAAAACCTCAAAGAATAAAAAACATTGCCTGTTTTCCTGAGTAATTCCTTAATTTACAGTTAAAGTATTTGTCTGTTTAGCATGGTATCATGCATGAGTGAAAGTGCATTGTAAATTTTCAGCTTGTTTTAATGTGTTTGACCACACAGAGCACATGGTGTTTAGTACAGTACTTACTGTATCCTGCTGTGCATCAAAGAGGAATGGAACGTCCTCCAGGTAATCCTCCTTGTCGGCCTCTACAGCCTCATCAGCCATCTAAAAAAAAAGCAAAGTTATTAAATTTTTCACTGTGAGGTAAGCTGTACTGAGTTTAAACATGGTTTATAATTAATTGATAAACATACTTTCATAAGAATGAAAGTGCAGTGTAAAGTGTAAGCTGGTTTTATTGTGTTTGACGAGGTCAAGCACGTGAGCACTATGCCATTTCTTCTAATCCTCCAAGAGGAAAACGCACCTGTCTGTGCTGGGTTTAGAGTGTGGAGATCTAACAGCTCAGTGTCCATGTGCCACCTGGAGTACAGTCACACACTCACACTCACTCACTCACTCATACATTCTCCCTGTGATACATATCCAGTCCAGCTCACACACTCACCCATAAAAAACTTGCAGTAACCCAAATGTACACATACTCATACTTGCACTGTTGCACACACACACTCCATACTCTGTAAAATACATGCACACACTCTCAGATGTATCAACACATTCAGAACTGCTACACACATACACCGATACAACTGCTAACACAGTAAAAAATGTACCACTTCCACCCACGCATAAACCTACACACATACACACTGACAGACACACATGTACACACTCACCTATACATACATAGACACACACCAATGCATGTTCAGACACAAACACAAATGTACACATGCACACAACATGCACACAAAGACAAATAAACACTCAACCAAATTCTGTTTCACGGCTCACACACAAACTGTATTTTATATATTTTTAACATGTGCCTGTAGAAACACACACAGATTTGTACATAGATACAGTAGGTAGGAGTAGAGGTGGGAGAGAGACACGGTTTCAGATGTGTCCAGTCTACCTCAATGCAAGTTATATCCTATATATAACAACATGGCTTTTAGCTGGTTCATTTGATCAAGTACTGTGTAATCATGATTCATGCTTTATTTAAATAAAACTTATACTGTAAAATGTAAAGGTGTGTAATTTTCTTAATGTAAGACATGAATATTGGTCGACTCAAGTCGTGAAATGATTGTTCTGAAATAGTTTTTATTATTATTATTGCGGAATGCAGAAGAATGCAAATGTGCAATAGGTTAATGACTTGAATTGGGTTTTGTTATTATGTTCATATGCAGGGTATGATTTTTATGTCTAAAAAACGTGTTGAGAATGTTCATAATGTATGTTGAAATAAATAAATTTCATAAAGATTAATATCTCTACATTTTTACCTTTACCTTTAGTAGCTGTTTCAGGTTCAGCAGCAGCAGTATGGCAGTAGCAGTAATAGTGGGCTAAGCAAAGGAAGTTCATATAGCACATTCTATAGCACATTTCATACACACAGCAGTCATACAAGTAAAAATAGTGTGATTTGAGTAATTGGGGACCTGTGCCCCAGTAGAGCTTTATGTCTAGCAACGCCCCTAGTGTTACACATTCACACATTAAACTAAGCAAATTAATTTTCTCATGAATCTGATCTGATCCCTGATCATGAATCTGACCTGATCCCTGCTCATGAATCTGATCTGAACCCTGCTCATGAATCTGACCTGATCCCTGCTCATGCATCTGATCTGATCCCTGCTCATGCATCTGATCTGATCCCTGCTCATGAATCTGATCTGATCCCTGCTCATGAATCTGATCTGAACCCTGATCATGTGCATTTTTGTGAAACACATGCAGCTGTTTAGAGTTGCACCATTCCTTATGATATATGATATGTAGAGACTTGCACATTTAGCCACATCACATGCAACATTTACCCAGATTTCAAACCACAAAGGTGATCAGACCAACTGATTGGTTTCCAAATGGAGTAAAATTTCCTGTAATGCAGCATAGATTCCACAAGATGGCTCTATAGTGCTAGGCAGCAGGAAAGCAACTACCATATAGTCTATAAACACTGGGATACAATTGTGAAGCTTTGACTCCCCTGAAATAAAGTGAGCATTGAAATGGATTCTTGAGGCAAACATAAGAATGTTACAGACATGTCAGGCAAGCACACAGTCACTGTATGTCTGTGGACACACAAGGTCCTGAGTTCACATGCACACATACTTGCATACAAACACATGTGTATGACTGGACATACACATGCAGACACACACACACGATTAATAGATTGCACTTCTCTTAAGAGTCTCAGGTTTGTCTCAGAGGGCAGAGACCCAAAGTGCTGCATAGCTGTGCTTCTTACAATCTGCTCTTGGTGCATGATGGGCTTAGAGCAGTGAGTGGAGAGAAAGGCAAGTATCTGCTGGAACTCACACAGGCCAGAGAGGGAATGAGAGAAAGAGAGAGAGAGAACAAAGAAGACCAAGGGGGAACATCTCTTAGGGGAAGGAATGTGTGCCCATGTTGCGGCACAGTACGTTTCAGCCTGCCACCACCTGATGGACATGGAAGTAGCACCAGATATTCCCAACTACTGTGATACCTTTGACGTTGCCACCATTGTTCTTTATAATAGTAGTAGTAGTAGTAATTGAGAGAGGAAGAGCAAGAGGAAGAGAAAGAGCAAGAGGGAATGAGAGAGAGAGAAAGAGAGACTTTTGACTTTTAAAACCCTGTTTTTATTGATTACACAGTCTTAATCATATCTGAAGTAACCCCAACACAAACCCCACAACAGAAAGAAAACAAACCCCGACCACACACAAACAAAACACAAAAAAGACGCAAAACACCAGAACAAAAAGTCTCCATGTCGCATATTCAAAACTTAAGTTCTAAATCATTCCCCGCTACTGTACAAAGAGTCTGCTGCAGACACCATGTAGCTTCAAAAACAGACACATCATTAATCAGCAGATAATACTCAAATCCCAGCTGTATCCCTGCTGGGATACACACTTCAGAGACTCTGTGCTTGCAAACACAACATGATTTATTCCATAAACTGAAAAGTTCCATGCGACATCTATAGTGGAACCAGGGTTATTTAAAATCAGAAATGCCTGTCTCCTAAAAGACATTACATGTTTTATCTTTTCATTTTTACATCCTAGCGGTATGGGCTTGATTTACCATACCTCGCCAAGGCATTTATGAACACTTGATCATCAATATATGGCGGGATATCTGACAGGACAAATTTCATTATTGGTGAAGACAACGGCAAAGCTGCTACATAACTACCGTTTATAGATAACCCCTCCATAACCACCTGGTGCACAAGGGTCTCATTTGCTTAAAAAAATGACATCCACCTTATTCACCCTAGATGTGGTTTTTATGTTCCCATGGCCCACCTTTTCTCCTACTGCAAGCAGACAGTCTTTTACTGACACAGCATTGTTGGGGAAACATTAAAACCCATGACTCCCACTAAGCACCCCCATTTTCACCCAAAAAGAGCTAAACCCAGTTCGAATCAGCGCTAGCTCCTCCCTGGACAGAGGGCCTTCTATGGCGAGCTCCTCCTTGGACAGAGTGCCTTCTATGGCGAGCTCCTCCCTGGACAGAGGGCCTTCCATGGCCAAACAGTCCTGCTCAGGCAGCCTAGGCAAGCCCTGGTGTAGTTCCACCATTGCATTCTCCTCACAGCTCTCCACCCGATACAGCTCAGAAAAGAAAGAATGTCTCCGTATCTGCTCCTGGTCCGTCACCTCTTGCCCATCCTGTGGTTTAAAACTGTGAATAATATAAGTTTTTCCCTGGTTCTACCAAGCCTAAAAAAGAAAGTAGTAGGTATGTTCATATGGTTCTGTGCATATCGGGCCTGAATCAGTGCTGCCTCCAGGATTTCACTCAAGAACTTCTTATTGTTCTAAAGATTCTGCCCAGCCTGTGCTCCATCACATCATGTAGATTGGAATGCAGCTCCATCATCTCTCTCTCCATCCTCTTGATCTGCTCCTTCACAACACTTGTATTGCTCTCTCCATATGTTGTGCCCTTTAAAAAAATGTGCCTTACAAACTTAAAAGAAATGTAAACCCTCAACTGAAAAGGAAACATTTTTAAAAATCCTTATTTTATTTGTTAGTATGTAACATAGTTGGACAGACATCCTTAGTGTTGATCGTTAAAATAAGGTACTGTCACTTTAAGATATTTACGTTTGTGTGACGACATGAGCAAGCTATGATAATGCTGTTGTTAACCTGAAGGAAATCAGAAGAGAGAAGCCTGGTGGAGAAGATGTAACAAATAAGAACTTGTTGATGTCGAGCCGAGCTTTTATTAAAAAGTTGCCTGTATAGGAAGAGCTGCCTCGTGAGTGTCTTTCTAAGGGTGCAACATAAATTTGGTGTTCCCGCCCGGTTTAACATCAATACATCGATCCATAACTGGAGAACGGAGGAAAAACTTGGACGGCAGCGAGCGGAAAGTGGATGGAAGCTAGCATGCTAACGCACTGAAGCTAGGAGGTATCGTGCTTGTGTGGTGAAACGCGGGAACGAGGTACTGAGTTTTCATTCTTTGATCAACAGACGGAGAGAGAGAGATGGAAATGTCATCGGAGTGGGAATCTGTGGTAAACGAAATTGAGGAAAATTTGCCTGGCTTATCTTTGAGCGAACTTAACGAGCTAAGTGGCGAACTAAAATTGAAAATTACTGACGTAATACGGAATTCATCTCGTTTACTGAGAAGAGCTATTTTAGCGCATTTAGAAGGGAATGCTGTAACTAGCTTGGAAGATGAGGGACTGTCAGTGCTTTTGGCTACGAAGGACCGGATTGAGGGAATGTTAAAAGTTTCAAAGGGCGAAGTTTGTGCATCTGTACCTGATCTCAGGGGGGACGGACAGCCTGAAACAGCTAATGTTCAGCCTCCGGTGGTGACGAATCGCACTACATTCCCTAGCTTTTCTCCTAATCATTCTGAGAGTGCAACTGAAACAGAAGCAGCATATGTTAATGTAGCAAGGCGTGAAAATACCCATCTTGTGTACCGAAGAGATCTGAAAATTCAGGGTCAGATTGGAGGTATCAGTCAGAAAGATACACTTAATTTCAACAGTTTGGAGAGACAAATCCAGAGAGCTCTACAGAAAGGCTATGAAGAGAGTGAAATTGTTGATGCGGTTATTCAGGCTATAGCTCCGAGTGTCAAATTAAAAAGTTACCTTGAAAGCAGACATGATTTGACATTAGGCTCATTGAAACAAATACTGAGAATTCACTACCGTGAGAAAGATGCAACTGAATTGTACCACTCATTGACTCGAGCAGCGCAAGAACCTAAAGAATCCCCAATTGAATTTTTAGTGCGTGCAATGGATCTCCGACAAAAAGTTATTTTTGCTAGTGAAAGTGCTAAAGACGGACTGAAGTACAACATTGAGCTAATTCAGAAACAGTTTTTGCAGACAGTGTTGACAGGTCTACAAGATGATATAATTCGTACAGATCTTAAGCCCTATTTACAGGACCCAAGTGTTGGTGATGAGACCTTACTGGAGAAGATGAGTGTTATCTACAACCTGGAAACAGAAAGGAAAAACAAACTGTTTGCCACCAGAAGAAAAGAGGTGAAAGTAGCCACTGTCCATGAAGAGGAGAAAGTGGACAAAGAGCAGGTCAGTGATCTAAAGAAGGGAAAAGCTAGCACACCTAAGCCAAACACTCTTGTTGAAAGACTTGATGCTGGAAACCAAGCTATCTGTGAAGCTCTACAAAGTCTCACAACCCAAGTAGCAAGTCTCAGTCAAATGAGCAGAGCTGGCCAGATATACAAAGACACAGGACACCCACCTGTAAAAGTAAAAGACACTGATGGTGTTAAACGCAAATCACGACACTGTCGGCAGTGTGAAGAGTCCAATTCTGGTGCTAGGTGTCTGCACTGTTACAAGTGTGGAAGTACTGAACATTGGGCTGCAGGCTGTCGCAAATGGAGAGAGAATTCTGCAGAAATAAACAAGCTTGAAGTAACTCTTACTGAAACAAGTTCAGCTTTACTTACAGAGAGTAAGTTGCCTCTTTCAAGAAAACAAGAGAAGGCAGCAAAACTGGTTGGACCCAGATGCCTAGTCCAGTGTTGTCTTGGTGGAGTCAAAACATCTGTACTATGGGACACAGGTTCACAAGTGTCAATTGTTAGCCTTAGCTGGAAAGAGAAATACTTACCTGATGTTGAGATTAGACCGGTTAGAGAACTTCTTGACGAGGGAGGACTGAATCTCACAGCAGCCAACGGGACGAGTGTACCATATGAGGGTTGGATAGAGGTGGAATTTGATCTACTAGACAACACTAAGAGACAGCTATTAGTGCCGATGCTGGTTAGCAACACTTCTTTTGAGAGGCCGATCATAGGATTCAATGTGATTGAAGAGTTAGCAACAGAGAAAGTAGCATCCTCCAGTCAGTTTGTCCACTGTTTAAGCTCAGCATTAGATGTGGGACCTAAGAAGGCTAGAGCTGTCTTTACTGTGTTGAGGAGGCCCAAAGGCAACACTGATAGTCACATTGCCAGAGTGGGACGTCACAATGTGATCATTCCAAAGCATACTGTGGCAAAAGTGAGCTGTGGTAGGTTGAGCAGGAAGCAACTTAGAGGAGTTCAAGTGATGCTGGAACCAAATGAGGGTACACCATGGCCTGTCGGTTTGGAGGTTCCTGAGCAAATAGTACAACTTCCACATGAAGATACTGCTGTTATCACAGTGACAATAGAAAACAGAACCGAAAATGACATCACACTCCAGAACAGAACAGTACTTGGCTGGTTACATGTAGTCGATGCCATCCATCCGTTTGAGACAAAATCTGTACCTGAAAAACAAAAACAGGAGGGATCAGAGATAAATTCAAATGAAGTGGATGGACAAAAAGAAAGTAAACCAATGAGTTGGGATCCACCAGTTGATCTTAGTCACCTATCAGTTGAGCAGCAAGAAAAAGTACGTAAAATGTTACGAGACGAATGTGATGTGTTTGCAAGGGATGAGTGGGACACCGGATGTATTCCAGATTTGCAAATGGAAATCCATTTGAAAGACAATGTACCAGTGAAGAGGTCATACAATGCCATCCCCAGACCATTATATCAGGAAGTGAAAAACCACATTCAGGATTTGTTGAGTCGAGGGTGGATACAGAAATCATGTTCCTCTTACTCATCGCCCATTGTGTGTGTTAGGAAAAAGGACGGTGGCCTACGTCTGTGCGTTGATTACCGACAGTTAAATCAGAAGACAGTACCTGACCGTCACCCCATTCCAAGGATACAGGAAATATTGGAAAATCTTGGTGGTAACTCCTGGTTTACAGTACTTGACCAGGGGAAGGCATATCATCAGGGCTTTGTCAGTAAGGACAGCAGAGCGTGCACAGCATTCATCACACCCTGGGGATTATATGAATGGATGAGGATCCCTTTTGGCCTTACCAATGCCCCAGCAGCATTTCAGCGCTACATGGAGGGATGTCTCAGTGACCTGCGGGATGAGATGTGTGTTCCTTACCTTGATGATGTCCTAGTATTTAGTAAAGACTTTGACCAACATGTTGAAAATGTCAGGAAAGTGCTGCAGAGACAAAAACAAAACGGGATTAAACTGAGAGCTAAGAAATGCGACTTCTTTAAGAATGAAGTGTGTTATGTGGGACGTGTGATCTCAGAACAAGGGTATTGTATGAACCCCAAAGAAGTCGAAGCTATCAAAGCATTAACTAAAGAAAAACCAAAGACAGTGAAAGAAGTGAGAACACTAGTTGGGTTCTTAAGTTACTATAGAGCTTACGTAGCTGACTTTTCAAGAATTGCAAAGCCGTTGTACGAGCTGTTATCACACCCGAAGACTGAGAGAAAGAGTGACTCAAAGAAAATGGGTCGCGGAAGGCGTTCATTCCAGCTGCCACCATCTCAACCTGTGGAGTGGACAGATAGTCATCAAGGGGTGTTAGAGAGGTTAGTCACCACACTCACTAACCCACCTGTCATGGCGTATCCAGACTTCGACAAGCCATTTGTGTTACATGTTGATGCGTCTGAAGAAGGTCTTGGCGCCATTTTGTATCAAAGACAAGGGGGTGTACTGAGAGTTATAGGATATGGATCACGTACACTGAGTCCTTCTGAGAAGAATTACAGATTACATTCGGGGAAACTGGAATTTCTGGCTTTAAAGTGGGCTGTTACGGAGCGTTTCCGCAGCTATCTGTTTCATGCACCCCACTTCACAGTTTATAGTGACAATAACCCTTTGACCTATGTGATGAAATCAGCGAAACTCAATGCTGTTGGACATCGCTGGGTTGCAGAATTAGCAGATTATCGATTCACGCTCAAGTACAGACCTGGAACTGCCAACAGAGATGCTGACTTCCTGTCAAGGAGACCCGCAAAGATTGAAGATGTCATAGGGGAGTGCACACAAGAGAGTACCTCTGATGTCTTATCTGCCTTAGGAAAGGGTTTGGAAGCCCAGAGCAATGGAGACACCAATTGGATATCTGCAGTCACCTGTAATGTTAATGTGCTACCAGAAATTGATACATTTTCTTTATCAGACAAACCTGTAACAGCAGAAGAGATTCAGGCAGCACAGAGACAAGATCCAACCATCAACAGAGTGCTAAAACTGAAACAGAAAAGTGACCGTCTGAAGCACAAAGACAAACTAAAAGAAGCAGCACCAGTTAAACGTCTGCTGAGGGAATGGCCTCGTTTGCATGTAGGAGAAGATGGAGTCTTGCGACGAAAAACACTATCAAGAAGTCAATTAGTTGTACCTGAAGGACTCAAGAAGATAATCTATAAGTACATTCACGAGGAGATGGGACACTTAGGTGCAGACAAAATGGTGTCACTTGCCAGAGAACGCTTCTTTTGGCCAAAAATGAGAGAGGAAATAGAACATCACGTGACCAAAGTATGTCGTTGCCTGAAACAAAGGAAACCAAACAGAACAACAAGGACACCAATACAAAGTATTGAAACCTTTGCTCCATTTGAAATGATCTCAATTGACTATCTCCATTTGGAAAGAAGTAAAGGGGGAGTTGAGTACATCTTGGTGATTGTCGATCATTTTACAAAGTTTGCACAAGCCTATGCCACGCCAAATAAATCAGGCAAGACTGCAGCACGTAAAATATTTGATGATTTTATACTCCGATTTGGATACCCATCCAGAATTCATCATTATCAGGGCAGGGAATTTGAAAATGAGCTGTTCAGGAAGTTGCAGAGTTACAGTGGAATTCAGCACTCCAGAACCACTCCCTACCACCCTCAGTCCAATCCAGCAGAACGCTTTAATAGAACTTTATTAAGTATGCTTAGAACACTAGAGGAAACACAGAAGCCACATTGGAAGGACTACCTCAACAAAGTTGTCCATGCGTATAACTCAACTGTGCATGAGTCTACTGGTTATTCCCCATTCTTTTTGCTCTTTGGACGAGAACCGACTCTGCCAATTGATCTTATGTTCCCAAGAGAAGACGGTGAAACTACCAAATCATATCAAGATTTTGCTGAGAAGTGGAGAGCTTCTATGCGAGAAGCTTACAACATTGTAGTGAAGAACATGAAGAAAGCAGCATCGAGAGGACAAAGGTACTATAATCGGAAAGCATGGAGTACAGTTCTTGAGCCCGGAGACCACGTCTTAGTCAGGAATCTCTCAGAAAAAGGAGGACCTGGTAAGATACGCGCACATTGGGAAGACAAGATCCATGTTGTTAAAGAAAGGAGAGGAGTAAATGGTCCTGTGTATGTAGTTGAACCTTTGGACGGAAATGGACGTGAAAGAATTTTACATAGGAATCTCCTCTTGCCTTGTCCTTACCTGATGGAGGCAGATAATGCAACACACATGAAAGAGAAAAAGAAAGGATCGAGAGAAAATGGGAGAAAAACAGTGAGAGAGAAACAATCTAAGACTCATGTGTACCTGGATAACTCTGACAGTTCAAGTGAAGAGGAGTGTACCCTGTGGACACCGAGACAAAGGAACAAGGATAGTCTGCACCATCAGGAACCTACCTTCACACCTGCAGTGAGAGAAGATCCTGGAGAAGCGGAAGTAGTATCTGAAGAGGATGCAGCTGACAAGCACGCTCAGGATCAATGTCAAGCTGAGGAGTCAGGAACTGAAGAGGAGGCCAGGCAGGAAAATGAGTCAAAGGGAGATCATTCGGTGGAAACGGAATCAGAAGGTGAACATGATGAACGAGAGATGAGTCGAAGGTCTACAAGAGTTCGTCAGCCCAGAACCATTTATACATATTATGAGCTGGGACAACCGACATACAGACCTGTGAAATAATATTCAGTTTGAATTTAGAAAAAAAAACATCACCTGAGAGAAGGGAGACAGAATTAGTTATGTTAGCTAAACATGTATTCAAGAAGAAACTGTTGATACTTACCTGTTGGAAGTGAATTTTCATTTAAAGGACTGTGGTATATGTAAAAGATTACAGTCAGAGCACATCTAGGAGCACCACAAGTTGATTGGCAGAAGTGAAGGACAGTCGACACAGTCTTCTGCAGTAGATGTTGTTACAACTCAAAGCATTTAACATGTTGTTGTACATTGAGAGGTGAAATGGTAGTTAGCCATGGGTAAATTAATGGACTTGGGGGGGGGGGGCCCACCAATGTACCATGAGTTAAGATTATACACCTCTGCAGGAAAAGTATAGTAGTATGTCTATATATCCTGTTTATGCTGTTGTAATGTGGAAAAGATGTGTTAGTACTCTAAAACTAGAAAAATGCTTGTGTCACAGTGTATGAGAGTTTTGTAGTTTAATCTTCAGATATGTATAGTTTGTGCTGAAGCTTAAAAAAATGTTTTGTCAACATTTTATTTTTTTTTAGTGGGGGAGGGTGTTGTGCCCTTTAAAAAAATGTGCCTTACAAACTTAAAAGAAATGTAAACCCTCAACTAAAAAGGAAACATTTTTAAAATCCTTATTTTATTTGTTAGTATGTAACATAGTTGGACAGACATCCTTAGTGTTGATCGTTAAAATAAGGTACTGTCACTTTAAGATATTTACGTTTGTGTGACGACATGAGCAAGCTATGATAATGCTGTTGTTAACCTGAAGGAAATCAGAAGAGAGAAGCCTGGTGGAGAAGATGTAACAAATAAGAACTTGTTGATGTCGAGCCGAGCTTTTATTAAAAAGTTGCCTGTATAGGAAGAGCTGCCTCGTGAGTGTCTTTCTAAGGGTGCAACAATACTGCTAACAGAATGCTTTTATTTGCACCTTTCCTATGTCCCACCACTGGCTTAGGGAATCATAAACGGTTTTCTCTCTCCTCCAGCTCTCCCAGAAGGAAGAAAAGGCTTGAAAAAAAAGGTGTAGATCACTGCAAAGGTATGTAGGTTAGATTCAGACAATAACATTTATTTCATATACAAATTCTTGAAAGCATAACAACTCAATATTTTTTTCCATTTTGTCTCTTTTCAGAATTTGGTGAATTGGAAGTGGAGGAATTCACCAGACACTTCCAGAGCATCCTGACATCCATGGGGGTCACTACTGAACTCATCCCAGACCAGTGGACCATCCTCAAGACCAGAATGTATGAGAAGGAAGAGAGTCTGTACACAAAGACCTGGCCAGTGATCAACAGATTTTTGCCACACCAGTGCCCTGACATCCTCAGCCTGGTCGACCTCATTCTCACCCTACCAGGGTCTACAGCAGACTGTGAAAGAGGCTTCAATCAAATAAAGTTAGTGTCGAGTGACTGGAGGTCCTGTCTTACATTAAGAAGCCTGTGTGACCTCCTGACCGTCCAGCTCTCCATTACCTCAATAGAGGATTTTGACCCCACCCCTGCCATCCAGCTCTGGCATCAGGTCAGCATCCAGACTAGAAGGCCAGAATTCAAGGAGGGGGAAAAGGAATGCTCAGGAAAGCGCCACTGAAACTTCAGAATCTGACTCTGATGAGCAGGAGTGGGGAGAGGAATGTTTTTTTTTTAATCTGCCCAACTCAGGAAATGTAATTTCCATCAGTTCACGGTTTTTGTGTGTGTGAGTGTGTATGCATGTACTGTGTGCGCATGAGGGAGGGAATTTCAGTATTTTCCTTTTCCAAATTAAATATTTGCCTTATGAAATAAAATAGCCTATTCACCTAAATAATCATGCTTGAATATTTTTCAATCTAGTTTTATTATTTTTCACATGCAGTTACACACTGCTGATTAAAACAAGAAAGTGGCTGGTAAAAAAATTGAGTGGCTGGTAGATTCAGGAATCCACCAGCTACAGTGGCAGGTGGACAAAAACGTTCATTTCCAACCCTGGTGTAAAGACCTGAGTGACTTTTACAATGGCCAATGACAGCTAACTGGGTCGGAGAATCTCCAAAACAGCAAGGGTTGTGGGGTGCCCCCGGTCAGCAGGGCTGAGTACCTACGTAGGAGGTCAGACAAGGGAAAAACCACGAACTGGCGACAGGGTATTGGGCGCTCAAAGCACATTGATGCGCGAGGCCAGTGAAGGCTATCCCGTCTGGCCCAAACCAAGCACAGAGCAGCTTCACTCCTGAATCTCCCAGGTTATTGTAGCTGAGGTTAAGCTCTCTCAGGGGTGAGTTCGATGACTGGAGAGCTGTGGCCAAAATTTCACATGACTTTTCTGTTAGATCACAGCTGCCTAGTCTGAAAAAAAGATAACACATTGAAATTTATCATTTAATATTTGAGAAGTAGTACTGATTGTGCACATTGAAGAAGAGTCATATTGAGGAGTATAAGATGTAAACATCCCACACATACAGTTCACATTTGATCATCAGTGAAGTGGATCTGTTCTGTACCCTAAAATTAGATATATATATTTACTTCATTAGTTTGTCATTTGTAAAATAAACACTATCCATAAAATAAATAAAATAAACAAAATAAACTGTACCCGCATTGCATACACATTATTACCATGATTTTAAGAAGAGGGACAAGTTGTACATTTTATTTTATTTAGCTAAAAGAATGTAATTATTTATGTATTTTACTATTTTAAAGTAATAATTAAATATTTTATTACATTGTGTACACTGAAATTATTTGGGTTTGATGATATTGGACTGACATACATAAGAACATAAGAACATAAGAACATATTATGACGAGGACAGGCCATTCGGCCCAACAAAGCTCGCCATTACATTATTTAAAGAGTATCCAAAACTGCATCAAGTCTGGACTTGAACACAGCAAGGGTCTCTGCCTCAACTACATGACCTGGCAACCCATTCCATGTATTGATAACTCTTTGCGTGAAATAATACTTCCTTACATCAGTGCGGAACTTACTCTTAACTAGTTTCCATTTATGTCCCCTTGTCCTACAGACTGAACTTAATTTAAAAAATTTATCGTAGCTAACCTTGTTGAGTCCCTTTAGAAATTTAAAAACCTCTATTAAATCACCCCTTAGTCTCCTCTTGCTGAGTCTAAATAGGTTAAGTAACTTCAGTCTTGCCTCGTAGCTTTTATGTTTCATGCCAGGAACTAATTTAGTTGCCCTCCTTTGTACTTTTTCAAGAGCCTCGATATCTTTCTTATAGTGCGGTGCCCAGAACTGCACACAGTATTCCAAGTGTGGTCTAACTAAAGCATTATATAATTTTATTATAACCTCCTTAGATTTATAATCAATACTTTTGGCTATATATCCTAGCATCCTGTTGGCCTTTTTTACTGCTACAGCACACTGCCTAGATCCTGTTAGGCTTTGGTCAACTATTACTCCCAAGTCTTTTTCAAATTGAGCACAATCTAGTTTACTTCCTCCCATGAAGTAGTCTTGTCTAATGTTCTTGTTGCCCACATGCAAGACTTTACATTTAGTTAAGTTGAATGTCATCTGCCAGGTACCTGCCCACATATGGATGCTGTTTAGGTCTTCTTGTATTACCTTAGTTGATTCTATACTGTTTGCTAGCCCCCCCAGTTTTGTGTCATCTGCAAATTTTACTATTTTACTACTAACCCCTGCATCAAGATCATTTATGTAGATAAGGAAAAGCAAAGGCCCCAACACCGATCCCTGCGGGACTCCACTTCTCACAGGACCCTGTTCTGAAACAATTCCTCCAACAGTTACACTCTGCTTTCTACCAGCCAGCCAACTTCGAACCCACTCGGTGATAGCTCCTGATATTCCTGCAGATTTCATTTTCTCTATGAGCCTATCATGCGGAACTTTGTCGAATGCCTTTTGGAAGTCTAAATAGATAATGTCATAAGCTTGGTTTGCATCTAAACATGCTGTAGCTTCCTCAAAAAAGTCCAGGAGGTTTGTTAAGCATGACCTCCCTCTGCGAAAACCATGCTGGGTATCGTTTAGGATACCATTTTGTTCTAAGAATAATTCCAAATTGTCCCTAATGATGGCTTCCAGTAATTTACAAGAGATACAAGTTAAGCTGACAGGCCTATAATTTCCTGGATCAGTCCGGTCTCCTTTCTTGTAGATAGGTACTACACTGCCTAGCTTCCAGTCATCTGGTATTTCTCCAGTTTTAAGAGATTTCTTAAAAATAACTGTCAGAGGTTTGTAGACCTCTTCCGCTAGTTCCCTGAGGACTCTTGGAAATATTCCATCAGGACCTGCTGCCTTATTTGTTTTAAGTTTTCGAAGTTTATCTAGCACTTCTGTGTCATATAAATCAATTTCCTCCATAAGACTCTGAGGACTGAATTCTCCTGGAGGCATATGCGCGAACCCTTCACTTGTGAAACTCTCCACAAAGTAGTTGTTTAGAGTATCAGCAATAGCCTTATTATCATAAACCATAAGTCCATCCTTGTTTTTTAAACCTCTTATCTCAGCCTTAAGTGTCCTTTTTCGATTGTAGTATTGGAAGAAGCGTTTGGGGTTGTTCTTTGCATCTAGCGCAATCTGTCTTTCCAAATGCCTTTTAGCTTCCCTTATTCCTTTCTTAACTTGAGCACGCATTTTGCTGTATTCAATCTTGTTTGTCTCTGAGCTGTCTAACTTGAATTTCCTAAATAGTTCCCTTTTATGCTTCAAACTATCTTGTAACGCCTTATTCATCCACTGAGGATGCCTATTTTTCAGCTTCCCTTTTCGCACTTGCGGAATGAATTTACGCTGTACATCCAGGATTATCGTTTTAAATATAGTCCACATTTCTCTTACAGTTCTACCATCTAAAAGATGTACCCAGTTTATATTTCTTGTATAATCACGCATTTTAATAAAGTCGGCTCGTCTAAAGTTGAAAATTCTAGCATTGGAGGATGTAGTCTTAACTCGCCAAAAGACTTCAAATGTAACTACACTATGGTCACTTGTTCCAAGTGGCTCCCCTACCTCGGTACTGCAGATTCGATCAGGATTATTACACAGAACCAGGTCTAGAATTGTGTTCTCTCTTGTAGGTTGGGTAACAGCCTGTATCAGAAAACAATCATTTATAACATCCAGAAACTCTTCCTCACATTTACCCTGACCAGACACAGTTTCCCAATTAATTGAGGGGTAATTGAAGTCCCCCATTACTACTGTCTCACCCTCCTGACATGCCAGTGTAATGTTATCAAAGATCATCTTGTTGACACTGCTGTCAGAGGCTGGTGGCCTATAACATACTCCGACATTTAGACCCTTTTCATTTTCCCCCAGTATTTTAATCCATATGTCCTCACTCACACCAAGGGGCTCCATACCTGGAATTTCCTGGATATTAAGATAATCCTTTACATACAGAGCTACGCCCCCTCCTCTTCTATTGGTTCTATCTTTTCTAAGCACCTTGTATCCCTTTATGTTATACTCATCCCCATCCCCTGCACCAAGCCACGTCTCTGTGATCCCAACAACATCATAGTTGCTATTACTCATAACCGCTTCTAGATCCAAAATTTTATTTTTTATGCTTCGAGCATTTAAACAGAGAAATTTCAGGGTACTGTGAGCGCATTTCCCATCCTTCCGCTCTACCTCCAGCTGCCCAAAACCACCTCTATGACAGTGCTGCTCAAACTGATGTGCAATCATGGTTCCCTCACAACCAATAAAATAATTAGCCTTAGTATGTTCTATTCCGGCAGTCTGTCTATCCCTACCCATCTCACTGTATAATCTCCCTGCCCCCCCAGTCCCTAGTTTAAATACCCCTCTGCTACCCTAAGCATACGCTGGCCCAATGCAGCTGTACCCCTCCGGTTCAGGTGTAACCCGTCCCGCTTGTACAGGTCACCCCTGTTCCAAAAGGAGTCCCAGTGCCCCATAAACCTGTACCCCTCTTTCCTGCACCAGGTTTGTAGCCACGCGTTAAACCTCCATGTAAAGGCTTGCTTCCCTCTGCTTGCACGTGGTACCGGTAGAATTCCAGAGAAGACTACCGTGGAGGTTCTGCTCCTAATCTTCCCCGCTAGCTTGATAAATTTATCCTGCAGAACCTCAAATCTACCCTTTCCTATGTCATTGGCCCCAACATGGACCATGACCACTGGATCCTCCCCCGCTCTGGCCAGGAGCTTGTCCGTACGCTCCAGGAGGTCTCCAACCTGGGCACCAGGTAGGCAACAGACCATACGAGACTCCTTGTCGCGCGAACACACTATGCTATCTACCCCTCTAATGATTGAGTCCCCCACTATCACTAACTCCCTTTTCTTGGAGGATGAGGCCGCCTGGGTGCCCTGGGGCTCTTCAGTCCTCCCACTCACAGGATCGCGGGCCAACTCGTCATGTAGTGGCATGAAGCGGTTGGTCACCGCAATCTCCGGAGATGCCACCCCACTTGGGATTTTGCGCCCCTTTCTACGCTTACGCCCTACTGTAACCCAGCTCTCTCGCCCTGTCTGGTCCAAGTAAAATCAAAGATCTTGATTCATCTAATGTCAGGTTTACCAGTGTGTATGTAGAAAGTTTTATTCTAATTCATTTTTAAAATTAATAGAATATTAAGTCACATTGGACCCCTTCATGAAAGAGGGGTTTGTGTTTGTCACTCACCCCAGTCTCTGTAGTTTACAGTGTGGGTCCTCCAGTCCAGCAGAGAGCGCTCTAACTCCTGAATCCTGCAGCTCGTTGTCTCTGAGCTCCAGATCTCTCAGCTCTGAGTGGGGAGAACACAGGACTGAGACAAGATCATCACAGCAGCCCTCTATGAAATTACAGCAACCCAACCTGTGGAGAGAACACATACACACACACCAAGTTTAACATTTCTCTGTATGGAGCCATACTCACTAATTCTATTTACTTAAAGGTCACATAGTACACAGCACTACTCACCCCAGCGTCTGTAGTTTACAGTTTGAACTCTTCAGTCCAGCACAGAGAAGCTTTACTCCTGAACATCCCAGGTTATTGTAGCTGAGGTTCAGCTCTCTCAGGGGTGAGTTTGATGACTGGAGAGCTGAGGCCAAAAGTTCAGAGGACTCTTTTGTAAGACCACAGCAGTCCAGTCTGAAAAAATAATTAATACATTTATTACTTATAATTATATATATTTTAAATTTATTAATAATATTTTACACATAATATTTTGAATGTAATATTTATGTTTGTGCGACACTCTCCAGCTGCAGCACTTTAGGTCTGAGAATCAGACGTCCTGTCCATCTACAGTCTAACAGTTCTACAGCTCTGGGGCCTCATTTATAAACAGTGTGTACGCATAAAAAAATGCTCCAAATCATACGTATACCGATTTTCACACATAATTTGGATTTATAAAACTTCTATTTGACATGACATTGTGCGTACAGGTACAATACTTTTGAAATTTGCACAATAGTTTCCTTATTCATTGTGATTAATTAGAATCATATTATCATTTGTAATCAATGTTTTTTTGGCCATAAATAATCAGATATGATCAATAAGTGCATTTTTAATCCATTTACTTTGCATAAAATGAAGAAGCATGTGATGATAGCAAAACAGCATAACCATGTTTGCCATGGCACTGTTAGAGAATATTGTGAATGGTATGGTGCGATGGGAAGGTGTCTTAAAGGACCGTTCCAACTTTTTTGGCCATGATGATGACAGGCTCATGAGTCAGTTTCCCATAACCCAAGCTGTGCTTTTGGATCATTGTGCTGAATTGGGGCTGACATTGGAACACTCTACATGAAACAACCAGCCAATACCTGCCCATTCCTGTCAACTCTGGGGTTCTTGGCCATAAAGAGTGTCCAGCGGGAAATAGCAGACTGGTTGGGTAAATCCCAGCCCTCACGCAGTCATGTCATACCAAGAGTGTTGGATGGCATAATTCCTCTGAGTTCAAGGTACATCAGATTTCCCTACACAGTCAGCAAACATAAAAAACCAATTTGCAGAGATGACTGGTTTTCCCAATGCAACCAGTGCAATCAACTACACTTAGATTGCAATATGGGTGCTGTCAGTGGATAAACATGTGTAAGTGAATTTTAAGAATTTCCATTCAATAAACATGCAACTGATTTGTGACGCACAAATGACCTTGACAAATGTTTTTGCCCGATGGCCAGGGTCATGCCATGATTTGTTAATACTGCTGAACAGTAATATTGGAAAACAACCCCAATTTCGCCACCTGTTGCTCCTAAACCTCCTAAACCTCCCGTTGGGTAAGTATAAGCCTCTTTACCTCAACCTTAATGTCGGACCATTTTTACGCCATAACTGCCCGCCATGCAAAGTTTTTTGAATTTGTTACCCCAGTGCCATAGGCACCCGAAACTGTATGTTTTAAATCTTGAATTGGGAGACTAAACCCTCGATCTCATACTTAGAAAAGTTTGTTTTCCCCTCTTCACTGCCATTATTGCATTTAAAATGTATTGCACTTTCATGCACATTATTTATAGATCTTCCTTAATTGAGTTTGACTTCCGGTGCACCATACGTACTTGAATGTTGGCGTTTCAGGGTGTGGGTTTTGTGTGCATTCACGCATGCACAATCGTAGGATTAGTTGTGATTTATAATAGAAGACATGTATGTGTTGTGTATGCAAGTTTTATAAATCAAACACACACCCACATATCAAATACTCTGTTGGCTATGGTGGAGCTACTGTTGACTTTACATATTGTTGCCGCTTTACATATTCTACAGATAATTTGAGAGGGTGGAACAAGTGGAATGTGTTAGCTTCTTGCAATAACCTTGTATCGATTGGTGTTAATACTATTTCCTTTGTTGGACCACGAGCTGTATCTTTTGCCCTTATGTTGTATGCTGCCAAACATCATGCCATATTTTCTTGACTTACTCTACTGCTTGTCTTAGCCTATACCTAATAAATTAATTTTGAATATGATGTCACTCCAAAACTTTCTCCTCTTGGTTGGTGTAAAATTCATGTGCTGTAATGCTGCATTATGTACCTTGTTGGCTGTTATATCTGTTACCTGATCCGTAAATTTAAGTTTCACTTTTGAGGTTCCTTCACGACTTGTGCATCGCATTGCCTTGTTATCTGGATGTGTACACATGCCATATCTAACCTTTTTTAGGGGTGGCATAATTACAGCAAGTCTTAGTAAATTGGTTGTTAATGTTTCAGCAACCACAAAAGTGTCTCTATACAGTGAATATTTTTGCACTGTGACTATTTCTTACTAAATTTGGTGCTAAGCTTTATTGTGAAACCCATTTCGTTGTAGGAGACATTGACTTATTTGATAGATGTTTGGTAGGAAAAGCAGGTGCTTTATCTTTAGTCATTCATTCAGCTTAATCATTAGATGTAGCATAGAAAATTTCCAACAATATTGATAAAACTCTGTCATCAACTTTGACAAACATAAAAAATCTCGCTGTTTAAGACAGTGGTTTGACAATAATATTATACAAGTCAAGCAGTTAATGGAATCTGATGCCAGATTTATTACATATACCCTAGACTAGTTTTGGAATATAAATATATTAATCCAACATAAATGGATTATGTCATTGTATATTGTGCTATTGATTGTTTGAATTTATTAATCAATATGAATTTGATAATCATAGTATAAATAATCAGAAGATACAAGATGGAGCACTAATCTTAAAATTAGGAAATAAATCTAAAAAGATTTCCATTGAGGTCCTGACAATTTAGTATGCAACCACTGATCAACAGCAACATCCCTAACGAGCTTAAAATAATTAGATAACTGGGCACAGCACCACAGACAATCTTCAACTGTACAAGACGCATTTTTATCTGATTTACTCTTTCCTATACCCAAAGTCAATTTACCGCCACAAAGTGAGAGGAAAGTGGGTCAGAGTGGGCAGAAAGTAGGGCTGCATAATATAGCACATTGCGATTAATTATAATTCAATTATTTACATTTAATAAGCCAACAAAATTCATGAAAATGTAGAGAGCAGAGAATAGGCACATATGCACAATTGGTTCTTAATGCAGATGCATTCACACCAATGACATTGTGCACAAGATGAACAGGAAGTAGTGAAACCAGTGTGAAGCAAAGAAGCTCTTAGCATGCTAGTTGGCTTGTTGTCAAAATTAGTTGGCCTGAGGGTCAAGGTGAGGTAGCCGCTGCAGCTGCAGAAAGTGATCCAATTCCTAAATGAAGAAGCACCTTGGTTGTGTGACAGTATTTTTGTATGTGTAGTGACCGAATGTTATACACTTTTTAAATTAAGAGGCTCATTGGACACTGTACTCAGTAATGCCATGCCATGCAGATATATAATATCCCCTCTTTGCTCGGGTTTCTCTTCATAACATGCAAATCTTTTGCCTCCAGATCTCTTGTTGGTTAAAAGGACCTGGGGCCTCATTTATAAACCGTGCGTACGCACAAAAAACGCTCCAAAACGTGCGTACGCCGATTTTTACGCACAATTTGGAATTTATAAAATTTCTACTTGACGTGAGATCGTGCGTACCGGTACGATACCTTTGACCCATGCGTACGCACATTTAGAGCACATATTTGCTCTAAATAGCACACTATAGAGACCACAAGAAATTTGCACTATATTTTCCTTTTTCCTGATGATTAATTAGGATCACATTATTATTCGTAACCAATGTTGTTTTGGCCATAAATGATACATTAACAGATCAACAGATATGAACAATCAACAATCACTAATAATCATTATTAGTCAATGTATTTTGTTCACATTAATAGACTTAAAGCCTATAAGGATAGCAAGACAGCATGACCATGGCTGCCTTGGCAATATGAGGATATTGTGAACTGAATGGTGCGACAGAACGTGTTTTCAGGGACTGTTCCGACTTTTTTTTGCCCACGATGACGCTTGGCTCATGAGTCGATTTTGCTTAACATGACTGTACTCTTGGAACTATGTGCTGAATTGAGGCCGGTGCTGGAGCGCCCTACACGTAGCAACCATTCAATACCTGCCCATCTGAAAATCCTGTGTGGATTTCCAACGGGAAATAGCGGGCTGGTCGGATATATCCCAGCCCTCATTCAGTCCATGTCATACCATGGATGGTCCCTGAGTTCGATGTATATCAAATTCCACTATACAGAGGAAACATCAAAAATCTATTTGCAGCGATGACCGGTTTCCTTGTGTAACCGATGCAATGGACTGCTCTCACATTGCAATAAGGGCGCACTCAGCGTATGAATAGGTGTTCGTAAATCATAAGATTCTCCACTTAATAAACGTGCAAGTGATCTGCGATACACAAATAACACCGACATATGTGGTTGCCTGAAGGCCAGGGTCTCGTCATGATTCGTTCACTCTGATGAACAGTAATGTTGGAAATCAACTCCGATAATCGTAGCCAGCCACTCATCGACGGAGCTCAGTGGTGGCACCCTCCATACCGCCGCCCGTTGCCCATATACTTGCAGCTGGGCAAGTAGAAGCCTATTTACCTCAAGCTTGATGTCGAACCATCTTTCATTGAATTTGATCTGCGTGCGGCTCTCCGAGAAATAGAGAATACCTGAGAAATTGACAGCCGCTGTAACCTCCTGCCATGCAAGGTGTTTTTGTTACCTCGGTGCTTTGGCCACCTGAAATTATATTTTTTCTAATCTCTGTTTAGGACACTAAAGCTTCGATCTCGCAGCTTCTTTTGCAGTTTCTTTGTTTCCCCTGTTCGCTGCCATTATTGCATTTAATATGTATTGCTCTGTTCCACACATTATTTATAGATCTTACTTAATTGATTTCGACTTCCGGAGCACCATATATGCTTAAATGTGGGAGTTTCAGGGTGTGGTTGTGGCGCGCGTTCACGCACGCACAATTGTAGGATTAGTTGTGATTTATAACAGAGACATGCGTATGTGTTGCGTACGCAAGTTTTATAAATCAGAATTTTTTTTGCGTATGCAAACTCGTAGGTTTTGGCGTACGTAACTATTTAGGCACGAAAGTACGCAAAGTTTTATAAATGAGGCCCCAACAACCTTGTGATCTCTCTAATGCTTTCTTCTTCTGACATGAAGCACTACAGAGAGACACACACGCAGACCCGCAAATCACACAGAACAAAGAACTGTAAGGGTACGTTTACACTATCAGCGTCAGATGACTCTTGAGATCCAATTGCTCCCTAAGGTGGCTGCTTGGTGGGCGTTTCTGTATTTAAATCAAGTAGGTAGTTTGGGTAGATGACTGTAGAAGTTAATGTGCATGTATTTAATGTATTATTTCACATGCCTGTGATGTAGCCTATGCAGTTTAAAAGGATATTTTCTCATGCACTGGTCATGGCAAAAATAGAAATTAATGCACACATATTTGTATTAATTCATGTGTCTATGTTTTTGAGTACAAAATAAAATAAAAAGGAGAAAATGGAATTGGGAATAGCTTTGCAATCAGCCTTAACTGTCAGTTGTGGTATCTTCCTGGTATGAGATTTAACATATTTCATGATTGAATAATTAATACATTCACAATTTCAAACATTTATTAAACCTAAATTTTAGATTGATTGTGGTTCATAGCCCACTGCATGTTTCATGCATCATCAATATTTTACTAAAGTGAGACTACCACTTCCCCAGAAATACCCACCATCTGTGCAACCTTTCTCCATGGAGACTTTCCTAGCTTTGGGTTGCTTTTATATGGTGGCAGAGTGAATCTTGAACCCACAAAAATTAACCTGTGGTTTATAATGCATCTAATGGAATTTGTAGTAAGTGGAACTAAACTTACATCAGCACACAAGCAGTTCGGATAGCCCTGAACACACACTGTCTGTCTTGACCTAATGGGATAATGGGATGCGATCACAGGATTAATTTGCAGAGGTTGGATTTTCCCAAACCTTTCCAACACACCACCACCGTAAACGTTGACAGATCAATCTCGTAATGCATAGCTCCACATAGAAAGTGAATGGAAGCATCAAAAAAGTTGCTCCTGACACTGCCCCTAAGAGTGTACAGCAGCTAATTTGGTGGTCTTCATTTATAATTATCCATTTTACCATGCTGCAAGTACCATTTCCTGATTATGCTTAGCTTCAGCTATCTTCTCTTTGTTCTCCCTGAACACATGCCCAATGTGCAGACCTTCAAGACTGCACGATCCCCACATGCAGGAGAACACCTTGCACCAGACACACATTAATGCATTTCTGGACACACATGCACCTAAAATGACATGATTTACAAGAGTTTTACATCATTGTACTAAATCATGCCATTTTAGTATTTATGTTCAATAAAGTGTATTATATTTTCCAAGGTTGCGTGGTTCTTAATATTACACTTGAATACAGTTAACCTCTGCAACCTCAAATAGCTCAAAATGCTTTCATGTTTATTGAATCATTGTTTATCATTAACTAGTAATAGTGAAACTGTAATTACAATGAATGATTTAGATATTTATTAAAATTGTGAATGTATTGTCGTATTTTACAAGACTGATATACAGTCCTGTAAAAATGTATTTGCCCTGTTCTTAATTTCCTCTTTTATTGCATATTTCTCTCACTGAATGTATTCAGGTCTTCCACAATAAGGTAATCTTGATAATAAAACATTATATAGGGATTATTTAGGCCTCACTTGTGGCACCACTTTTGTAGGAACTTACTATTCTATTCCTCACACATGGTACCAATTATATACTGAACAATGAATATTATATATACAAAGGGGCGCCAGATGATATGAGAATAATGTGTTGGATTCTGACACACAAAATAATTTTCTAAACAAACATGTGGAAATCAGTCTTATGTCATTCATTAATTTCATATCATTTAAACAGTCTTATTTTTAATAATTATGAACGATTATTATTGACACTCTAATCTATAGTTAAAGATACAATAACTATTAATTCATAACGGTTGAAGGCATTTAGTTCTGATTGATTTGACTTGTCTCATGTTCTTATGATATCAATACAGACACAACGTTTAATATATTTATTAAACAACAGTGAAAATCCCAACTAGACAGTTTATATCGCTGTAAGGAAAGTGTATATGCGTTTGTGTGCGTGTGTGTGTGTGTGTGTGTGTGCATATGTTGAGAAGAATGGGCATGGTCCCGTCAGTATGTGCACGTGTCGGTAATGTGCACGCCGTTTAATGCTAAACCAAATTCCACAGCTAGTGTGGTGGAATTGGGCCTCATGGAAGAGTGACAAAGCAGGAGGAAAAGGTCCAGGTGTCCATTCTTACTCTGTAAGGCCTGATCCACTGCACTCATGTGTAACTCAGACAGCTGTATTCTCTCACCACATCTTTCATCATCATCACCATCATCATCTTCATCATAAGTATCATCTTCATCATAATAATAATCATCATCATCATCATCTTCTTCTTCTTTTGGTCTGAGTACAATTCTGTTCTCATTTACACATGAATGAAACACAAACTAGGCAGCCAGATACTCCTGAATGCTCAGATGCACAAAGCAGTAGACTTTCTCCTGATGCAACCCAGACTCCTCTTTAAAAATTTCTGTGCACACCCCAGAGTACACTGAAGCTTCACTGACATCAATGCCACTCTCTCTCAGGTCCTCTTCATAGAATATCAGATTGCCCTTTTCTAGCTGTAGAAAAGCCAACTTCCCCAGTTTTAGGATCATTTCTGCATCTGATGCTGAGATCTTCTCTGGGTTTGTCTCATTGGTGCCATGATATTTCTGACTCTTCACTTTTGTCTGAATGAGCATAAAGTGTGTATACATTTCAGTCAGAGTTTTGGGAAGTTCTCCACTGTCTGCTTTACCCAACAATGTCTCCAGAACTGTAGCAGAAATCCAGCAGAAGACTGGAATGTGACACATGATGTAGAGACTCCTGGATGACTTTATGTGCGAGATAATTCTGCTGGCCAGGTTCTCTGATTCTCTTCCTGAAGTACTCCTCCTTCGGTGGGTCATTGAACCCTCGTATCTCTGTCACCTGGTGGAAGTACTCAGGAGGGATCTGATTTGCTGCTGCTGGTCGGGAGGTGATCCAGAGGAGAGCAGAGGGAAGCAGATTCCCCATAATGAGGTTTGTCAGCAGCACGTCCACTGATGTTGACTCTGTTACATCACAGCAGATCTCATTGTTCTGGAAATCTAGAGGAAGTTGACACTCATCCAAACCATCAAAGATGAACACAACTGTGACTTCATTGAGTCCAACACATGCAATTTCTTCCACCTGTGGAAAGTAGTGCTGCAGGAGTTTCATCAGACTGAATTCTCTCTCCTCCTTTAAATTCAGATCCCGGAAAGGAAGAGTGAAGATGAAATGAAGGTCCTGATTGGCTTTTCCTTCTGCCCAGTCCAGAATGAACTTCTGCACCGAGACAGTTTTCCCAATGCCAGCGATGCCCTTTGTAAGCACAGTTCTGGTGTGTTTCTCTCGTCCAGATAAAGGTTTAAAGATGTCATTGCAGAGGATTGCAGTCTCCTGTGTGGTTTGTCTCTTGGATGCTGCCTCAATCTGTCTGACCTCATGTTCATTATTGACCCCCCAACCTCCCCCCTCTATGATGTAGAGCTCTGTATAGATCTCATTGAGGAGGGTTGGGTGGCCCTGCTTTGTCAAACCTTGAAATATGCATTCAAACCTCTTCCTCAGACCAGCTTTCAGTGTCTGTTGTGCTCTTATGATGTATTCATCTAAGAAGAGAAAATAAAAAAAAACTATTCAAAAATTATGATTAAATGTTGTCCTTCACAGGAATTGATGATTGGACCAACAGCTAATAAAAAAAGTGCTTTCAAATTAATTTTCCATAGTGTTACCCACCTTTCTCATGATGTGTTACATAGCACAACCTTCATGATATAAATAAACACCACATAAAATGTTTTAAATACCATTCTGAGAGTTCAGTCAATATGGTGTGTTTAACAAATTCTTGGGGGTCATTTCTGATTTTAAAGGAGCATTTCCCTGTTGTAAGATATTAAACTCTACAGTTTCCCAATCTCTAATTTCTCTTCAACAAGGTTGAATCATTTTCTGTTTCCCCAATGCTCTGAATGAACAAAACCTTGTGCAATGTTTAGGCCTCATCCTTCTACTGGTAACTCACTCTGGGGGTGCATCAGAACTACCTGGCTAATTTCAGCATGTGCACAGAGTAATTAGAGCATAGTTAATCGGCATTCTACCCAGAAACACAATGAGAGAAAACTCTTACTCTTCTGCTCATCTCTCTCTAATGAGTTAGCAGGATCCTTTGGTTTCATGCTCCTCAGGAACATGTGTGTTGTCTTCAGAGACCTCTCACTGCCACAGGTCTCCAGCATCTTCTCAACTATGTGCAGGACCTCAAGGTCATCCTGTTGTCTCGCAGTGCATTCTGGGTAATACTGACTCAGATGGCTCTGAAACTGTTTCAACTCCCCTTTCTTCAACTTCATCAGAGTGTGCTGGACAGACTGAAATAAACACATGAAGAAATGTGATATATCAGTGACATAAACATATGAAGAGGTATGCTGTATCAGAGACAATGAAATAAACACATGAAGAGGTATGCTGTATCAGTGACATAAACACATGAAGAGGTGTGCTGTATCAGAGACAATGAAATAAACACATGAAGAGGTGTGCTGCATCAGAGACAATGAAATAAACACATGAAGAGGTATGCTGCATCAGAAACAATGAAATAAACACATGAAGAGGTGTGCTATATCAGTGACTGAAATAAACACATGAAGAGGTGTGCTATATCAGTGACTGAAATAAACACATGAAGAGGTGTGCTGTATCAGAGACAATGAAATAAACACATGAAGAGGTATGCTGTATCAGAGACAATGAAATAAACACGTGAAGAGGTGTGCAGCATCAGAGACAATGAAACAAACACATGAAGAGGTATGCTGTATCAGAGACAATGAAATAAACACATGAAGAGGTATGCTGCATCAGAAACAATGAAATAAACACATGAAGAGGTGTGCTATATCAGTGACTGAAATAAACACATGAAGAGGTGTGCTGCATCAGCGACTGAAATAAACACATGAAGAGGTGTGCAGCATCAGCGACTGAAATAAACACATGAAGAGGTGTGCAGCATCAGCGACTGAAATAAACACATGAAGAGGTGTGCTGCATCAGCGACTGAAATAAACACATGAAGAGGTGTGCTGTATCAGAGGATCACATTTCCCTCCACTCCTCATGGTCTGATTTGACTTCTCAAAGTTCATGTTTTAGGAGCTGTTTGTCTCTTAGTGGCTCAGTGATTATTTTACACCAGAGTCAGTCTTACTGGTATAACAGCACAAGCTCTGGGCTACTTTTACCCATTTTACGGCTATAAAATAAAGAAAACATCATTGGGCACACATTGCATCAAAGTGTTGAATACTTAAATACATACAGTGCAATCCAAAAATCCAACAATGAAATGAATCACACCTGCCCAATATTTGAGCAGCCAAGTACTGTGTAGTACTTGGCTGCTCAAATATTGGGCAGGTGTGATTCATTTCATTGTTGTTCTATGCACAAAGAACTAGCAAAAATTTGATACTGGAAACAGAGGAGGAAAAACCTGATTATTTTCAACCCATTTACAAGTCTCCTCCTTGATTAACAACAAGGATACTTGAGATACTGTCTTTTATTAAAGACTAGATATGCACCAATTTTTGAGATCTTTATGATCACTGATGCATGTTCCATCATTTTCGATTCTGATCACTGAGAATTTGCAACAAATCTTCCATAGGCAGGAGGTAGAAGCAGGCTTAGCATTTATTAAACTAATCTTACAGGAAGTTAATTCAAAGAGCCAACCAAACACAAACAATGCTTCTGAAAAAGTATCCAGAAACAGGGAGCTTAAATAAACTAAAGACATTCACCACCAGGTGTACAGAACTGAAGGATCTAATCGAACAATACAGCAGGTGAAACTAACTGCCGGTGAGTATTAGCAAACAAGGAAATGAGTCCATAATTAGTACTAGGCAACAACGATCTTGTGAGAACTGGGGCTGATGCTCGACATAATAGCATATCATATCAGAAAATAAACAAAGCTGTCTGTAATTACACACACTGCCATTTTAAACAAGGAACACAATGATACAATGTTTCTAATTTTGGAATGAATGTGTTCATGGTTCAAGATTTGAAACATAATGCATTTTGGTACAGCAGGTCTAGCCACAATGGTGCTAAGTGCTTAACACTAACGTACAGTATGAACATTGTAAAACCTTGTGTGATGGCTCTGATAAAGATAAACTGAGATGTGTATATACATATCCTGGACTAGGGCTGGGCGATATGACCTATAAATAATATTGCAATATTTTAGGCTATATCACGATACACAATATATATATCTTGATATTTTGAAATCTCATCTAAAGCACTTAATGAATGCTTAATTTATGCATACAATCACACCCCTGTGATGATTCTAGTAGTCCCTGCAACATATTGCATTAAAACAGTCTTGTTTATATTAATTTTTCATGTCTGTTGGAACAATTTGTGCATGCAGAAAGGGGGAAATAACAAGTTAAATAAAAAAAAACATATTTATTCAAACCAGGCAATTGCACACATAGGCTTTTAACAGCTGCTCAATGAAAATAAATAATGGTATGATGTAGGCCTACATACTGTAGCCTAGTTCTGTAGAGCTCAAGCTCAACAAAGACCCTTAATTAAAACAGAGTTCAAAGCAACAAAAACTGTTGTACTTATTAAAATTTAGGAACATTTAAGTATGGTATTGTGTCATTTATTTCAGATGATAGTGTGTGTAATTCATACTTGGCAACTACAATGTAAAGGAAATAGTGAGTGCAGTGAAGTTTGGGCGACGCTGTACCTGTAGGGAGTAGGGGTTTATCACAATATTGATTATTATTGCACTTCTGTAAGTGTTTTTATTGAAATTATATTCACATAGACATTAGCCAAAATAT
Source organism: Albula glossodonta (assembly GCA_019788955.1). Lineage (NCBI taxonomy): Eukaryota > Metazoa > Chordata > Actinopteri > Albuliformes > Albulidae > Albula > Albula glossodonta. Next base: position 32,925 of record JAFBMS010000137.1, on the reverse strand, counting down.
AGCAATTTTGGGATGTAGACTATCTTGAAATAATGCATTTTATATTAATCATTAATTTCTTATGCAAGGACAAAAACTCTGCATTAATGTCTGCTACAAAAAATTTGTAAGATAATGAATTGCCTGACCAAAAGCATGAATAAGCAAATTATTGTTTATGCACTATAAAAATAAATTTGTCAGTTGTCGTAGGCTAAGCGTTTTCTCAGATGTGATGCTCTAAATGTGGATACTTTTTTTTACAGGGTGGAAACCTCAGCTAACAATAGCGAAGGCTGTCAAGTACCTTGTTCACAAGTCATTGCTTTGCGTCTTTTTCTTTAAACATGTGACACAGGAGACAACTCAATATTACAAATTAGCAGAAAAAAATCCCACAATTATACTATATTTATCACTATATATACTTATATATTCACAGTTTCTGAAGTTGTCTCCATTGACTTCTACTGGAGTTGTTGTCTCCACATATTTATATATTCTACGGTCTGGCTGGGCAGTGAGTGTGTGTGATGTATCACTCGTATTATTCATCAGGACCAAACATGGTTTATCACAGGGCGGTCTGGAAATTCCTATTTCAAACCTTAAGTAGGCTGGATTTTGGACCCAATTTTATTCAGTGGACCTGAATCTTATGCTCTAATCCGCAAGCATCAGTGAGAGTAAACGGACATACGTCGGATGTCTTCAATCTGGAACGAGGAACACGGCAGGGCTGTAGCCTGTCCACTATTATTTGCTCATGTATTGAGTCACTTATACAGAAGATAAGGGGTGAAGATAGAATGCAGGGAATTACAGTTGATGGAGAGGAACACAAGGAATCATTACATGCTGATAATGTTTTGTTGTACCTCACAAATCCTTCTAGTTCCATGTCTGCTATGAAAGAGTGCATTGAACAGTATGGTTTCTTCTCTGGCTACAAGGTTCACTTACATGAAACAGAGGCTATGGACATAAATGGACTCATTTCCCAAAAAAATAAGGCCAATAGTGCATTCAAATGGCCAGCAGCAGGCATCAGGTAATTGGGGATTCAGATAACCCCCTCACTAGATAAACTATACCAGGCCAGTTATGAGAAATTGTTAAAAACCATAAAAGATGACCTAGATAGACGGCACATACTATGCTTATCCATTCTTGGGAGAGTGGAGACCATACGCATGAATGTGCTCCCCAGACTGTTGTACCCCTTTCAAACGCTCCCTGCTCAAATAGCTAATTGTGAACTTTGCATGTTAGGCCGCCACATCTCTCATTTTGTATGGCAGGGGAAGTGACCAAGAGTTAGATATAAGACACTGCAACTCCCAAAGGAAGCAGGAGGTTTAGCCCTCCCTAACCTGTGGATGTACTTCTGGGCCACTAAACTGAAACCACTCACTGTATGGGTCAACAATGATGTAGACAGCCGGTGATTGAACATAGAGAAATCAGCTTGTCAGCATAAATTAGCATAATAGCCCTTCCTGGGACTTAGTTTGAGAGATTTTAACTTGAACAAATGAAATAAATTCACATTACAAATTTGGAAAGAAGAACAAAAATGTATGATTTACCCCTCCCTATTTCAGCCCGCACTCCCATTGGGTCCATGAGAGACTTTATCTCTCTCACATGGACACAGGGTTTAGGAACTGGTCAAGATATGGGGTTTTGCAAATTTATTTGCACCAGCTCTTTGATCAATTAGGGCCAACTAAGAAGTCTTTTGATCAAATAAAAAAGGAATGTAATCTCCCACAAACAGACAATTACAGATATTGACAACCAAGACACTTTCTACACAAAAACGGTGACCTTGATAAGATCAAAACTCCTAAGGCTGTTGATTAATCTACAAAACAATAACTCAATGGGCAAAACCATAGTATGCATGGTGCATGTTTAACAATGGTCAAGACCAACTCCCACCATATTAAAAGACAATGGGAAAATGAGCTATAATTATATATATAAATATATAATTATAATAAGGATCCAATCCCACAGAGACCTGGAATGAGATCTGCTCAGAGAACCACATGTTGACCAGATGGAGAGAGTTCAGATGGAAACGTATTGCACGCTTTTTTAGAACACCACATATAACATGTAAATTTGATGCATCTACTTCTGGTGCTTGCTGGAGGGCATGTGGGGAGGTCGCAGCTAACTATGTGAACACGTTCTGGGCATGTCCAAAGCTTAAGACATTTGGGATGACATATATGTAACACTCAAGGATGGATGTTTTTGGTATTGACATGCCCAGGGACCCCATGTTAGCTCTAATGGGAGTGATACCTGAGGGTATTGAAGGACGAGCACATACTTATCTTCTTCAGATAATATTTGCTGCAGCTATCAAATGTATCACTATTCGCTGGCTAGATCCAGATCCCATCGCTTGTAATCTGGGTACAAAAACTACAAGGATTGTACTGTATGGAGCAGATTACTCATTATTTACACTTACGGAAACACAAATTTGATAAATGATGGAGCGCTGTTAAGAGCATAATTATGCCTGACCCTAGATAATTAATCCACTGTTGTCTATTTGTATACTACTATCTATCTACTCCTACTATACCCTGTTTTATTTACAATTCATTTATTTTCCCCTCATGTATTTATTATTATTATTATTATTATTATTATTACTGTCATTATTTCCTATTTCCATTATCATTTTATCATTATTATTAATCTTACTATTACTTTTCTCAACCATGAACTGTAAGTAGGTTATTTGAGTTGGATGTGGTAGTGGGTAGTAGGGATGTGGGTGGGGGGGGGGGTGTGAAGGGGAATGGGTGTTGAAGGTGACAGTTGTATATTTTGTGTGTGTGATCCTGAATTTGAAAATAAACAATGAATTTTCTGTGTATTGGGAAAAAAATGCTTCTGCAACGTAATGTCTGGGATGTTGAAGGTTTCTGAGCGAAAACTGTTATTCAGTACAACAGAATAAGTGTTTTAATATGTTGTCAAAAATGAAGAGCCCAGTGGGAAAATAATTCCCTTGAGCACAAATTACCACCATAGGAGCTGGGCCCTTTGATTTAACTGAGTCCTTCAAAACCATCTTCCCTTATATTCTCATGTCTTTTAGTATGTTTGTTGCTAAATCAGTTAAAATGACCAAGTTTACATTATGTTGCTAGAAAATGAACATTCTTCAGGGAGAACCCTGAATGCTCAGTCATCATAATTCATTAAATTATTGTTTTACTAAAAAGTTTCTAAAATATTTCAAATATATTGCAAATGTTTAAATGCTTTAAAAAGTTTTTACAGCTATATTTAATGTATTTATTCCTCCACAGCATCCCTATGATGATTAATATATGGATATAATGTTCAGAAATATCACACCTTTTTAGTGAGGGCTAAATCCATGCACTGCTCTCTCTTCTCTGGATTCTTCTCTTCCAGATAGCTGAATGCTGCTGACTGCTGGACCCTGCCAAGAGGTTGGTGACCAGAAGCAGGAAATTAAGCAAGCAGAATCAGGAAATAAAGACAAACCGCATTAGGACTGTGTGTATAAAATTCATTTTAGAAAACCAGTGGCCCACCATACTGTCTCCTTCAGTCTCCATGTTTCTTTGTTTTCTAACTGGTTTGCACATGATCAATGACAAGCAATGCATGTGGCACCATACATGTAACGAGCATGACACTGTGTTGGCAACTAACATGAAAGTATATAGGCGACTGGAATTAAACTGTGTTCGCAAACTAACATGAATTTCGGTAGTTCAAATTCTCAGACAACGACAGTGCATTTAAGATGGATTTTTTGGTAAAGACTGGTATGAGATATGGAAAGTATAGTCTTGGGCTTGGAGTCCAAAGGGGGATGATTAGTCCCTGTCCTCGTGGTGAGGAGGAATCCCCCTTAAAGGACTTTGAGAAATAAGGTTGATTAGGTGAGATTTTAATAGAGGGAGAGGATGAAGGTGGAGATGGGTAGGAGGAGGAACGTTAGAAATGCTGAGCACAATGGGAAAAGAGGTATGTGGCGTACAGGAATGTCCTGTATGTTTGATGAGGAGTATTCTCTTGGGTGGGGGCTGGGCTTTACTATTTGCTAAGGGGCACCTTTGCATGCACTCTCACTGCCTTGCTTTTCTGAGCATTTTTCACATCAATGTCAATGTTATTTTGTTGTTTTCTCGCTGGTTATGCTTTCTTTTGAGTAGGGTATTGCCGAAAGGTAGCCTGTGTTATGTGCTTGTAAAAAACTGCTGATTCAGAATCAAAGCAGCTTGTGGACATTTGCTTTTCTAAGCTACCGTACAGCAGTTAGCCTCTGTTTTGTTTAAGTCCGTTGCTCTCCATCATATTCAGGAATTCCAGTGAAATAAGGAATCGTTGGATTTTTCATGACTTCATACTAACAGAGAACAAAAAGCCTCCTGCTTCGTCTGGGCTGGGTGCTTTTTTCCCCATTTTCCACCAGCAGCACACACACATTGAATGCCATTCATGCCATTTGCGAACAAATAAAACACCAACTGATCACACACAGTGTTTCCTCATCTGCCCGTTGTCAAATGACCGGTTATCCCTCCAGTGACGTATTTGATATCAGGCAATCAGCTGTCATGATTGAAGGGCAAATGAAGGGCAATTGGCCTGCTCTCCAATTAACGAATATCAGCAGATTGATCGGTGCATCCCTAGCTCTCCCTTTTGGTTACTGATCTTAATTAGCTAAATAGAGTACGTTCAGATGCCTTTGTGAGCGCAGTTAGCATGGCAGTTGTCTCCTGCAATCTTTGCTCGAAAGCCTTTTTGTTACACAATCTGGTTTCATGAATACAGTTTTTTCTCTGTTCTTATACTTTTGGTAGAACCCCAATGTGATCTTCAGTTCAACAGTTGTAAATGTTGTGGCAAAACTACTTCCTTTATTTCCAAACTTATGACACCCCTGCTCCCTTAAAGCTGGTCTTTGTGGTGCCTTTGCTGGCTGCTACATCCTTAATATCTATTAACAGCCCAATTCAATCTTAACTTGCCTCATGCAAAACTTAATTTCCTTTATAAAATTCTTGAAAGCCCACATGCCACTGACCTGCACCTCCCTCTAGACTCTGACACTCTAGACACAATAGTGTAAACATCAACCTATTTACTTACCTAGGATAAGCAGTGGATACTGCACTGAATTGTACAGGCGCATCCCCAGACCTGTACTTCTTCTCTGGCAGACAGCTGGGTAAAGGATGCCCTGATCTCTTCATTTGGTCCCTGTGAACACAACATAGAGACAGAGCTTCCAGTTAACCTCATCCTCTTACTGCAGCTCTAACTCACAATACATTGAGACAGATTTGTACAATCTCTGTAATGCATAAACATCGAGCTTTGAGATCTAAATAAAAGTGAACACTATCGGCAATTTCCTTTAAAGATATTTATGGTGAACTCTTAACATGGTTGCGGAAGTAACCATGAACCGAAAGAAGGCGTCAATGTTGGAATGTGTGGATCTCCCCAATTCAACTCCCTTTGAGACAAAGTCAAAGGCTTTCCATGGTTCCAAAATTCAGCTCATTTGAAGCTTTCAGCAGCCTGAAGGCTTGGGCCACCTTCTAGGCCCAGTGCAGCCATGAAGCCACCCCCCCCCCCCCCCCCCCCAGCTGGGCCCCTGCCCCACCTAAACCAGGCTGTGCCCACAGAGAGTCAGGTATGATGAAAATGTAAAGTGAATATCAGCCTGTTTACTTACCTATGATCAGTTGAAGGTTCTCTTTTCAGATCAGGTGGTTCATTCATTGAATTGTCACTCTTCATTGACAGACAGCTGGGTACAGGTGACCCTGCTCTCTCCATCTGGACCCTGTGAACAAAACATGGAGACAGAGCTTCCAGATAACATCATCCTCTTCCTGCAGCTCTAACTCACAGTGCATGGTGAAAGAGCATCCAGTTAAACTCATCCTCTTACTGTAGCTCTAAATCATAGAAAATGGGGATCTACCAGTCAACATCATCCTCTTACTGCAGGTCTTACTCACAGCACATGGAGACAGAGCTTCGAGTCAACATCATCCTCTTACTGCAGCTCTAACTCACAGCCAATGGAAACAGAGCTTTCAGTTATCCTCATCCTCTCACTGCAGCTCTAACTCACAGCACATGGAGACAGAGCTTCCAGTTAACCTCATCCTCTCACTGCAGCTCTAACTCACAGCACATGGAGACAGAGCTTCCAGTTAACGTCATCCTCTTACTGCAGCTCTAACTCACAGCACATGGAGACAGAGCTTCCAGTTAACCTCATCCTCTTACTGCAGCTCTAACTCACAGCACATGGAGACAGATTTGTACAATCTCTGTAATGCATAAGCATCAAGCTTTGAGATCTACACACAAGTGAACACTATCGGCAACTTTCCTTGAAAGGTATTTATGGTGAACTCTTAACATGGTCGCAGAAGTAATACTGAGAAGAATGAACAGACAGGATTTCTGAACTCTGGAAGCCCTGCCTATTTTCACACCCGGCCAATCGATGCAGAAAGTAGGCGTCGATGTGGAATGTGTGTTTCGGAAACTCATGTGCATCTCCCCAATTCAACTCCTTTTGAGACAAATTCAAAGGCTTTCCAATTTCAGCTCATTTGAAGCATTCAGCAGCCTGAAGTCTTGGGCCACCTTCTAGGCCCAGTGCAGCCATCAAGGCCCCCTAGCTGGGCCCCTGCCCCACCTAAACCAGGCTGTGCCCAATTAGAGTCAAGCCATGATGAAACTGTAGCATACATATCAGCCTGTTTATTTACCTCTGATAAGCTGATGGTTCTCTTTTCAGATCAGGTGGTTCATTCATTGAATTGTCACTCTTCATTGACAGACAGCTGGGTACAGGTGACCCTGCTCTCTCCACCTGGATCCTGTGAACAAAACATGGAGACAGAGTTTCCTGATAACATCATCCTCTTACTGCAGGTCAAACTCACAGCACATGGAGACAGAGCTTCCAGTTAACCTCATCCTCTTCCTGTAGCTCTAACTCACAGCACATGGAGACAGAGCTTCCAGTTAACCTCATCCTCTTACTGCAACTCTAACTCACAGCACATGGAGACAGAGCTTCCAGTTAACCTCATCCTCTTACTGCAGCTCTAATGAGGAGGGTTTAGTTATGAGTTAAATTATTAAGTGTTGCTGACATGAAATGAGTATAGGATAGCTCACGTTAGCTTCCACTGTCACATGACAGAAGTCCACTCTAAAAACTGTCATTATCAAGCTTAAAGGAAATTCTTCCACATTATCTACATAACATCTTTTCAAATTTAGAGAATGAGCAAATAATTATGTTGCTGCTAACCCACTGAAAGCAATAAGTGATGTGATTGACCTTCTTTACCTTACTGAAGGTCCATTTGATCTTCACAACAGTAGACACTATTTGCCCCCTCAAGCTTGTTTCTTTCTGTCTCATTTTTCACTTCTAAATAGTCTTGTGGAGGGTTTGTTGTCCAGTGGAGTAAGCATATATTCCAAAATTGAGAAATCCTGATGCATGTTAATTCACATTGGATGCACGCACAACTTGTTTCAGATTAAACTGATTCCTGAGCTATGGCGCACATAATGAATGCTTAAACATCAGGCATTCATCTTTCATTCATATGAAGTTCAGAACACTGTAACCCATCAAGTGATTATTCCTTGTAATGAAATAAACATACCTTTTTATTACCTTGGGTGCGGCCACAGCACCCTGTGTCAGGAGGCTGAATGCATCTGACCAGATCAAACAATAATAGGGTTCTGCCCCACATCAGCAGATCTGTCACTTCTTTTTACTCTCCTCATTCCAAGCCTATCTTTGCATGTCTCCTCATCATTCTGTGACTTCGGTACATTAACAGTTGCTCTCCTTATTTTTTATATTAAAGACAGTATCAATGTGTGTTCAAAGTGGCATTGCTCTCATTCTCACCTACTCAGCTTTGACCAAAATGCTATCTCAGGATGCAATTGCATCTGAAAGGCTGGAGGACTAATGGCTGATGATGGCTGGAAATCCTTCCCATTATTCTTGGGGTGGTGTGGGGGTTTATTTACATTTTTATGGGTACAGGACTAACAGGGAGGACTACAGTGATTGTTTAGACACATTTAAATAGAAGACCGCAGGTCAAATCGAGAGTTTCTGTCAGTTTTTGATCACAGACCGAGTCTGTAAAGTCAACTGACTGCATTGTAACTTCGGCTTTGTTAGTGACCACAGCGAAAGTTGCATCATCACCACCTCAAGAAAGAAAGTAATCTCTCACCAGTTGTTGACTAGTGAGGATCCGGCTTGGGAGGCAGATTGTACACATCGATGTCTAGCTATTTTTACACTTGATAAGATTCTTCAGTACAGCACAGTTAACTTTGGTGTGTTTGATTCTCGTACTAGTAAGGCTCGCCGTGAAAATCAGTGTCATTAATGTGTGGTTAGACGATGAAGTTCTTTGCCAGTACGAGACAGGAGTCGTGCACTAACCTTACCGTCATTGACATGAATGGGATTTAGCCTTTTGCCGTACAGTCTCTATGACGTAACCAAAAACATATATAAAGCTAGAGCAAACGCTGCTGCAACTACCGGCGTCATCCTGGAGAACAATAGCGTCTGTGTCCAAAAGTTTTGCCAGTACAACACAGTTAACGTTTGTGTGTGTATTTGTCGTACTAGTAATGCTCTCTGTGACAATCAGTGGCATTAGTATGTGGTTATATGTGAAGTTAAAACATGTATAAATCTTGAACAAACACTCCTGTAACTGTTAGCGTCTGAAGCCAGTTGGGAGACCTTTCTGGCGACTATTTGACAGTCTTGAACAAACATTCCTGTAACTCCTTTAATGTGTATTGAAATAACAAAACAATGCTGTCTCTTCTTGTTAATGACCTGCTACCTGCCGTCTGTGTAAAGAGAACCACGTGAATTGAAAGTGGAAGGAATTTACCTCTCAAATCCTTTCCTCAGGTGTCTGTGTTTCTTGGAAAAGAGCACAGTGCCCCCATGCTGCCTACGCAATACAAAAGAACATGCCATATGAACCACGGGACAATTACCAACCCTGTGGGAAAATATGGGCATTCACTTTCTATTCCTCATAATGCATTTTATCAAGCTGTTTTCTTATCCATTGCACTCAGAGAGCAGCATCCTGGCTGATTTTCATGTGTTTGGGACTTACATCGAGACTTGACACCCAATCACAGGCCAAACAATAGGGGGTCGTTTCAAGTGAAACCCTTTTCACACATGATAGTTGGATGTTTCTGCTCACAGAGCAGAATCTTGACTCATTTTTGTGTCTGTAGGACTTACATATGATGCAGCTGCAATCACAGGTCAAACAACAGGGGTCATTTTCAGTGTAACCCTAGTTGCACACAATCGTGGGATGTTCTCATTCGTCGGCAAGAGCAGGACCTCAAGTCTTGTTTCTCTACCCATTGCACTCAGAGAGCAACATCTGGCCTAATTTTCATGTGTAAGTGATTTACATATAATACAACCCTAGCCATTAGCCAAACAGTAGGAGTCATTGGAAGAATACATTTTCTCATACATGACAGTTGCAAGAGCAGTAGCTCAAGCTTTGTTTTCCAATGCATTGCACTCAGAGAGCAATATCCTGGCTGCTTTTCCCATGTTTGGGACTTTGTGACATAACCCCAACCATTGGCCATAGGGGTCATTTTACGTGTAACCCTAATTATGTGCACCTGCTAATTGCCCATCCACTGTCGATCCCTGAGCCCAGGTGTGAAAAATATGTGCTTGTGTGAGTGCTCTGTTTCTGCCCATTGTCTGTATTTTTTGTGTGTGTTTGTGTGTGTCGACAGAGCACACAAAGTGATGGACTGGTTCAAAACGCACAAAAAAAAAAAAAAAACACTTGCATGTGACACTACCCCTTTGAGAGTAAAATATGAGAAAATATTACTTCCTGGGCAGGAAGGAAAAGTGTGTGTATATGGGTGTGTGTATATGGGTGTGTGTGTGTGTGTGTGTGTGTATGGAGTATACTTTTATACTGGTGTACTGGTCACGAATGGGAGCTACAAAGTATAGATTCCCGGTAAGACCAAATTAACAGGATTTGGACGGTGTTTTCTATGGAAAAAAAGAAAAAGTACAAATAAAGTGGGATTCCGCAATCTGAAATCGGATTGAATTTATCTCTCAAATCCTTTCATCAGGTGTATGTGCTTCTCAGAAAAGAGCACACTGACCCCGCGATGCCTACAGAACAGAAAATGCCTCATGACCCACAGGTTAACCTGGGGGGAAATATGGGCATTCACTTTCTCTTCCTCATAATGTATTTTATCAAGCTGTTTTCTTATCCATTGCACTCAGAGAGAGGCATCCTGGCTGATTATCATGTGTTTGGGACTTACATAGGACGAAACCCAATCACAGGCCAAGCAATAGACAGGGAGATGGGGTTGATTCCCCGTTTCATGTTTAGTGGATAGAAATTCCTGTCTGTGGCGTTCATCTAAGGTAAAATGAATAAATGGATGTTTCATTCAGATACCGCTCCTCTGCTGTAAATTGATTATTCCCCGAAAGGGAGAGCCATCCTTGGACAGCCGTGCCCGGGAGAAGGACCAAACGAAACAGCAGCATAGTTTGCGACTGGTGTGGGCCAAGACTCCGATATCCCTGGCCCGCAAAGTCTATGCTCTTGGTGGGGCTAATTGCCCATCCACTGCCAATCCCTGAGCCCAGTCACACCTATCAAAAGTGTGAAAAATATGTGTTTGTGTGAGTGCTCTTTTCCTGCTCACTGTCTGTCATTTATTTTTATTTATTTATTTATTTTAAATGCATCTATGGCGATTAGAGCATACATAGTGATGAACTAGTTCAAACAATAAAAAATAAAAACTACATTTTGCATGTGACACTATCCCTTTAAGATTCAGCCAGGCGGGGGGAGTGAAATACGACAAAATATTACTTCCTGGGCAGGGAGGAAAAATCCAAAAGTATGGATTCCCAGTGAGACCGAATTAACAGGATTGGGATGGTGTTTGATAAGAAAAATAGGAAAAGTACAAATAAAATGGGATTCTGTAACCAGAAGGCCAGTTTACCCGGGACATTCGCCTAGGTGGACAGGACTCACAGGTGATTTGCCTGATGGAATCAGCTGTTCTGAGCACAAGAAAGGAGCCTGATTGCTGTTGGGAAGAATGAATGGCTGAGCTTGGGTAGGGAAGGAGGAGATGTTAAGAAAATTGGAACAGTTAATCCGCTTCTCCCGCCGTCAAAATCGACAGTGGCTATCCATGAGGTATTTAACTTTGACTGATACCCAGGATACCTGAGCCAATCACGCTTCTCGTCCACACCAGCTGTTCTTATGCATTGAAATGTCAGTTACTGTCATTCTGCTGTTTGGAATCATGATTTCACATAAACAAACACAAGGAATCCTTCGATCCTGTGATGATCTAGCTGATCCATCACAGCAGTAGCAACTAAATGGATGTATCCCTATATTTCTTCCTTGCAGGTGACATCTTGTACTACGGATGGCTCGCCCCTGGGGAGAGTTTTACCCTCCGAGGAGGAGAAGGTGGCCATCCTCACGGAGGTCCACGCTGGCCACTTTGGACGTAACTGCGTGGTGGGGAAGATTAGGCAGCGGTTCTACTGGCATAACATCAGAGAGGATGTGGAGTAATGGGTAAGTTGATCCATATTGCTTCCTGTCTCAAATGTGCACTGTATAGTTTTGATTATTGTGACATAAAATGCCTTATAATGTGTTGCAATGATATTGTATACATAATGTCTCAAAGGTATAATGTATTATAATGATAGCTGTGGTACAGCTTAATCGTATCTAGTATATCTTGAAACATTTTTATGCATGTATAATAGAAACTGTACAGTGTAATTATAACCTCAGTCAAAACCTTTCTGGAGTTTAATACAGCTTTTTTTTTTTTTTTTTTGCTTTACTGCACCTTTACTTGTAGATCAGGACCTGTGTCCCGTGCCAAAAGTTTGATCGGGTTAAGACGGAGGCAGCAGAGGTGAAGCGGATCAAACCAGTGGCACCGTGGAACATCATTGGTATGACCATTCATCGTGTGAAAGCTTGCATTACAGTCAAATTTAGAGGTATTGATTCATGAGTTTCCTCTGTCTGTCTGTACAAACTCAGGTGTCAACCTCATTGGGCCATCCAAGACATCAATGAACGGGAAGCGATACAAAAACTATCCAATTATGTACAATATTATCTTATTTATATAATAACAATGACATTACGAAAACGTGAACATGTTATTATCTGCAACTGTCTCATTGAAGACTAAACACTGGCTGAGCTTTTGCCAAAGTTTTGTTACATAAGGGACATATCATGTACAGTTGTGCTCAAAAGTTGACATACCCCGGCAGAATTTTTGCTTTCTTGGCCTTTTTTCAGAGAATATGAATGATAACACAAAAACTTTTTTTCCCACTCAGGGTCAGTGGTTGGGTGAAGCCATTTAGTGATAAACAACTGTGTTTTTTATTTTTAAATCATAATGACAACAAAAAACATCCAACTGACCCAGATCAAAAGTTTACATACCCTGGTGATTTTGGCCGTATTCATGTTAATAATGGTTTTCTTCAATTGTATGTAAGAAAACCGAGTGTATTTCAGCTGCTTGCAGTCGTAGGAGGTTTAGGAGGAGCGTTGTGAGTCGTGAGGATCCGGCTTGGGAAACAGATTGTACACATCGGTGTCTAGCTATTTTTACACTTGATAAGATTCTTCAGTACAGCACAGTTAACTTTGGTGTGTTTGATTCTCGTACTGGTAAGGCTCGCAGTGAAAATCAGTGTCATTAATATGTGGTTAGACGATGAGGTTCCTTGCCAGTACGAGACGGGAGTCATGCACTTACTTTACCGTCATTGACATGAATGGGATTTTGACTTTTGCCTTACAGTCTCTGTTACGTAATCTAAAACATATATTAAGCTAGAGCAAACGCTGCTGCAACTACCGGCGTCATCCTGGAGAACAATAGCGTCTGTTTCCAAAAGTTTTGCCAGTGCAACACAGTTAACGTTTGTGTGTGTGTATTTGTTTTTCTAGTAATGCTCTCAGTGACAATCAGTGGCATCAGTATGTGGTTACATGTGCAGTTTAAAACATGTATAAATCTTGAACAAACACTCCTGTGACTGTTAGCGTCTGAAGCCAGTTGGGAGACCATTCTGGCGACTATTTGACAGTCTTGAACAAACATTCCTGTAACTCCTTTAATGTGTATTGAAATAAGAAAAGGATGCTGTCGCTTCTTGTTAATGACCTGCTACCTGCCTTCTGTGTAAAGAGAACCACGTGAATTGAAAGTGGAATGAATTTACCTCTCAAATCCTTTCCTCGGGTGTCTGTGCTTCTTGGAAAAGAGCACAGTGCCCCCATGCTGCCTACGCAATACAAAAGAACATGCCACATGAACCACAGTACAATTACCAACCCTGTGGGAAAATATGGGCATTCACTTTCTATTCCTCATAATGCATTTTATCAAGCTGTTTTCTTATCCATTGCACTCAGAGAGCAGCATCCTGGCTGATTTTCATGTGTTTGGGACTTACATAGGGACTTGACACCCAATCACAGGCCAAACAATAGGGGGTCATTTCAAGTGAAATCCTTTTCACACATGATAGTTGGATGTTGCTGCTCACAGAGCAGAATCTTGACTCATTTTTGTGTCTTTAGGGCTTACATATGATGCAGCTGCAATCACAGGCCAAACAACAGGGGTCATTTTCAGTGTAACCCTAGTTACACGCAATCGTGGGATGTTCTCATTCGTCGGCAAGAGCAGGATCTCAAGTCTTGTTTCTCTACCCATTGCACTCAGAGAGCAACATCTGGCCTAATTTTCATGTGTAAGTGATTTACATATAATACACCCCTAGCCATTAGCCAAACAGTAGGAGTCATTGGAAGAATACATTTTCTCATACATGACAGTTGCAAGAGCAGTAGCTCAAGCTTTGCCTTCCCATGCATTGCACTCAGAGAGCAATATCCTGGCTGCTTTTCCCATGTTTGGGACTTTGTGACATAACCCCAACCATTGGCCATAGGGGTCATTTTACGCGTAACCCTAATTATGTGCACCTGTTTGATCATCTTGCGTTATGTCTGATGTAACACTCCTCAGAAAAAGTCATGTTTAGTGGATAGAAATTCCTGTCTGTGGCATTCATCTGATGTAAAATGAATAAATGGATGTTTCAATCAGATACCTCTCCTCTGCTGTAAATTGATTATTCCCCGAAAGGGAGATCCTAGGGCCATCCTTGGACAGCCGTGCCCTGGACAAGGAGCAAACTAAACAGCGGCATAGTTTACGGCTTGGTCTAGCCAGGAGTCAAATATCCCTGGCCCACAAAGCCTATGCTCTTGGTGCTGCTAATTGCCCATCCACTGTCGATCCCTGAGCCCAGGTGTGAAAAATATGTGCTTGTGTGAGTGCTCTGTTTCTGCCCATTGTCTGTATTTTTTGTGTGTGTTTGTGTGTGTCGACAGAGCACACAAAGTGATGGACTGGTTCAAAACGCACAAAAAAAAAAAAAAACACTTGCATGTGACACTACCCCTTTGAGAGTAAAATATGAGAAAATATTACTTCCTGGGCAGGAAGGAAAAGTGTGTGTATATGGGTGTGTGTGTGTGTGTATGGAGTATACTTTTATACTGGTGTACTGGTCACGAATGGGAGCTACAAAGTATAGATTCCCGGTAAGACCAAATTAACAGGATTTGGACGGTGTTTTCTATGGAAAAAAAGAAAAAGTACAAATAAAGTGGGATTCCGCAATCTGAAATCGGATTGAATTTATCTCTCAAATCCTTTCATCAGGTGTATGTGCTTCTCAGAAAAGAGCACACTGACCCCGCGATGCCTACAGAACAGAAAATGCCTCATGAACCACAGGTTAACCTGGGGGGAAATATGGGCATTCACTTTCTCTTCCTCATAATGTATTTTATCAAGCTGTTTTCTTATCCATTGCACTCAGAGAGAGGCATCCTGGCTGATTATCATGTGTTTGGGACTTACATAGGACGAAACCCAATCACAGGCCAAGCAATAGACAGGGAGATGGGGTTGATTCCCCGTTTCATGTTTAGTGGATAGAAATTCCTGTCTGTGGCGTTCGTCTAAGGTAAAATGAATAAATGGATGTTTCATTCAGATACCGCTCCTCTGCTGTAAATTGATTATTCCCCGAAAGGGAGAGCCATCCTTGGACAGCCGTGCCCGGGAGAAGGACCAAACGAAACAGCAGCATAGTTTGCGACTGGTGTGGGCCAAGACTCCGATATCCCTGGCCCGCAAAGTCTATGCTCTTGGTGGGGCTAATTGCCCATCCACTGCCAATCCCTGAGCCCAGTCACACCTATCAAAAGTGTGAAAAATATGTGTTTGTGTGAGTGCTCTTTTCCTGCTCACTGTCTGTCATTTATTTATTTATTTATTTATTTATTTTAAATGCATCTATGGCGATTAGAGCATACATAGTGATGAACTAGTTCAAAAAATAAAAAATAAAAACTACATTTTGCATGTGACACTATCCCTTTAAGATTCAGCCAGGCGGGGGGAGTGAAATACGACAAAATATTACTTCCTGGGCAGGGAGGAAAAATCCAAAAGTATGGATTCCCAGTGAGACCGAATTAACAGGATTGGGATGGTGTTTGATAAGAAAAATAGGAAAAGTACAAATAAAATGGGATTCTGTAACCAGAAGGCCAGTTTACCCGGGACATTCGCCTAGGTGGACAGGACTCACAGGTGATTTGCCTGATGGAATCAGCTGTTCTGAGCACAAGAAAGGAGCCTGATTGCTGTTGGGAAGAATGAATGGCTGAGCTTGGGTAGGGAAGGAGGAGATGTTAAGAAAATTGGAACAGTTAATCCGCTTCTCCCGCCGTCAAAATCGACAGTGGCTATCCATGAGGTATTTAACTTTGACTGATACCCAGGATACCTGAGCCAATCACGCTTCTCGTCCACACCAGCTGTTCTTATGCATTGAAATGTCAGTTACTGTCATTCTGCTGTTTGGAATCATGATTTCACATAAACAAACACAAGGAATCCTTCGATCCTGTGATGATCTAGCTGATCCATCACAGCAGTAGCAACTAAATGGATGTATCCCTATATTTCTTCCTTGCAGGTGACATCTTGTACTACGGATGGCTCGCCCCTGGGGAGAGTTTTACCCTCCGAGGAGGAGAAGGTGGCCATCCTCACGGAGGTCCACGCTGGCCACTTTGGACGTAACTGCATGGTGGGGAAGATTAGGCAGCGGTTCTACTGGCATAACATCAGAGAGGATGTGGAGTAATGGGTAAGTTGATCCATATTACTTCCTGTCTCAAATGTGCACTGTATAGTTTTGATTATTGTGACATAAAATGCCTTATAATGTGTTGCAATGATATTGTATACATAATGTCTCAAAGGTATAATGTATTATAATGATAGCTGTGGTACAGCTTAATCGTATCTAGTATATCTTGAAACATTTTTATGCATGTATAATAGAAACTGTACAGTGTAATTATAACCTCAGTCAAAACCTTTCTGGAGTTTAATACAGCTTTTTTTTTTTTTTTTTTTTTTTTTTGCACCTTTACTTGTAGATCAGGACCTGTTTCCCGTGCCAAAAGTTTGATCGGGTTAAGACGGAGGCAGCAGAGGTGAAGCGGATCAAACCAGTGGCACCGTGGAACATCATTGGTATGACCATTCATCGTGTGAAAGCTTGCATTACAGTCAAATTTAGAGGTATTGATTCATGAGTTTCCTCTGTCTGTCTGTACAAACTCAGGTGTCAACCTCATTGGGCCATCCAAGACATCAATGAACGGGAAGCGATACAAAAACTATCCAATTATGTACAATATTATCTTATTTATATAATAACAATGACATTACGAAAACGTGAACATGTTATTATCTGCAACTGTCTCATTGAAGACTAAACACTGGCTGAGCTTTTGCCAAAGTTTTGTTACATAAGGGACATATCATGTACAGTTGTGCTCAAAAGTTGACATACCCCGGCAGAATTTTTGCTTTCTTGGCCTTTTTTCAGAGAATATGAATGATAACACAAAAACTTTTTTTCCCACTCAGGGTCAGTGGTTGGGTGAAGCCATTTAGTGATAAACAACTGTGTTTTTTATTTTTAAATCATAATGACAACAAAAAACATCCAACTGACCCAGATCAAAAGTTTACATACCCTGGTGATTTTGGCCGTATTCATGTTAATAATGGTTTTCTTCAATTGTATGTAAGAAAACCGAGTGTATTTCAGCTGCTTGCAGTCGTAGGAGGTTTAGGAGGAGCGTTGTGAGTCGTGAGGATCCGGCTTGGGAAACAGATTGTACACATCGGTGTCTAGCTATTTTTACACTTGATAAGATTCTTCAGTACAGCACAGTTAACTTTGGTGTGTTTGATTCTCGTACTGGTAAGGCTCGCAGTGAAAATCAGTGTCATTAATATGTGGTTAGACGATGAGGTTCCTTGCCAGTACGAGACGGGAGTCATGCACTTACTTTACCGTCATTGACATGAATGGGATTTTGACTTTTGCCTTACAGTCTCTGTTACGTAATCTAAAACATATATTAAGCTAGAGCAAACGCTGCTGCAACTACCGGCGTCATCCTGGAGAACAATAGCGTCTGTTTCCAAAAGTTTTGCCAGTGCAACACAGTTAACGTTTGTGTGTGTGTATTTGTTTTTCTAGTAATGCTCTCAGTGACAATCAGTGGCATCAGTATGTGGTTACATGTGCAGTTTAAAACATGTATAAATCTTGAACAAACACTCCTGTGACTGTTAGCGTCTGAAGCCAGTTGGGAGACCATTCTGGCGACTATTTGACAGTCTTGAACAAACATTCCTGTAACTCCTTTAATGTGTATTGAAATAAGAAAAGGATGCTGTCGCTTCTTGTTAATGACCTGCTACCTGCCTTCTGTGTAAAGAGAACCACGTGAATTGAAAGTGGAATGAATTTACCTCTCAAATCCTTTCCTCGGGTGTCTGTGCTTCTTGGAAAAGAGCACAGTGCCCCCATGCTGCCTACGCAATACAAAAGAACATGCCACATGAACCACAGTACAATTACCAACCCTGTGGGAAAATATGGGCATTCACTTTCTATTCCTCATAATGCATTTTATCAAGCTGTTTTCTTATCCATTGCACTCAGAGAGCAGCATCCTGGCTGATTTTCATGTGTTTGGGACTTACATAGGGACTTGACACCCAATCACAGGCCAAACAATAGGGGGTCATTTCAAGTGAAATCCTTTTCACACATGATAGTTGGATGTTGCTGCTCACAGAGCAGAATCTTGACTCATTTTTGTGTCTTTAGGGCTTACATATGATGCAGCTGCAATCACAGGCCAAACAACAGGGGTCATTTTCAGTGTAACCCTAGTTACACGCAATCGTGGGATGTTCTCATTCGTCGGCAAGAGCAGGATCTCAAGTCTTGTTTCTCTACCCATTGCACTCAGAGAGCAACATCTGGCCTAATTTTCATGTGTAAGTGATTTACATATAATACACCCCTAGCCATTAGCCAAACAGTAGGAGTCATTGGAAGAATACATTTTCTCATACATGACAGTTGCAAGAGCAGTAGCTCAAGCTTTGCCTTCCCATGCATTGCACTCAGAGAGCAATATCCTGGCTGCTTTTCCCATGTTTGGGACTTTGTGACATAACCCCAACCATTGGCCATAGGGGTCATTTTACGCGTAACCCTAATTATGTGCACCTGTTTGATCATCTTGCGTTATGTCTGATGTAACACTCCTCAGAAAAAGTCATGTTTAGTGGATAGAAATTCCTGTCTGTGGCATTCATCTGATGTAAAATGAATAAATGGATGTTTCAATCAGATACCTCTCCTCTGCTGTAAATTGATTATTCCCCGAAAGGGAGATCCTAGGGCCATCCTTGGACAGCCGTGCCCTGGACAAGGAGCAAACTAAACAGCGGCATAGTTTACGGCTTGGTCTAGCCAGGAGTCAAATATCCCTGGCCCACAAAGCCTATGCTCTTGGTGCTGCTAATTGCCCATCCACTGTCGATCCCTGAGCCCAGGTGTGAAAAATATGTGCTTGTGTGAGTGCTCTGTTTCTGCCCATTGTCTGTATTTTTTGTGTGTGTTTGTGTGTGTCGACAGAGCACACAAAGTGATGGACTGGTTCAAAACGCACAAAAAAAAAAAAAAACACTTGCATGTGACACTACCCCTTTGAGAGTAAAATATGAGAAAATATTACTTCCTGGGCAGGAAGGAAAAGTGTGTGTATATGGGTGTGTGTGTGTGTGTGTGTGTATGGAGTATACTTTTATACTGGTGTACTGGTCACGAATGGGAGCTACAAAGTATAGATTCCCGGTAAGACCAAATTAACAGGATTTGGACGGTGTTTTCTATGGAAAAAAAGAAAAAGTACAAATAAAGTGGGATTCCGCAATCTGAAATCGGATTGAATTTATCTCTCAAATCCTTTCATCAGGTGTATGTGCTTCTCAGAAAAGAGCACACTGACCCCGCGATGCCTACAGAACAGAAAATGCCTCATGAACCACAGGTTAACCTGGGGGGAAATATGGGCATTCACTTTCTCTTCCTCATAATGTATTTTATCAAGCTGTTTTCTTATCCATTGCACTCAGAGAGAGGCATCCTGGCTGATTATCATGTGTTTGGGACTTACATAGGACGAAACCCAATCACAGGCCAAGCAATAGACAGGGAGATGGGGTTGATTCCCCGTTTCATGTTTAGTGGATAGAAATTCCTGTCTGTGGCGTTCATCTAAGGTAAAATGAATAAATGGATGTTTCATTCAGATACCGCTCCTCTGCTGTAAATTGATTATTCCCCGAAAGGGAGAGCCATCCTTGGACAGCCGTGCCCGGGAGAAGGACCAAACGAAACAGCAGCATAGTTTGCGACTGGTGTGGGCCAAGACTCCGATATCCCTGGCCCGCAAAGTCTATGCTCTTGGTGGGGCTAATTGCCCATCCACTGCCAATCCCTGAGCCCAGTCACACCTATCAAAAGTGTGAAAAATATGTGTTTGTGTGAGTGCTCTTTTCCTGCTCTCTGTCTGTCTGTCCTTTTTTTTTTTTTTTTTTTTTTTAATGCGTCTATGCCAATTAGAGCATACATAGTGATGAACTTGTTCAAAAAAAAACCAAAAAAACTACATTTTGCATGTGACACTATCCCTTTAAGATTCAGCCAGGCGGGGGGAGTGAAATACGACAAAATATTACTTCCTGGGCAGGGAGGAAAAATCCAAAAGTATGGATTCCCAGTGAGACCGAATTAACAGGATTGGGATGGTGTTTGATAAGAAAAATAGGAAAAGTACAAATAAAATGGGATTCTGTAACCAGAAGGCCAGTTTACCCGGGACATTCGCCTAGGTGGACAGGACTCACAGGTGATTTGCCTGATGGAATCAGCTGTTCTGAGCACAAGAAAGGAGCCTGATTGCTGTTGGGAAGAATGAATGGCTGAGCTTGGGTAGGGAAGGAGGAGATGTTAAGAAAATTGGAACAGTTAATCCGCTTCTCCCGCCGTCAAAATCGACAGTGGCTATCCATGAGGTATTTAACTTTGACTGATACCCAGGATACCTGAGCCAATCACGCTTCTCGTCCACACCAGCTGTTCTTATGCATTGAAATGTCAGTTACTGTCATTCTGCTGTTTGGAATCATGATTTCACATAAACAAACACAAGGAATCCTTCGATCCTGTGATGATCTAGCTGATCCATCACAGCAGTAGCAACTAAATGGATGTATCCCTATATTTCTTCCTTGCAGGTGACATCTTGTACTACGGATGGCTCGCCCCTGGGGAGAGTTTTACCCTCCGAGGAGGAGAAGGTGGCCATCCTCACGGAGGTCCACGCTGGCCACTTTGGACGTAACTGCGTGGTGGGGAAGATTGGGCAGCGGTTCTACTGGCATAACATCAGAGAGGATGTGGAGTAATGGGTAAGTTGATCCATATTGCTTCCTGTCTCAAATGTGCACTGTATAGTTTTGATTATTGTGACATAAAATGCCTTATAATGTGTTGCAATGATATTGTATACATAATGTCTCAAAGGTATAATGTATTATAATGATAGCTGTGGTACAGCTTAATCGTATCTAGTATATCTTGAAACATTTTTATGCATGTATAATAGAAACTGTACAGTGTAATTATAACCTCAGTCAAAACCTTTCTGGAGTTTAATACAGCTTTTTTTTTTTTTTTTTTGCTTTACTGCACCTTTACTTGTAGATCAGGACCTGTGTCCCGTGCCAAAAGTTTGATCGGGTTAAGACGGAGGCAGCAGAGGTGAAGCGGATCAAACCAGTGGCACCGTGGAACATTATTGGTATGACCATTCATCGTGTGAAAGCTTGCATTGCAGTCAAATTTAGAGGTATTGATTCATGAGTTTCCTCTGTCTGTCTGTACAAACTCAGGTGTCAACCTCATTGGGCCATCCAAGACATCAATGAACGGGAAGCGATACAAAAACTATCCAATTATGTACAATATTATCTTATTTATATAATAACAATGACATTACGAAAACGTGAACATGTTATTATCTGCAACTGTCTCATTGAAGACTAAACACTGGCTGAGCTTTTGCCAAAGTTTTGTTACATAAGGGACATATCATGTACAGTTGTGCTCAAAAGTTGACATACCCCGGCAGAATTTTTGCTTTCTTGGCCTTTTTTCAGAGAATATGAATGATAACACAAAAACTTTTTTTCCCACTCAGGGTCAGTGGTTGGGTGAAGCCATTTAGTGATAAACAACTGTGTTTTTTATTTTTAAATCATAATGACAACAAAAAACATCCAACTGACCCAGATCAAAAGTTTACATACCCTGGTGATTTTGGCCGTAGTCAAGTTAATAATCGTAGTCTTCAATTGTATGTAAGCAAACCGAGTGTATTTCAGCTGCTTGCAGTCGTAGGAGGTTTAGGAGGAGCGTTGTGAGTCGTGAGGATCCGGCTTGGGAAACAGATTGTACACATCGGTGTCTAGCTATTTTTACACTTGATAAGATTCTTCAGTACAGCACAGTTAACTTTGGTGTGTTTGATTCTCGTACTGGTAAGGCTCGCAGTGAAAATCAGTGTCATTAATATGTGGTTAGACGATGAGGTTCCTTGCCAGTACGAGACGGGAGTCATGCACTTACTTTACCGTCATTGACATGAATGGGATTTTGACTTTTGCCTTACAGTCTCTGTTACGTAATCTAAAACATATATTAAGCTAGAGCAAACGCTGCTGCAACTACCGGCGTCATCCTGGAGAACAATAGCGTCTGTTTCCAAAAGTTTTGCCAGTGCAACACAGTTAACGTTTGTGTGTGTGTATTTGTTTTTCTAGTAATGCTCTCAGTGACAATCAGTGGCATCAGTATGTGGTTACATGTGCAGTTTAAAACATGTATAAATCTTGAACAAACACTCCTGTGACTGTTAGCGTCTGAAGCCAGTTGGGAGACCATTCTGGCGACTATTTGACAGTCTTGAACAAACATTCCTGTAACTCCTTTAATGTGTATTGAAATAAGAAAAGGATGCTGTCGCTTCTTGTTAATGACCTGCTACCTGCCTTCTGTGTAAAGAGAACCACGTGAATTGAAAGTGGAATGAATTTACCTCTCAAATCCTTTCCTCGGGTGTCTGTGCTTCTTGGAAAAGAGCACAGTGCCCCCATGCTGCCTACGCAATACAAAAGAACATGCCACATGAACCACAGTACAATTACCAACCCTGTGGGAAAATATGGGCATTCACTTTCTATTCCTCATAATGCATTTTATCAAGCTGTTTTCTTATCCATTGCACTCAGAGAGCAGCATCCTGGCTGATTTTCATGTGTATGGGACTTACATAGGGACTTGACACCCAATCACAGGCCAAACAATAGGGGGTCATTTCAAGTGAAATCCTTTTCACACATGATAGTTGGATGTTGCTGCTCACAGAGCAGAATCTTGACTCATTTTTGTGTCTTTAGGGCTTACATATGATGCAGCTGCAATCACAGGCCAAACAACAGGGGTCATTTTCAGTGTAACCCTAGTTACACGCAATCGTGGGATGTTCTCATTCGTCGGCAAGAGCAGGATCTCAAGTCTTGTTTCTCTACCCATTGCACTCAGAGAGCAACATCTGGCCTAATTTTCATGTGTAAGTGATTTACATATAATACACCCCTAGCCATTAGCCAAACAGTAGGAGTCATTGGAAGAATACATTTTCTCATACATGACAGTTGCAAGAGCAGTAGCTCAAGCTTTGCCTTCCCATGCATTGCACTCAGAGAGCAATATCCTGGCTGCTTTTCCCATGTTTGGGACTTTGTGACATAACCCCAACCATTGGCCATAGGGGTCATTTTACGCGTAACCCTAATTATGTGCACCTGTTTGATCATCTTGCGTTATGTCTGATGTAACACTCCTCAGACAAAGTCATGTTTAGTGGATAGAAATTCCTGTCTGTGGCATTCATCTGATGTAAAATGAATAAATGGATGTTTCAATCAGATACCTCTCCTCTGCTGTAAATTGATTATTCCCCGAAAGGGAGATCCTAGGGCCATCCTTGGACAGCCGTGCCCTGGACAAGGAGCAAACTAAACAGCGGCATAGTTTACGGCTTGGTCTAGCCAGGAGTCAAATATCCCTGGCCCACAAAGCCTATGCTCTTGGTGCTGCTAATTGCCCATCCACTGTCGATCCCTGAGCCCAGGTGTGAAAAATATGTGCTTGTGTGAGTGCTCTGTTTCTGCCCATTGTCTGTTTTTTTTGTGTGTGTTTGTGTGTGTCGACAGAGCACACAAAGTGATGGACTGGTTCAAAACGCAAAAAAAAAAAAAAAAACACTTGCATGTGACACTACCCCTTTGAGAGTAAAATATGAGAAAATATTACTTCCTGGGCAGGAAGGAAAAGTGTGTGTATATGGGTGTGTGTGTGTGTGTATGGAGTATACTTTTATACTGGTGTACTGGTCACGAATGGGAGCTACAAAGTATAGATTCCCGGTAAGACCAAATTAACAGGATTTGGACGGTGTTTTCTATGGAAAAAAAGAAAAAGTACAAATAAAGTGGGATTCCGCAATCTGAAATCGGATTGAATTTATCTCTCAAATCCTTTCATCAGGTGTATGTGCTTCTCAGAAAAGAGCACACTGACCCCGCGATGCCTACAGAACAGAAAATGCCTCATGAACCACAGGTTAACCTGGGGGGAAATATGGGCATTCACTTTCTCTTCCTCATAATGTATTTTATCAAGCTGTTTTCTTATCCATTGCACTCAGAGAGAGGCATCCTGGCTGATTATCATGTGTTTGGGACTTACATAGGACGAAACCCAATCACAGGCCAAGCAATAGACAGGGAGATGGTGTTGATTCCCCGTTTCATGTTTAGTGGATAGAAATTCCTGTCTGTGGCGTTCATCTAAGGTAAAATGAATAAATGGATGTTTCATTCAGATACCGCTCCTCTGCTGTAAATTGATTATTCCCCGAAAGGGAGAGCCATCCTTGGACAGCCGTGCCCGGGAGAAGGACCAAACGAAACAGCAGCATAGTTTGCGACTGGTGTGGGCCAAGACTCCGATATCCCTGGCCCGCAAAGTCTATGCTCTTGGTGGGGCTAATTGCCCATCCACTGCCAATCCCTGAGCCCAGTCACACCTATCAAAAGTGTGAAAAATATGTGTTTGTGTGAGTGCTCTCTTCCTGCTCTCTGTCTGTCTGTCCTTTTTTTTTTTTTTTTTTTTTTTAATGCGTCTATGCCAATTAGAGCATACATAGTGATGAACTTGTTCAAAAAAAAAACAAAAAAACTACATTTTGCATGTGACACTATCCCTTTAAGATTCAGCCAGGCGGGGGGAGTGAAATACGACAAAATATTACTTCCTGGGCAGGGAGGAAAAATCCAAAAATATGGATTCCCAGTGAGACCGAATTAACAGGATTGGGATGGTGTTTGATAAGAAAAATAGGAAAAGTACAAATAAAATGGGATTCTGTAACCAGAAGGCCAGTTTACCCGGGACATTCGCCTAGGTGGACAGGACTCACAGGTGATTTGCCTGATGGAATCAGCTGTTCTGAGCACAAGAAAGGAGCCTGATTGCTGTTGGGAAGAATGAATGGCTGAGCTTGGGTAGGGAAGGAGGAGATGTTAAGAAAATTGGAACAGTTAATCCGCTTCTCCCGCCGTCAAAATCGACAGTGGCTATCCATGAGGTATTTAACTTTGACTGATACCCAGGATACCTGAGCCAATCACGCTTCTCGTCCACACAAGCTGTTCTTATGCATTGAAATGTCAGTTACTGTCATTCTGCTGTTTGGAATCATGCTTTCACATAAACAAACACAAGGAATCCTTCGATCCTGTGATGATCTAGCTGATCCATCACAGCAGTAGCAACTAAATGGATGTAGCCCTATATTTCTTCCTTGCATGTGACATCTTGTACTACGGATGGCTCGCCCCTGGGGAGAGTTTTACCCTCCGAGGAGGAGAAGGTGGCCATCCTCACGGAGGTCCACGCTGGCCACTTTGGACGTAACTGCGTGGTGGGGAAGATTAGGCAGCGGTTCTACTGGCATAACATCAGAGAGGATGTGGAGTAATGGGTAAGTTGATCCATATTGCTTCCTGTCTCAAATGTGCACTGTATAGTTTTGATTATTGTGACATAAAATGCCTTATAATGTGTTGCAATAATATTGTATACATAATGTCTCAAAGGTATAATGTATTATAATGATAGCTGTGGTACAGCTTAATCGTATCTAGTTTATCTTGAAACATTTTTATGCGTGTATAATAGAAACTGTACAGTGTAATTATAACCTCAGTCAAAACCTTTCTGGAGTTTAATACAGCTTTTTTTTTTTTTTTTTTGCTTTCCTGCACCTTTACTTGTAGATCAGGACCTGTGTCCCGTGCCAAAAGTTTGATCGGGTTAAGACGGAGGCAGCAGAGGTGAAGCGGATCAAACCAGTGGCACCGTGGAACATTATTGGTATGACCATTCATCGTGTGAAAGCTTGCATTGCAGTCAAATTTAGAGGTATTGATTCATGAGTTTCCTCTGTCTGTCTGTACAAACTCAGTTGTCAACCTCATTGGGTCATCCAAGACATCAATGAACGGGAAGCGATACAAAAACTATCCAATTATGTACAATATTATCTTATTTATATAATAACAATGACATTACGAAAACGTGAACATGTTATTATCTGCAACTGTCTCATTGAAGACTAAACACTGGCTGAGCTTTTGCCAAAGTTTTGTTACATAAGGGACATATCATGTACAGTTGTGCTCAAAAGTTGACATACCCCGGCAGAATTTTTGCTTTCTTGGCCTTTTTTCAGAGAATATGAATGATAACACAAAAACTTTTTTTCCCACTCAGGGTCAGTGGTTGGGTGAAGCCATTTAGTGATAAACAACTGTGTTTTTTATTTTTAAATCATAATGACAACAAAAAACATCCAACTGACCCAGATCAAAAGTTTACATACCCTGGTGATTTTGGCCGTATTCATGTTAATAATGGTTTTCTTCAATTGTATGTAAGAAAACCGAGTGTATTTCAGCTGCTTGCAGTCGGAGGAGGTTTAGGAGGAGCGTTGTGAGTCGTGAGGATCCGGCTTGGGAAACAGATTGTACACATCGGTGTCTAGCTATTTTTACACTTGATAAGATTCTTCAGTACAGCACAGTTAACTTTGGTGTGTTTGATTCTCGTACTGGTAAGGCTCGCAGTGAAAATCAGTGTCATTAATATGTGGTTAGACGATGAGGTTCTTTGCCAGTACGAGATGGGAGTCATGCACTTACTTTACCGTCATTGACATGAATGGGATTTTGCCTTTTGCCGTGTAGTCTCTGTGACGTGGTCAAAAACATATAAAGCTGGAGCAAACGCTGCTGCAACTATCTGCGTCACACTGGGGAACAACAGCGTCTGTGTCCAAAAGTTTTGCCTGGCAGTCTTACAATTAGAATTCGGCAGAAGGTGTGCTGTTAATGAAAAGAAAAGGAAACTGGAATCGTTAATGTTAAAAGGACATAAGTGTTCATGCAAAAGACGGGCAAGACAGCAACAATAAGAGGACTCTGGCGGTTGGATCGCTAATGCTCAGCGGAGGCGGGAGAGGCTCACTGTTCACCGGCCGCTACGTCCGCGGCGCAGCAAGTCACCGACAACGGCTAAGCTAAGCATCCCGGGCAACGAGTGTGCACAGTCTCGGGGCGGGGTAGAAATAAGTCCAGGCCTGGCAAAAGGGTCGTTATTATTGTTCATTCAGCCTGTGAATCTGCAAATTAAACGACGTTCTGTATGCTATTCTGCTGTGTTGTGGTAACTGGCATATGGGTAAGAATGAGTATCGTCCGAACTGGTGGCTAGGCTAGCGAGGCTAAATTTCCACGTGTCTGCAGTGCAAATTCACTTGGTTACAGTATGCAAGCAATCCGAGTGTATATCAGCGGCATGCAGTCGTAGGAAGTTTAGGAGGTGCGTTGTGAGTCGTGAGGATCCGGCTAGGGAGGGAGATTGTACACATTGGTGTCTAGCTATTTTTACACTTTAAGATTCTTCAGTACAGCACAGTTAACTTTGGTGTGTTTGATTCTCGTACTACTACGGCTCGCCGTGAAAATCAGTGCCGTTAATATGTGGTTAGATGGTGAAGTTCCTTGCCAGTAGGAGACGGGAGTCGAGCACTAACTACGATCATTGACATGAATGGGATTTTGCCTTTTGCCGTGTAGTCTCTGTGACGTGGTCAAAAACATATATAAAGCTGGAGCAAACGCTGCTGCAACTACCGGCGTCATCCTGGAGAACAATAGCGTCTGTGTCCAAAAGTTTTTCCTGGCAGTCTTACAATTGGAAGTCGAGTTGCTGAGGATATGATGCTGAATGAGGAGTGACAAGGGTCTGTTTTAATTAACGAGAGAGGTTTTGCCAGGTAATAGGTGTGGAGGGATGCTATATGTTGACGCGATGAGAGCGAGCTGGCTACGGTACTTGGGAAGCTCCGGTGTTGGTTACCAGCGGCCGTAGTCAAGTTAATAATCGTATTCTTCAATTGTATGTAAGCAAACCGAGTGTATTTCAGCTGCTTGCAGTCGTAGGAGGTGCGTTGTGAGTCGTGAGGATCCGGCTAGGGTGGCAGATTGTACACATCGATGTCTAGCTATTTTTACACTTGATAAGATTCTTCAGTACAGCACAGTTAACTTCGGTGTGTTTGATTCTCGTACTAGTAAGGCTCGCCGTAAAACTCAGTGTCATTAATATGTGGTTAGATGGTGAAGTTCCTTGCCAGTACGAGACGGGAGTCAACCACTAACTTTACCGTCATTGACAGGAATGGGATTTTGAATTTTGCCGTGTAGTCTTTGTGACGTGGTCAAAAACATATAAAGCTGGAGAAAACGCTGCTGCAACTATCGGCGTCACACTGGGGAACAACAGCGTCTGTGTCCAAAAGTTTTGCCTGGCAGTCTTACAATTAGGGTTCGAGTTGCTGAGGATATGATGCTGAATGAGGAGTGACAATGGGTTTGTTTTAATTAACGAGAGAGGTTTTGCCAGGTAATAGGTGTGGAGGGATGCTATATTTTGACGCGATGAGAGCGAGCTGGCTACGGTACTTGGGAAGCTCCGGTGTTAGTTACCAGCGGCCGTAGTCAAGTTAATAATCGTATTCTTCAATTGTATGTAAGCAAACCGAGTGTATTTCAGCTGCTTGCAGTCGTAGGAAGTTTAGGAGGTGCTTTGTGAGTCGTGAGGATCCGGCTAGGGAGGCAGATTGTACACATCGGTGTCTAGCTATTTTTACACTTGATACGATTCTTCAGTACAGCACAGTTAACCTTGGTGTGCTTATTTGTCGTACTAGTAAGGCTCGCCGTGAAAATCAGTGTCATTAATGTGTGGTTAGACGATGGAGTGAAGTCCTTGCCAGTACGAGACGGGAGTCATGCACTTACTTTACCGTCATTGACATGAATGGGATTTTGACTTTTGCCTTACAGTCTCTGTTACGTAATCTAAAACATATATTAAGCTAGAGCAAACGCTGCTGCAAACTACCGGCGTCATCCTGGAGAACATAGCGTCTGTTTCCAAAAGTTTGCCAGTGCAACACAGTTAACGTTTGTATGTGTGTATTTGTTTTTCTAGTAATGCTCTCAGTGACAATCAGTGGCATCAGTATGTGGTTACATGTGCAGTTTAAAACATGTATAAATCTTGAACAAACACTCCTGTGACTGTTAGCGTCTGAAGCCAGTTGGGAGACCATTCTGGCGACTATTTGACAGTCTTGAACAAACATTCCTGTAACTCCTTTAATGTGTATTGAAATAAGAAAAGGATGCTGTCGCTTCTTGTTAATGACCTGCTACCTGCCTTCTGTGTAAAGAGAACCACGTGAATTGAAAGTGGAATGAATTTACCTCTCAAATCCTTTCCTCGGGTGTCTGTGCTTCTTGGAAAAGAGCACAGTGCCCCCATGCTGCCTATGCAATACAAAAGAACATGCCACATGAACCACAGTACAATTACCAACCCTGTGGGAAAATATGAGCATTCACTTTCTATTCCTCATAATGCATTTTATCAAGCTGTTTTCTTATCCATTGCACTCAGAGATCAGCATCCTGGCTGATTTTCATGTGTTTGGGACTTACATAGGGACTTGACACCCAATCACAGGCCAAACAATAGGGGGTCATTTCAAGTGAAATCCTTTTCACACATGATAGTTGGATGTTGCTGCTCACAGAGCAGAATCTTGACTCATTTTTGTGTCTTTAGGGCTTACATATGATGCAGCTGCAATCACAGGCCAAACAACAGGGGTCATTTTCAGTGTAACCCTAGTTACACGCAATCGTGGGATGTTCTCATTCGTCGGCAAGAGCAGGATCTCAAGTCTTGTTTCTCTACCCATTGCACTCAGAGAGCAACATCTGGCCTAATTTTCATGTGTAAGTGATTTACATATAATACACCCCTAGCCATTAGCCAAACAGTAGGAGTCATTGGAAGAATACATTTTCTCATACATGACAGTTGCAAGAGCAGTAGCTCAAGCTTTGCCTTCCCATGCATTGCACTCAGAGAGCAATATCCTGGCTGCTTTTCCCATGTTTGGGACTTTGTGACATAACCCCAACCATTGGCCATAGGGGTCATTTTACGCGTAACCCTAATTATGTGCACCTGTTTGATCATCTTGCGTTATGTCTGATGTAACACTCCTCAGAAAAAGTCATGTTTAGTGGATAGAAATTCCTGTCTGTGGCATTCATCTGATGTAAAATGAATAAATGGATGTTTCAATCAGATACCTCTCCTCTGCTGTAAATTGATTATTCCCCGAAAGGGAGATCCTAGGGCCATCCTTGGACAGCCGTGCCCTGGACAAGGAGCAAACTAAACAGCGGCATAGTTTACGGCTTGGTCTAGCCAGGAGTCAAATATCCCTGGCCCACAAAGCCTATGCTCTTGGTGCTGCTAATTGCCCATCCACTGTCGATCCCTGAGCCCAGGTGTGAAAAATATGTGCTTGTGTGAGTGCTCTGTTTCTGCCCATTGTCTGTATTTTTTGTGTGTGTTTGTGTGTGTCGACAGAGCACACAAAGTGATGGACTGGTTCAAAATGCACAAAAAAAAAAAAAAACACTTGCATGTGACACTACCCCTTTGAGAGTAAAATATGAGAAAATATTACTTCCTGGGCAGGAAGGAAAAGTGTGTGTATATGGGTGTGTGTATATGGGTGTGTGTGTGTGTGTGTGTGTGTGTATGGAGTATACTTTTATACTGGTGTACTGGTCACGAATGGGAGCTACAAAGTATAGATTCCCGGTAAGACCAAATTAACAGGATTTGGACGGTGTTTTCTATGGAAAAAAAGAAAAAGTACAAATAAAGTGGGATTCCGCAATCTGAAATCGGATTGAATTTATCTCTCAAATCCTTTCATCAGGTGTATGTGCTTCTCAGAAAAGAGCACACTGACCCCGCGATGCCTACAGAACAGAAAATGCCTCATGAACCACAGGTTAACCTGGGGGGAAATATGGGCATTCACTTTCTCTTCCTCATAATGTATTTTATCAAGCTGTTTTCTTATCCATTGCACTCAGAGAGAGGCATCCTGGCTGATTATCATGTGTTTGGGACTTACATAGGACGAAACCCAATCACAGGCCAAGCAATAGACAGGGAGATGGGGTTGATTCCCCGTTTCATGTTTAGTGGATAGAAATTCCTGTCTGTGGCGTTCGTCTAAGGTAAAATGAATAAATGGATGTTTCATTCAGATACCGCTCCTCTGCTGTAAATTGATTATTCCCCGAAAGGGAGAGCCATCCTTGGACAGCCGTGCCCGGGAGAAGGACCAAACGAAACAGCAGCATAGTTTGCGACTGGTGTGGGCCAAGACTCCGATATCCCTGGCCCGCAAAGTCTATGCTCTTGGTGGGGCTAATTGCCCATCCACTGCCAATCCCTGAGCCCAGTCACACCTATCAAAAGTGTGAAAAATATGTGTTTGTGTGAGTGCTCTCTTCCTGCTCTCTGTCTGTCTGTCCTTTTTTTTTTTTTTTTTTTTAATGCGTCTATGCCAATTAGAGCATACATAGTGATGAACTTGTTCAAAAAAAAAAACAAAAAAACTACATTTTGCATGTGACACTATCCCTTTAAGATTCAGCCAGGTGGGGGGAGTGAAATACGACAAAATATTACTTCCTGGGCAGGGAGGAAAAATCCAAAAGTATGGATTCCCAGTGAGACCGAATTAACAGGATTGGGATGGTGTTTGATAAGAAAAATAGGAAAAGTACAAATAAAATGGGATTCTGTAACCAGAAGGCCAGTTTACCCGGGACATTCGCCTAGGTGGACAGGACTCACAGGTGATTTGCCTGATGGAATCAGCTGTTCTGAGCACAAGAAAGGAGCCTGATTGCTGTTGGGAAGAACGAATGGCTGAGCTTGGGTAGGGAAGGAGGAGATGTTAAGAAAATTGGAACAGTTAATCCGCTTCTCCCGCCGTCAAAATCGACAGTGGCTATCCATGAGGTATTTAACTTTGACTGATACCCAGGATACCTGAGCCAATCACGCTTCTCGTCCACACCAGCTCTTCTTATGCATTGAAATGTCAGTTACTGTCATTCTGCTGTTTGGAATCATGATTTCACATAAACAAACACAAGGAATCCTTCGATCCTGTGATGATCTAGCTGATCCATCACAGCAGTAGCAACTAAATGGATGTATCCCTATATTTCTTCCTTGCAGGTGACATCTTGTACTACGGATGGCCTCGCCCCTGGGGAGAGTTTTACCCTCCGAGGAGGAGAAGGTGGCCATCCTCTCGGAGGTCCACGCTGGCTACTTTGGACGTAACTGCGTGGTGGGGAAGATTAGGCGGCGGTTCTACTGGCATAACATCAGAGAGGATGTGGAGTAATGGGTAAGTTGATCCATATTACTTCCTGTCTCAAATGTGCACTGTATAGTTTTGATTATTGTGACATAAAATGCCTTATAATGTGTTGCAATGATATTGTATACATAATGTCTCAAAGGTGTAATGTATTATAATGATAGCTGTGGTACAGCGTAATCGTATCTAGTATATCTTGAAATATTTTTATGCATGTACAATAGAAAATGTACAGTGT